>JAKNDB010000013.1:0-388497 GCA_024305405.1 Dirofilaria immitis
TTCATAGATATGTACGATGATTTTGTCGCATATTTTGTCTAACCATAGATATGCTTTATGATACGATCTAATCATAGATATATATGATGAATTTGTCGTATGTATTTTCTAATCGTAAATATGCATGGTGATTCTACAATCAGAGATATTCATTTTTCCGATATTAGATACCATTATTTGATCTGCTTTTATGCATATACATTGCACAAGTTGGAGAGTGAGCGATGAGCACACTCAACCTAATATATTATAAATTTTTTTTCTCTTTTTTTTTATAAAAATAATTTTAATCAAAATATTTGATTTGCATATTATATACTAAAAATTTAATGATATATATAATTAATATTGTTTATATTTTCAAATGAAAATTTTTTTATCCTAAAAATATTTTATAGTTTATATAAAAATAATGGTATTTGAAAATATAATGTATGTAGAGAAAGTATTTGAGAGTATCAATAAAAATAACAATATATAAGGAGAAAAATATATATAAAAAAGTATATATATATAGGAGAGAAAATATTTATTAGTATAGATAAAAATATACGCATATATCTTATATGCTATAGAATAAAAATATTACACATTTTCTTATATAGTATAAAACAAAAATATTACATATGCAATATTTTCTTATATGCTATGAAATAAAAATTTAACTTATTTTCTTATATACTATAAAATAAAAATTTAACATATTTTCTTACATACTAGAAAATAAAAGTAACATATTTTCTTATATACTATAAAATAAAAATATTTCATATTTTTATATACTGGATAATAAAAATATTACATATGCAATGTTTTCTTACTATAAAATAAAAACATTACATATTTTCTTATATATCAGACAATAAATATGTTGCATATTTTCTTATGTACTGGAAAATAAAATTATTACATATTTTGTTACATAACAGAAAACAAAATTATTACATATTTTCTTATATATTATAAGATAAAAATATTACATATGCAATATTTTCTCATATACTATAAAATAAAATTTTAACTTATATACTATAAAATAAATATTTAACATATTTTTATATACTATAAAATAAAAATATTGCATATTTTCTTATATACTGTTGTTACTTTTTGTTGAATTCGTTGAGCCAATGTCACAACAGATTCCAAATAAGGTTTATTTTTATGTAGAACAGGAATATTTATATATATGATGATTTTCTCGTACATCTTTGTCAAATTATGGATATCCATTATGATTCGATCTAATCATAGATATATACGATGTATTTGTCGTATATATTCGTCTAATCATAGATATTCATTATGATTTGTCTGTTGTTACTTTTTGTTGAATTGGTTGAGCCAATGTGACAACAGATTCGAAATAAGGTTTATTTTTATGTAGGACAGGAATAGAACGACGTAATAAAATTGATAATCGCACGGATCACAATAACAGTACTAATGATTAAAAAATGAAATAGAAGAATTGAGGAATTGTAGGGATTAAAATGAATTAGTTTCTGCTAATTTGTAACTGACTTGAGTATTAAATTAGAGGGTTTTTAAACAGTAGCAAATTGGGCGTGTAGAAAGGTGTGTTAGGTTTTTTAGCTAACACAATTAGATTGGTTGGATGGGCAGGAAAATGAATTAAAATTCTAAGATAGAAAATAACAACATGGGAAAATGTAGCGTGGGAACATGTAAACATTGACAAATATGTACATTAATGTGATAAATGGCACTAATGAATCATCATAATAATTTGTAATTATTTTTATGTTAAATTTTTATTATTTATTTGGAATTTCGCGATATTAAAATTCGAGACACTCCCAAAGGGAGGAGAAAGAGAAAAGTTAGTGTGAAACTTTGAGTGACGGATTTTCAGGCTCTTCTTGAATTGGTCGAGATCCTTTCTCCAATTGATTTTCTAATTCTCGATCACAGACGGAGTTCGTAGCTCCCTTGTTGACTTCGTGTTCTCCATGCGATGGACTCTTCATCCTTTGCATCCATTAATTCAGTTACAGATTCTTCGGGTTGATCTTCTTGTTCCACTTCCAGAGGGTATCATTCTTTTTCCCGATCATTCTTTTTGGTCGAGTACAGTTCATTATAGAGTGACCTCTTGATTGTATATAACTGACCAAATTTTTCGACAAGAACCGTTCTGATAACATTGTAATTTTCTGGAGTTATATCATATCCCTTACAGCTTGTAAGGCATCACCTTTCAAACAAGCAATGAGATAATTTAATTTTGGATATCTGGGATGTTTTGGAGATGTATTGCAGCATCAAATCTACTCCAAAATCCTCTCCATAACTTTGGGTTATCGTCAAATATTGGTAACGGTAACTGGGGCAAATTCACTGTTGTGTGATTTGCTAATTGTATCGTTTCGTTCTGTTGAGTCAGTACTCCATTTTAGTGCTTTTTCTAAGCGTTGGAGTATTAACTCGAATCTTTTCATACATTTTAAGAGTAATTATTACATCTTTACTATCACTAATTAATCTTGAAATACCTGTTTCATCGTCCACCATTTGTGCGTATTTTCTTCTTCCTCTCGCCTTTTTTGCGGGAGGAAATTTGTTGAATATTCTGCTTCCACTCTTTATTGGTCGTTTCGAGAGATATTTCAAATATGATTCGAGGCGCATCATTTTCTCCTCGATGATTCGTTTTTTGTTCCATGTTGCTCCTGGATTTCTTCTACAGTCATCTTTGGATCCATTTTCTCCAAATCCATTTTTTAATTCCTTTCAGAAGGCTTAACGCCTTTTCTTTCACCGGTTGAACAACTTTAACTATTGCAGCTGACATTCCCAGCTCGTGGCACCAATTTTATTTTGTTGTTAACTTTTTGATTAGACTGAACTGAGTTTGAATTTGGTGGAAGTTGTAATTTGGTGGAGAAGGGTTCATTGTGGACGAATTCAGGATTTGTAAGGTTTTAGCACAAGAAGAATGTAATAACAATTTATTTTAAAGAAAACAGGAACGTTGACCTTGGTAAAACTGTAGACAACTGTGTAAACACCAAAAAAATAAAAAAAAATGATCCGGTACAAAGTCATGGTCCTTTGTATAAAAGATTTTGTGAGGGGAGATTTACAAGGATTGATATATTTAGAGATAAGAGAATGTTTTATGAAATGAGAACATCCGCCGGAAACGGCGCTATGAGGATGGTTTACATTGTAAGCAATGATTCATAGAGAAATAAAGATTTAGAAATAATTATAATTAAAAATTAGTTTCGAGAAAATTCTCGACAGTATATAAGAAAATATGTTAAATTTTTATTTTATAGTATATAAGAAAATATTGCACATGTAATGTTTTTATTTTCAGGTATATAAGAAATTGTGTTATATTTCTATTTTCCAGTATATAAGAAAATATGAAATATTTTTATTTTATAGTATATAAAAAATACTGCTTATGTAATATTTTTATTTTACAGTATATAAGAGAATATGTAATATTTTTATTCTATAGTATGTAAGAAAATAAAAAATTTTTACTTTATGGCATACAAGAAAATATTGCATATGTAATATATTTATTTTCCAGTATATAAGAAAATATGCAATAATTTTATTTTATAACATATATGAAAGTATAAAAAATTTTTATTTTATATTATATAAAAAAATATAAAAGGTTTTTATTTTATAGTATATAAGAAAATATTGCATATATAATGTTTTTATTATCTAGTATGTAAGAAAAAATGCAACATTTTTATTTTCTAGTATATAAGAATATATGTAATATTTTTATTTTGTTTTATAAAAGAAAATATGTTAAATTTTTTATAGTATATAAGATATTTGCATATATTTTCATCTATATTAATAAATATTTTCTTTCCCTCTATATATATATATTTTTTCCTTATATATATACTTTTAAATATTGTTATTTTTATAGATACTACAGAAATACTTTCTCTTCATATATTATATATTCAAATATTATAATTTTATATATACTCATGCATATCACGATTAGATATATGCGAAAATATGAATAAATTTTATTTTATATTATATAAGAAAATATTGCATATGTGATATTTTTATTTGCTGGTATATAAGAAAATATGTTAAATTTTTGTTTTATACCATATAAGAAAATAAGTTCAATTTTTATTTTATAGTATATGAAAATATTGCATATATAATATATATTATATTTTTATTTTACAGTACATAAGAAATTATGCCAAATTTATATTTTATGGTATATAAGAAAATATGTAATATTTTTTTTTCCTGTGTATAAGAAAATATGTTAAATTTTTATTTTATAGTATATAAGAAAATGTTGCATATGTAATATTTTTATTTTCCAGCTTATGAATCGTCTATTCATATATATATACGATGATTTTGTCGTATATATTTCTCTTATCAAAGATACGGATTATGACTCGTCTGTGTTTCTCTTATCATAGATACGGATTATGATTCGTCTGTGTTTGTCTAGTCATAGATATGGATTATAACTCGTCAAATCATAGACATATACGATGATTATGTCGTATATGTTTCTCTTATCATAGATACGGATTATGACTCGTCTATTCATAGATATGTACGATGATTTTGTCGCATATTTTGTCTAACCATAGATATGCTTTATGATACGATCTAATCATAGATATATATGATGAATTTGTCGTATGTATTTTTCTAATCATAAATATGCATGGTGATTCTACAATCAGAGATATTCGTTTTTCCGATATTAGATACCATTATTTGATCTGCTTTTATGCATATACATTGCACAAGTTGAAGAGTGAGCGATGAGCACACTCAACCTAATATATTATAAATTTTTTTTTCTCTTTTTTTATAAAAATAATTTTAATCAAAAATATTTGATTTGCATATTATATACTAAAAATTTAATGATATATATAATTAATATTATTTATATTTTCAACTGAAAATTTTTTACCCTAAAAAATACTTTATAGTATATATAAAAATAATGATATTTGAATATATAACATATGTAGGGAAATATTTGATGGCATCTATAAAAATAACAATATTTAAAAGTATATATATATATATATAAAGAAAAAATATACATATAGAGAGAGAAAATATTTATTAAACGTATGAAAATATAAGCATGTTTCTTATATACTATAAAATAAAAATTTAACATATATTCTTTTATAATATAAAATAAAAATGTTGCATATTTCTTATATATTAGAAAATAAAAATATTACGTATTTTCTTATATATCAGAAAATAAAAATACTTCATATTTTCTTATATACTAGAAATTAAAAATATTACATATGCAATATTTCCCTATATACTATAAAATAAAAATATAAAATATTTTCTTATATACTAGAAAATAAAAATATTACTTATGCAATATTTTCTCATATGCTATAAAATAAAAATTTAACATATTTTCTTATATACTATAAAATAAAAATATTACGTATTATGTTATATAATGTTGAATAAAAATGTATGCATTATATACTACAAAATAAATATATTAAAATAAAAATGTTCAACGTGGTATACGATTTGGATGAAACAATGTAGAGAAATGATGCATTCGACATGGGACATTGATTTTGAGACATAATTCTTCCTATCAATATATTCCTTCTTAATATAGCATTTATTGCTGTCCCACAAATGCAGGACGTTTCAAAATTTTATTTCAAATCACAGCAGAAGAAACTCTGGGCCAAAATTCAATTACCTCAAGCTTGCGTATTAAAGAGATGATAGACTTTTTGATTTTGATAATAACTGACTACATGTTAGCATAGGAAAGATCTTTTATATATGTCGTAGTTTCATTTCACTGGGAAGATTTTTCTCAATATTTTGACAAGCGCAAAGAATAATCAAATGAGGCATTTCTATTTGCAGTTAATGAAGAAAGTGCTTATAGGAAAAGGATAGGCGAAACATTTAGTGAAAATGTTGGAAGATATGATAAGGATGTTATTATTATTTATCCAGCCGGATAGTTTGATAATTTCTATGTAGTATCCTTTCTTTCCGGAGATTCAAAGATGTGATTAGAAAAAAATAATAAGATTTAAAATAATCGAAAACAAATAAATTGAAAATTTGATAATAAATCAAAGACAATTTTTGAAAAAAACGATTGTACAATGAAAATATTTTAAAATTTAGTTTCTTTGAAAATACGATAACAAAAAAACTTATAATATACCTGATAAAATGAAAGACATGGCAGTAATAATAATTATGATAATAGTAAGATACGAGACAAAAACTTAAATGACGAATGGCTTAAAATAACCAGAAGCTTAAAGTATCAATTAATTTAAGGTATATACTGATTTAAGATATTGAATGGTTCAAGTTTTTAAAAAGCTGAAATAATAAACATTTGAAATGTTACATAGTTCAAGATATCAGGAAACTGAATGATATGCAGAAATCCTAAGAGGAATGACTAATTAATGTTTAGTAATATGAGATACTAAATTATCAGTGAAACGAGGAGAATTAGTCAGGAGTAATAATTTAAGTGATGTTCGAGATTTAAAAGTGACAAACAATCTTTTGAAATAAATTTGAGATTTCACTCTATTGGATTATATAAATGGCTTATTAAATATAAAAATTCGAAATGAAAATTTTTCGCATAAGACATGTTGAATATTTCAAAAGATTTAGTAGACGAGATTTTAATTTTTTGTTTTCAAAAGTATATTATTATTAATAATCATAATGGTTTTATAAAAATCTGTTACTTAAAAAATAGGAAGGACTTATTATTCCTTGAGTATTAAATTGTTACTTACAAGTAATTAAACTGTTATTTACAAGTATAAATTAAAGTTAGAAATGCTAATTTACAAATAGAAGGTAGCAACGTTATTATTATGAATTGTTCAAATTCTAATATTGTTTCATTAACTTTTTCACGCATATATGATAGGGAAAACTGTCAAAGCAAAATCTGAATTAATATTTGAATGTGACAGAATAAATTAGCATTTCGTTTATTTCTATTCAATAATAAATGTATGTATGATTGAAACGAGAAAATATGTATGCGCCTGTATTGATTAGGGTCAAGAAATGATCGACAATATGAATGAAAATTTAAGCAAAAATAAAAAATCGAGATTACCGTATCAAATACTTTTTATTTTTGTTTAGACGTCAATCATCTTCTATTTTTATTATTTGATCAATTATTTTACTATTTTTGATTGTTCTAATTTAGAAAATGAATAATTAAAAAGAAAAAGAGGAACAAATCAGTTGATGACTCCACCGAATACATTTTCATCTATTCTAATTTCTTAATTTTTTGCTTAACTATTCTTAATTTCATATTCTTAATATTATATTTTTGAAAAAATTTTCTGCTCAAAATGTATTAAATTTTTCATCTATTCATAAATAACAATATTATCAGATTTAAGTTGAAATAAAATTTTTTAATGAAATTTAAAAAATAAATGAAAGACAGAAATAAATATCGATTTCACAGGTATATATCTGTTTGTGCATGTGTGTGTATCTGTGTGCGTGTGTGTGTGTGTGTGTGTGTGTGTGTGTGTGTGTCTGTGTGTGTGCTGTGTGTGTCTGTGTGTGTCTGTGTGTGTCTGTGTGTGTCTGTGTGTGTCTGTGTGTGTGTCTGTGTGTGTCTGTGTGTGTGTGTCTGTGTGTGTGTGTCTGTCTGTGTGTGTGTGTGTGTCTGTGTGTGTGAAGTTTTGATCGATTGCTTATTTCAGCTGATATGATGATGGTCATAATCATATCGATGCATATATAACAAGTTGTCATATTGACCTGACTGTCCAGGGACAACAGTGGGTTAAACAGAACTTTTATCATCAAACTTATTCTAATATCACTCATCGGAAAGTCATATCATCCAGATAACATTTATGTCCCATTTAATCCTCTTTTGTGAATAATTTTTTCAAACTTCTATTTTATTTCAGAAATAGTATTTGAAGTTTGAACTTTATTTTCCTGAATTATAAACATCCATATCTATTGGTTTTCATAAATCCTGATATTTGTCAACGCTACCTATATTGACTATAAGCATTATCAAATTCTTTTGATAATCTTCATCACAATGATAGCTCCAATTTCAGGTTAGTAAATGCTGATTAATAATATGATATAATGATAAGAAATCTGAAAATTAAAATTGAGTGCACATTTTTAATAGGCAAAATAAATAAGTAAATTAGGTAGTTTTCTCTAATTATTGTTAATCATTTCACTAATTTGAAATAATTACAGCGAATCCCATATATGTCATATAATTATAGTGTATTATTAATATTCGAAAAACTGATTGACTACATTTAGTAGTTAATTTATTGAAATTAGTATTGAATTTATCAAAAATATTATTAACTTTGTTTGTAAGTTACGTATATGTAAGATTTGTTGAATAGTTTTTGTAAAAATTTGAAAACTTAATATTTAATTCATCATTCATCTTGACGAATTAAATAAAATTGTTGTCTTAAATGGATTCTTGCCAAAATTATGTTAACATTCATCAAACTGATGATCAAATTTGGAGAAGCAGTAAATAAATAAATAAAACTAAACTTTAATTGCCATCATAAAATCATTCCATGACAATTTATAAATTCTAAATTCACATAAACTGGAGTAAATAAAACAAATAATTCAGCATTAAACTCTATATTCCATTTCCAATTATTTATCCATCAGTATTAACTTTATCAAAATTACAAGAAAAAGAATAAGTTAATTTTTTTCTTTTCTCAATATTTTCATGAATTAATTCAATCTCTTCGAGATTCCCGTTGATAATTCATTCTCGAATTATTCCATACAAACTATTCCCAATCTATCCTAATAAATTAAACTTTTATTACTTTCTATCTAAACAGATTATTCTAATCATAATCTTAATCAATAATTTTGCATTCAGTCTAAGGCAATGATCAATAAATTATCAATCAACAGTTTGAAAAAAAAGATGATTGAGTAATTTTAAGCAATTTTACAACTATAATAGAAATAGAATTTATAATTGTCCAATTAAAAGAACCAATAAAATCCATATTTATATATCACTGAATTCAATTTAAGAAAAAATTTTGTTTATTCACTCGTTTGCTTAATGAATTCGATCATCAATCTCGTATCACATGAAAAGAAATGGAAAATATTATTGCCGAAAAACTAATATTTATACTTCTCTCTCATAAAACGATTGCTACAAATGACAACAATATTTGCTAATACCGTATTAGCTTTGCTTACTTAAAAATATAAATAAACCCTGTTGAGCTTGACTCTAGTCCGACTCTGTGAAGAGTCATGAGAGGTGTAGCATAAGTGGGAGGTATTTTAATTAATACCATCAGTGAAATACCACTACTTTCATCGATTCTTTACTTATTCGGTAAAACGAGAATTGAAATATTTATTAAAATATTTCGAAATTTTTGATTTAAATTAAATTACTCGGTAATTTAATGACTTGCACCGAAGACAGTGTCAGGCGGGGAGTTTGACTGGGGCGGTACATCTGTCAAAATGTAACGCAGGTGTCCTAAGGCTAGCTCAGAGAGGACGGAAACCTCTCGTAGAGTAAAAGGGCAAAAGCTCGCTTGATCTTGATTTCCAGTACGAATACAGACCGCGAAAGCGTGGCCTATCGATCCTTTTGAATTAATTAGAAGGTTTCTAGCAAGAGGTGTCAGAAAAGTTACCACAGGGATAACTGGCTTGTGGCAGCCAAGCGCCCATAGCGACGTTGCTTTTTGATCCTTCGATGTCGGCTCTTCCTATCATTGCGAAGCAGAATTCGCCAAGCGTTGGATTGTTCACCCACCAATAGGGAACGTGAGCTGGGTTTAGACCGTCGTGAGACAGGTTAGTTTTACCCTACTGTGATATGTTGTTGCGATAGTAATCCTGCTCAGTACGAGAGGAACCGCAGGTTCAGACATTTGGTTCATGTGCTTGGCCGATCGGCCAATGGTGCGAAGCTACCATCTGAGGGATTATGACTGAACGCCTCTAAGTCAGAATCCCACCTAGACAAGGCAACGATAAATTTGCTCCCCGATATCGGGAGGTACTATTATGTAATAAATGTAATTTTTATTACAATTAATGCCCTATTATATGGTATTGCTATTTAATCGAATGATTAAATGGTTGCCAAAACCGGATAACTCTGGTACAATGTCGGGGCGCAAAATCACTTGCAGACGACTTGATTACTGGTCAAGGTGTTGTAAGCAGTAGAGCAGCCTCCATACTGCGATCTGTTGAAACTTATCCTTTGATTGGACGATTTGTTAAATTTTTTTTTAATTTTTCAACTAACCTGAGAAATATTCTGTTACTATTTATCTATTTTATCTATCCATATATATAATATATATATATATATATATATATATATATATATATATATATATATATATATATATATATATATATATATATATAATGTATATATATGTATATAAAATATTGAGAAAAAAAAGAAATTTCATTTGAAAATATAAATAATATATAACATTTTTGATAAAAATTACTTTTATAAAAAAATAATGAAAAAAAAAAATAATGAAAAAAAAATTTTTCAAAAAATACTACAACGTTGATAGAGAGCGATGTAGTTATCATATGTTAGATGCAGTGTGCTCATCGCTCACTCACTAACTTGAGCAATAGATTGTTTGGCGAAACGAGGGTTTCACCGAATGAGCAATCAATTGATACGGCTCACAACACATAGAGCGAATAACCATTGTGAACAGAGACGGCACCAACGCCGTATAAATTTAATGATGGTTACTCCTATGGGTTATGATGCGATTGAATGCAAAAATGAAGCAAATGTAACGGTGTGTACACCGTATAAATGCAAATGCAAATGCTCCGTTGTATAATACTCGTCTAATCATATATATATACGATGAATTTGTCGTATATATTTGTCTAATCATAGATACGCATTGTGACCCGTCTAATCATATATATATACGATGAATTTGTCGTATATATTTGTATAACTCATAGATACGGTTTATGACTCGTCTGTGTTTGTCTAATCATAGATACGCATTGTGACCCGTCTAATCATATATATATACGATGAATTTGTCGTATATATTTGTATAACTCATAGATACGCATTGTGACCCGTCTAATCATATATATATACGATGAATTTGTCGTATATATTTGTCTAATCATAGATACGCATTGTGACCCGTCTAATCATATATATATACGATGAATTTGTCGTATATATTTCTCCAATCACAGATACGGATTATGACTCGTCTCTGTTTGTCTAATCATAGGTATGCATTATGACCCGTCTAATCATAGATATATACGATGAATTTGTCGTATATATTTGTATAATTCATAGATACGCATTGTGACTCGTCTAATCATAGATATATACGATGAATTTGTCGTATATATTTGTATAATTCATAGATACGCATTGTGACTCGTCTAATCATAGATATATACGATGAATTTGTCGTATATATTTGTATAACTCATAGATACGCATTGTGACCCGTCTAATCATATATATATACGATGAATTTGTCGTATATATTTGTATAACTCATAGATACGCATTGTGACCCGTCTAATCATATATATATACGATGAATTTGTCGTATATATTTCTCCAATCACAGATACGGTTTATGACTCGTCTGTGTTTGTCTAATCATAGATACGCATTGTGACCCGTCTAATCATATATATATACGATGAATTTGTCGTATATATTTCTCCAATCACAGATACGGATTATGACTCGTCTGTGTTTGTCTAATCATAGATACGCATTGTGACCCGTCTAATCATATATATATACGATGAATTTGTCGTATATATTTGTATAACTCATAGATACGCATTGTGACCCGTCTAATCATATATATATACGATGAATTTGTCGTATATATTTGTATAACTCATAGATACGCATTGTGACCCGTCTAATCATATATATATACGATGAATTTGTCGTATATATTTGTATAACTCATAGATACGCATTGTGACCCGTCTAATCATATATATATACGATGAATTTGTCGTATATATTTCTCCAATCACAGATACGGATTATGACTCGTCTCTGTTTGTCTAATCATAGGTATGCATTATGACCCGTCTAATCATAGATATATACGATGAATTTGTCGTATATATTTGTATAATTCATAGATACGCATTGTGACTCGTCTAATCATAGATATATACGATGAATTTGTCGTATATATTTGTATAATTCATAGATACGCATTGTGACCCGTCTAATCATATATATATACGATGAATTTGTCGTATATATTTGTATAATTCATAGATACGCATTGTGACCCGTCTAATCATATATATATACGATGAATTTGTCGTATATATTTCTCCAATCACAGATACGGTTTATGACTCGTCTGTGTTTGTCTAATCATAGATACGCATTGTGACCCGTCTAATCATATATATATACGATGAATTTGTCGTATATATTTGTATAACTCATAGATACGCATTGTGACCCGTCTAATCATATATATATACGATGAATTTGTCGTATATATTTGTATAACTCATAGATACGCATTGTGACCCGTCTAATCATATATATATACGATGAATTTGTCGTATATATTTGTCTAATCATAGATACGCATTGTGACCCGTCTAATCATATATATATACGATGAATTTGTCGTATATATTTGTATAACTCATAGATACGCATTGTGACCCGTCTAATCATATATATATACGATGAATTTGTCGTATATATTTGTATAACTCATAGATACGCATTGTGACCCGTCTAATCATATATATATACGATGAATTTGTCGTATATATTTCTCCAATCACAGATACGGATTATGACTCGTCTCTGTTTGTCTAATCATAGGTATGCATTATGACCCGTCTAATCATAGATATATACGATGAATTTGTCGTATATATTTGTATAATTCATAGATACGCATTGTGACTCGTCTAATCATAGATATATACGATGAATTTGTCGTATATATTTGTATAACTCATAGATACGCATTGTGACCCGTCTAATCATAGATATATACGATGAATTTGTCGTATATATTTGTATAATTCATAGATACGCATTGTGACCCGTCTAATCATATATATATACGATGAATTTGTCGTATATATTTCTCCAATCACAGATACGGTTTATGACTCGTCTGTGTTTGTCTAATCATAGATACGCATTGTGACCCGTCTAATCATATATATATACGATGAATTTGTCGTATATATTTGTATATCTCATAGATACGCATTGTGACCCGTCTAATCATATATATATACGATGAATTTGTCGTATATATTTGTATAACTCATAGATACGCATTGTGACCCGTCTAATCATATATATATACGATGAATTTGTCGTATATATTTCTCCAATCACAGATACGGTTTATGACTCGTCTGTGTTTGTCTAATCATAGATACGCATTGTGACCCGTCTAATCATATATATATACGATGAATTTGTCGTATATATTTGTATAACTCATAGATACGCATTGTGACCCGTCTAATCATATATATATACGATGAATTTGTCGTATATATTTCTCCAATTCATAGATACGCATTGTGACCCGTCTAATCATATATATATACGATGAATTTGTCGTATATATTTGTATAACTCATAGATACGCATTGTGACCCGTCTAATCATATATATATACGATGAATCTGTCGTATATATTTCTCCAATCACAGATACGGTTTATGACTCGTCTGTGTTTGTCTAATCATAGATACGCATTGTGACCCGTCTAATCATATATATATACGATGAATTTGTCGTATATATTTGTATAACTCATAGATACGGTTTATGACTCGTCTGTGTTTGTCTAATCATAGATACGCATTGTGACCCGTCTAATCATATATATATACGATGAATTTGTCGTATATATTTGTATAACTCATAGATACGCATTGTGACCCGTCTAATCATATATATATACGATGAATTTGTCGTATATATTTGTATAACTCATAGATACGCATTGTGACCCGTCTAATCATATATATATACGATGAATTTGTCGTATATATTTGTATAACTCATAGATACGCATTGTGACCCGTCTAATCATATATATATACGATGAATTTGTCGTATATATTTCTCCAATCACAGATACGGTTTATGACTCGTCTGTGTTTGTCTAATCATAGATACGCATTGTGACCCGTCTAATCATATATATATACGATGAATTTGTCGTATATATTTGTCTAATTAATCATAGATATTCATTTTTTCGATTTTAAATACCGTTATTTGGTCTGCTTTTATGGATATACATTGCTCAATTTGGAGAGTGAGCGATGAGCACACTCTACCTAACATATTATTACTTCATCGCTCTCTATCAACGTTATAGTATTTTTTATATTTTTTATTCTTTTGTAAAGATAGTTTTAATCAAAAATATATGATTTAAATGTTATGTAATAAGGATTTAATGATATATATAATAAATATTATTTATATTTTCAAATGAAAATTTTTTCCTAAAAAAATACTTTATAGTATATATAAAAATTATGATATTTGAATATATAATATACGTAGAGAAAATATTTGATAGTATCTGTAAAAATAACAATATTTAAAAGTATATATAAGGAAAAATAAAAGTATATATAAGGAAAAATGTATGTATATAGAGAGAGAAAATATTTTTAATATAAATGAAAATATACCCATATTTCTTGTATACTAAAAATTTAACATATTTTCTTTTATAATATGAAACAAAAATATTACATATATCTTATATATTAGAAAATAAAAATTTTACATATTTTCTTATATGCCAGAAAATAAAAATTGAAAATATGTAATATTTTCTTAAGGACTAGAAAATAAAAATTTTTAATGTTTTCTTATATGCTGCAACAATAAAAATGTTACATATTTTCTTACATACTATAAAATAAAAATATTGCATATTTTCTTATATACTGTCGAGAATTTTCTCGAAACTAGTTTTTAATTATAAATATTTCTAAATTCTTATTTTCCTACGAATCATTCATTGCTTATAAAATGTAAACCATTCTCATGGCGCCGTTTCTGGCAGATGTTCTCATTCCGTAAAGAAGTTGTCTCATGTCTGAATATGTCTATCCTTGTAAATCTCCTCCTTACAAAATCTTTTATATAATGGACCACGACTTTGTAGCGGATCAGTTTTTTTTATTTTTGCTTTGGTGTTTACACAGTTTTCTACAGTTTTACCAAGGTCAAGTTCTCGTTTTCTTTAAAATTAATTGTTATTACATTCTTCTTGTGCTAAAACCTTACAAATCCTGAATTCGCCCACAATGAACCCTTCTCCACCAAATTGCAACTTCCACCAAATTCAAACTCAGTTCAGTCTAATCAAAAAGTTAACAACAAAATAAAATTGGTGCCACGAGCCAGGAATGTCAGCTGTAATAGTTAAAGCTGCTCAACCGGTGAAAGAAAAGGTGTTAAGTCTTCTGGAAGAAATCAAAAAATGAATTTGGAGAAAATGGATCCAATGATGACTGTAGAAGAAATCCAAGAGCAACACGAAACAAGAAAACGAATCATCGAGGAGAAAATGATGCGCCTCGAACCATATCTGGAATCTCTCGAAACGACCAATGAAGAGTGGAAGCAGTATATTCAACAGATTTCCTCCCCGCAAAAAGGCGAGAGGAAGAAGAAAAATACGCACAAATGGTGGACGATGAAACAGTTATTTTAAGATTAATTAGTGATAGTAAAGATGTAATAATTACTCTTAAATTGTATGAAGAAGATTCGGAGTTAATACTCCAACACTTGGAAAAAGCGCTAAAAAGGAGTACTGACTCAACAGAACGAAACGATACAATCAACAAATCACACAACATTGAATTTGCCCCAGTTACCGTTACCAATATTTGACGGTAACCCAAAGTTATGGAGAGGAATTTTGGAGTAGATTTGATGCTGCAATACATCTCCAAAACATCCCAGATATCCAAAAATTAAATTATCTCATTGCTTGTTTGAAAGGTGATGCCTTACAAGCTGTAAGGGATCATCTATCTGACCCGTCTTGAAACACGGACCAAGGAGTCTAGCATATACGCAAGTTATTGGGTAGTAAACCTAATTAATTAAAAAGCATAATGAAAGTAAAGATTATTCTAAATATAATTGATATGTGATCTATATACATACATATATGATGTATATAGCGTAACATAACCCCGTTCATATTGTTTTATTACAATAGGGCGGAGGTAGAGCGTATATGCTGGGACCCGAAAGATGGTGAACTATACCTGAGCAGGATGAAGCCAGAGGAAACTCTGGTGGAAGTCCGAAGCGATTCTGACGTGCAAATCAATCGTCTGATTTGGCATAGGATATCATTCATTCATCTATTTGTAACAAATATTTCATTGAAATAATTTAAAATTTATTTGAATTAATATGACGAAATTAATTGAAAGCAAATAAAATATTTTTCAATTATAAATTACTAAATTTATAAAATAAATTCTTATTATAATAAGTAAGTGTTCAATTGAAATGTTTTATTTTCCAAAAAAAAGTGCAATTTTGCATAATTGAAATTTGAACATTCTTTTTTGATTTTTAGAAATAACTTTTGCTGCAAGGTGATTTATTTATTTATTATGCTGGTAAAAAAATTAATTCATTTGCTATGCATTTATTTATTTTGCAATGCTAAAATTGACTTTATAAAAATAATGTCATTTTGAATCAATGACTTTGAATGAACAGAAAAAAGTTTAAAAGTTTTTTATCAAGAGTATTGCTCAAGTAGCATTTGATTGTTTAGACGAAATGTGAAGTGCTAATTAATCGAAATGAAATTAAAAAACTATAATGGAGCAAGAAAAAAATTTTCTTTTTTTTGAGATAGATCTGAGAATATCAAATATGATCGAATAAATAGTATTGCATATATATATATATGTTCATCAAATATGACAAACGTCAAAAAATGTTAGCTTGAACTTACTTTTATTGAATATTTAAAATAAAGTTATTAAAAATAAATTTTAAAAAATGAAATAAACTTGACACAAATATCCAAAAAAGAAGGTTTAAACAATTTCAGCGACGTGACCGATGCAAATCTTTACAAAATTTCATTCATTTCCAAATTTTAAAAACGAAAAAAAAGCATTAATATTTATAAACGGAAATATTACTTGACTTTTTTCATTGCAAAGATTTTTACACATACTTAATGCTTAGCAACTGGAAAAATGATAATTCTTTGTTTTATTTCAAAAAATTTTTAATTTAAAAATTTTCTTTCAAATTTGAATTGAAATTTTGCATAATTTTAAAATTTCAAACTTCTTTTTCTCTTGCAATGAAAATAGTTTAATTTTAAAAAATTATAATTCTCCTTTTCTATTTTATTTATATATTTTTCACTAATTAAATTATGTATTAATAAGATGAAGTAATTGCTTTTCGTATTGAAATTAATATTAACTTTCCAATTTAATTTTATTAATTTCTATATGATAATAATAATTATAAATGCAAATTGAAATTAATCTATCGTACATATCAATTGATAATTTATAAATTAAAAACAAGTGATATAGAATTAATATTTATTTAATAAGGGTATTTAATTTAGTATCGATTAGATTTTTGTTAATTACTTTGAAAGGAGATTTCAAAATGATTTATAATTTATAAAATATCTATCCAAAATGGGCGCAAATGATTAGATCAATTGTAATTTATGAAAATGATTTTAAAATGATCGTATTTAATAATTGTCGATTATTTAATACTAAATGTTTAATTTAAAATTTATCAAATTTATTGTATAGTTTGAAAAGATTTTGATTTTCATTTATTTTGTTTATTTGTTAATTGCTTAATGTGAAATATTAAATATTTGAATTAAAAATTTATGGAATTCTCAATTATTATAATTTTTTTTGTTATTATTTCAAAAACGATTGCGAAAGATGATAAGCAGATAGGAAAAAAGTTCGTTAACTTATTTAAAATTAAATATTTAATTTAAAAAAATTGTTTCTCTCAAAAAAATGACAAATGATTGGAAAAGAGAAAAAGAACGAAAAAAGATATGAATGAAAAAGTTTGGATAAAATATAATCATGACAGATAATTAGGAGAAGGATAAAAGTGATTGTTTCGTTCCCAGCGGAATAATAAAGCAAAAACTTTCAAAAGTTTTGTTTATATTCTTTATGCAAATAGTAAAATAACTTAAAATCATCGATATTTATAATGAAACCAATCATTTTCCTTTTTTTTTTGTTTACAAATAACAATTTAAAATATTTTTGTTTTATTATGTTTTGAAATAATTTTAAAAAATTTTGTTTATAAACAATTGCATTGGAATGTGAAAAATTTATCAAATTAATAAATTTTATTATCATATTATTATATTAACAATTGTGATATTAGTTTCAATTATTTAATTTCACTATTTTCATTTTCTCATTGATAATTTCGAGAAAATTTTTCACGAAGTTTTTTCGTTTTTATTTTTAAAATATTATTTATTTGCATAATTTGAAAAATGATCAAAATGATATATGTTTGGGTAATTTATCGAAACAGTATTCAATCATTTATTTTGAATTTTATCTACAATTATTTTAAAATATTTTTGTTTTTGCTTTTATTTTGGTAAATATTTTAAAATGTAAGCACAATAAAAAACTTTTTTAAGAGAAATTATTGCAAAGTAATCAATTATATGATATGTTGAATGAATTATGAAACTATGCTAAATGTTGCGTAGGAAATTTTATCGATTTCGTATTTTCGATTCAATTTTAATTTTATATCATCTATTTTATTAAATGAACTTTATTAAATTTTTTCTTCTATATCAAATTTAATAACGCAAAATATAAAAAATTAAATTCAATTTTGTTAGGCTTAGTAGAATATTCATTCATTTATTTAATACATCTGTTCATTATATGTATATATATATATATTTTTATTTTTCTGTGTATTTTTAATTCCATATATTGAAATACTTATAAACTAGATTGGATAATATTAATTACTAAAATTGTATATTCCATGGATAGTCAGATTTATGCCAATTATAGGATTTATGGAAAAATTAATCGCTGATCAATTATCATTGATCTAATATAAATACCAGAATATCATCACAATAAGATAAGAGAAGAAATGTTATTGCTAATGATTTAAATTTTATTTCCCATGAATTTATCATACCTGTACAGTAGTAATCAATTGAACGTTATTATTTTATAAGTTCGTATCTCAAATTTATGTTTGTTATCATTTAATCGTATTCTTATAAATTTTCATCACAAATCTTAAACCAAATTTATAATTTTTATCTTTTTTTAAAAATTTCCCATAGATAATATTAATTTTTTTTCATATTTTTCCAAAAATTCAATAATTTTATTTGAAGAAATTTAAAATTTTATCAAAGAAAAAATGAAAAGAAAAGAAAGCGCAAAAATTTTTATTATAAAATCATCATATAAAATTAAAAATTATAAAGAAGAAAAAGAATTATTATTATTTCACGTCTTTTTTTTCTTTTTCTTTTTATGAAATTGAATTTAGAAGGGAAAAAGGAAGACGAAATGATAAAATGGAAAAATTAATTGTTATTTTGAATAAGCAACGGATAAAATGAAGAAAATTGATTTTATATTGGGAAAAATCAAGAAGCGTATAAAATTTAAAAATGCAATAGAATAGAATTATATAATCTTCAAGATATTTGTTTAAGATAATATGCCATGGTTGAGAAAGATAACAACAATTTCCCGTAGGCCTAGCCAAATGATAAATGTCCCATATAATAAGCATAATTTTATCGTTTAAACAACTGCTCCTCTTCTGATTTCTCATTTTTTCTCTCCCTCTCTTCTTCTTCTGAAATATATACGAATATATTCTGGATAGCTTTCTTCAATAAAATATTCAAAATAATTTTTGAGGAATATAACATGATAGCATGGGAATGTCAAGAACAAAAATTTCTTTAGAAATATTCAGGATAGCTCCTCTTCGAGAATATACAGAATAACTTTTTCGAGAATATTTAAATAGTTTTCGTTAAAAATTTTCATTAAATATATTTTAGATAATCATTGTCAAGAATATTTGGGATAGTTTTTTTTCTAAAATATTCTAGATACAAAAATGTTCAGATGAGCTTTCCTCGAGAATATTGGGAATAATTTTCCTAAAAATTATTCAAGATGATTTTGTCAGGATATTCCGCATAATTTTTATTAAAAATATTTTTCAAGAATATTCGAAGTAGCTTTCTCCAGAAAAATAAATATTTCTAATAATTATTTCATAGAAATATTCAGGTTATCCTCAATACGAATTTTTGGATAATTTTTTAAAGAATATTTATAATAATTAATTACTTAATAACTTTTTTTATAAATGTTTGCAATAATTTATTTTTTATTCAAACTTTTATGTCAAAACAGTTAATTTTTCTCAGCTATTTAAAAAAATCAAATATTGCTTAAGTTAAATACTACTTATTTTCTATTATTTATCTACCACATCATATATTGTCAGATATAAATTTTTCCTTTTCTTTTTTTTCCATCTTTAGCAGAAAATGAATGATTGATAATCAAAAAATAGAAATGATTACTTCAACTAATATTGACGTAATCGTTTATATTGTTTTGCTTAAGATGAAGTGCAAAATTCAATTACATACCATACTTATCATTTCTTTTTCTCTCTTCAATTTACATAAAATCCTTTTCAGTTTTACAACTTACATCCATCTATTATGTTTATTAGCTATTTCCAATGCTTTCTTTATCATTTCTATTCATTTCCTATTTCTACTACTATTTTCTTTGTTTTCTTTTCCAATTACTACTTATCAAGTTGCTAATTTAAAAGGTTAAAAACTAGCGAATATATTCCAAAAATAAAACGAATAAATAAATTATTACAAAGAAATAAAAATTTGCTTTTCTTCCTCTCCTTTTTTGATATTAAAATTTTAAATTAATTTAGTTTTGAAAATGTATTCAAATAATTGAAGAAGAAAATCTGTCAACACTTTCATGATAAATATTTTATTATTAAAAATTTTCAAAAATAAAATTTCTGTGAATAAAGAATTTTGCAAAAATAAATTCTAATTTTAAAACAATATTTTTATTTTAAAACAAAGCTAGCGTATCATCTATTTTTGATTGCTTTTTATTTTTGTTTTTTTCATGATAAACGTTTTTACGCAATATTTTGAAATATGATCACTCATCTGGAGCGATTGGCAAGCTTACTTTTTAGCTACAATTTTTTCAACCGATCATTACTCGATAAGAATTTATATAGGATAAAGAAAAAATAAAAAAATTCGATATTAATTTCTCGATATCGATCTTTTATTATTATTAAATTTATTTTTTTTCTATTTATTTTGCTCATTTTTCTTTTTGCATATAAATTTTAAATGATTATTTCTGCTAGTATCAAATACATGTTTTTCTTTTCTTTTACGCAAAGTTAATTTTAAATTTCTACATTTAAACGCATATATATCTTTCTTAAAAACGATTAGTCATATGTGAAGTTCCTTGCAATTCTCGACTCATAAAAAGGAAAAGTAGAAAAAAGAAATCGGAAGAGTGGGATGGATAAATGCATCGTTGTATTTCTTAAATTGACAGACCTTCATAATGCACACAAAAAAACCATCGATGAACAAATGCGAAATATTTAAGTGTGCCTTAGTTGCTAGGCTTGACATCATTTGAAATCCTATAGGCTTGTCCTTTAGAGTTAATAGACAAGAAGTAAATATTCGTAATTTTTGAAAGAATTTTTAAACTTTCTTTTTCTTCTTTTCTAATGAATCAAATTCTAATGAATTAAATTACCATTTCAATTTGCATATTATAATTTTACTGATGCATATATTTCATATATTTAATTTGATATTTGTTTATTTTTTATAATAAAATTTTGTTGTCTGATGTCAATTTATGATAACACAAGTGCATAAATAATCAAATTTGATATCATAATTTGATAAGATTAAATATCATCCTATATTTATTATGTGATGATATATATCTATATATATATATTTCGATTTTCAGGGTAAAAATATTTTCAAATATACAACGAAATTATGGGTCTTCAAATGTTTCAACTGCATAATAAGGTTTTTTGTTTTTAATTTACAATTGAACAAATTTTAATATTATATTTTGAATATCCGAAAAAATATCATATTTATTATATATATATTTTATTATATTTTGAATATCCGAAAAAAATCAAATAAATACTATATCAATTTGAAAAGGAAAAAATCAAATTTCAAATTGGTTAAAATTTTAAATTAAATAAACTTAAATGGAATCCAAAGAAGAAGGAATGATAAATTTAAAATAAAATTTATTTTATTCTAATTTCTCGTTCTTTTTTATGATAGGTAATTGATCGAATTGAAGCAACACCATGGCAAATTCGTGAAACAAATATTAGACTAGCGATCGGTTTAGCTGCGCTATTTTTTATTTATTAATTGGAGCAATTGTTTTCGTACAAATTGAAGGTCCAGCTGAAATAAATGATATGGAAGCATATGAGGAGTTTCGATCACACTGGAATCAATTACTGGAAGAAGCAGGATTTAAAGGTAGTAGATTCATATTAATATATTTCTCAATTTCATGCTTGAATTTTGGATTAATTTTGTAAATAGTTTAATTTTGTTTATTTTATATAATAATATATTTCAATAAGAATCAAAGATATTATTTCAATGTATGCATCATACATCATTACTTTTATATCTACATCTACATTATTGTATCAAATATTATCATTTCTGTATAAATATATATCACATGTTTATCATTTCTATATCAATATGCATCAAATGCAGTATCACTTCTATATAAAGATGTATCAAATTTTAGCACTTCCATATCAATTTGTATCAAATATTTTCATTTCTGTATCAATGTATGTTAAATGTCATCACTTTTATATCAGCATGTACTTAACATTATTTATACATAATAATGTCGGAAAATGACGTATATATTTAATTGTAAAATTTAAAATTATTCTAAGAATTTGTCAATTTTTCATAGCTTTCTTCAATGATTTAAAGAAAGTATGGTAATGTTACTTCATGCTTTGGACATATTTTATATAATGATAATTTTTTTTAGAAAGTGATATTGACCAATTATTCACTGATATTCGTATAATGGCATTAAAGGAATATGGACCGAAAAAATGTAACAACAGAGCCTAGTTGGACGTTCGGCCAAGCATTTTTCTTCGTTGGAGCTTTAATTAGCACTGTCGGTTTGTGCAAATTTATTCCATTCCTTTTTTCAGTTGTTTGTGTTATTTGTTTATAGATTTATCATTACATTTTATGTTAAGTTTGATGTTTAAATTTTTATACATATTGATAGATTTACTTGTTCCTATAATTCTTACATTGGTAGATTAATTTACTTATTTAATTCTTCATAGGTTATGGGCGTGTATTACCACGTACACGTGAAGGTAAATTTTTCACAATAATTTATTGTTTGATTGGTATACCATTGACATTAGCATTATTATCGGCCTTAATGGTAAGATTGAAAAATCCAAGTGCTTGGTTACGTTGTAAGCTTAATGCAAAACTTGGACATTTATTTCGTGATTCACAAATTCAGGTAACCCATTTTTTTATATCTTGCGTATCTTCTCAGTAAATTAATGATATATTCACGTAACAGGTATGAATAAAATATTAAAATTTAATACAAATTCTTATATTTCTTGAATATTAATTAAACATAGAGATTGTTGTCAAATTTGTTTTCCTCAAATCTTTTTTGATCGATTAGTTTTAATTATTTTTTTAAATTTTCTTTTGTTTATGAATTTTTGAAAAAATTTCAACCGATATTTGGTAATATCATTTGAAAATATATCCTGTTATCTAATATTTTTTTGTTTAATGATTAAAATACAATGGAAGTTCTAATGAGTAATATACCATTTGACCTTCTTGAATTGCTATTAATTTTTCTAAAACTTTTTTATTTTTTTAATAATGAAATTTCAATTTAAACTTTCAGATATTTCACCTTAGTTTTGTATGCACTCTATTACTAGTATGCGTCTTTATTATACCGTCATATATTTTTACAAAAATTGAAAGCGATTGGGATTTCTTGGATGGATTTTTCTATTGTTTTATTTCGTTAACAACTATCGGTTTGGGTAAGCTTGAAATATTCGAAAATGAGAATTTTGAATATTCAATGAATTCAATCTAACAACCTTTCTTTTACTTTATTTTTAAATTTTTATTGTAAATAATTTTTTTGAATTATTAAGCATATTGAAAAAGTATCGTAAAGTTTTCGCGCATTGAATAAAATATCATTTAAAAAAAAATATCATTTTGATGATTATAATATTCAAATTTTAGGCGAATATGTACCAGGTGATCAACCTGATCAACAGTTCAGAACTTTTTATAAGATTATTGTGACTGGTATGCAATATTTTTAATGTGAAATGACAAAGTTTAATTTTTATTTTACACAATAACTTTTCAACAATTATTTTACTATTAAATTTGAAAAAAATCATTCAAAACAATTATTGTTTAATATTTTGAAAACTTTCGAACAAAATTATAAAAATACTATATTTGATAATTAATTATATTTTAATATTTTTATAATTAATTAAAAGAAGTTTTAGTTTATCTGATATTTGGCTTATCATGCATGATGTTATTCCTTGCTACATTATATGATGTACAACAATTGAATGTGAGCCGTTTTTTTCTAACAAGAGACAACGGTTATATCAATCCATCTTATGATGATCATCATGAAACATTTGCAATCACTAATCAGGTGAAATCGTATTCATTGCTTTCTTTTACATTTTCTAATTAAAGGATTTAACAAATTAATTTTTTTGATGATAACTGAAAATTCGATTATTTTAAATGTATTGTTTTGCTTTTTTTGTATGTCTCGTTTCTTCGGAATTTTAAAAACTAATATTTTTTTACTTTTAAAAGTATTTTTTGACAGCAATTGAATATTCGAATTTCAATGTCGTAAAAATATTTCTGTATCATTTGATTGATAATGTTAATACTTGTAAGAGTAGTGTATATATTGCATGTAAATTTTTACAATTATAAAAATCGGATATAAAGTAAAATTTTTAAAGAACTTGAAAGTTTTAAATTAGAAGTAAATTTTTATAATTACAGATTACCAAATCATTGGATACAAATTAAGAAATTTTTAAAAATTATTAAAGAAGGCCAGAAAAGTTTAGCTAATAACCTTAAGTTAAAAAAACTCAGTATTATAGCTAGAAGAAAGAAGTATATTAATATGATAAGGAGAATTAATTGATAAGTCAGTGATAAGAGGAAATAGATAATCTTAGATATTTTTGAATAGAAATGAAAACATATGGAAATGGATTGCTCATGATTTCCTGTGTTTTTTATCGGATTGATTACGAATTCTATGCATGAGAGATTTCATGCAAAAGTGGTGATCATCATTTAATTTAGATTTGAATCATTGTTATTGTTGTCGCCGTTCAATGGAAAATTTTACTCTTTATCTTTTCAAGTTTTAATTATGCTAGTTTGGATGTATTTTAGAAAAGTTTCAAATTTATTTGTTTCAGCAATATAATTTTTGAATGATAAGTTTTATTATTTGAAATTGAAATTGAAAAAGAAGCAAATTTAAAAATATTTGGTTTTTCAGGAAAAATTAGAATTAATGAAATTTTATTTATTTATTTTTAATCTTTTGCCTATGAAATAATTTTCTATTCCTTATTATTGTTTTTGTTTGCAGAATTATGGAATTACAAATATCTATACACGTCATATTAATGAATCACCGGTATCAACATACGAAACAGGGGCTTTTACCAAACTGGATGATATTCTTGTACTGATATTGATAAACGATTGATATAATAATAAATTACCAATTCAAAAACGCAGCTCTAAAATTTTAAATTTTATAAATTAATAGCAAAGAAAAAGAAATTTTTCATTGTTAGTCTTTGCGGAAAATCCAATATTTAATTTTATTTCCGTGGATGATTTTGAACCTACTTTTAGCCAAAGAAATCAAATTGTTACTTTGAAGAAGGAAATATTTGATACTATTTCCTTTTTTTTTCATTATTTCTCGATTTTTTTGTTAAATTATTAGTCATTGTTTAAATTATATAAAGCTAAATTTTAACAAATATGATTACAATGGAATTGTTTATGGCTCCGCATATTTATAACTTTACAATTTAATACGTTTATCAAAGCTTTTCCAATCTCAATTTATATCATAGTTGTAAATATTTATTTATTTATTTAATGTGGTATTTTTCCTTTTTGTTTATCGGTGCTGTAATGTATTTCTCTTTTTATGCAATAACTATTAATAATTTTAATAATATCTTTTGCAGAATAATATTAAAATAAAAATATAAAAAACTGTACTTTTGTTCGTTAATTTAATTTATATTTCTAAAATTCATTATTGATCCAAAATAAATCGGAATTTAAAGATTTTTCCAAGATGAAAATGTATTTATACGTATCATGTAATAAATTTTTTTGAAAGGATTGTAAGTTGAAAATAGAGATTTCTTGTGTAACAGATTTTATTTGTTGCAACTACAATGCTCAAATTTATTAGAAATATAGCGAATATGTAAATATTTTGATAAGTAAAGAAGTTGTCCGGTATCATTGATATTAGCAGTTAGATAAAAACCGCTCATTGAACAATCGATCATGATCAAAATAAATAAATAAGAATAAGAAATAAACAAGAAATAGTGAAGAAATAATGTTCCCTCAACGAAAAACGGTCACTTTTATAGTTTTATAGTGTTTACAATTTTATTAGCAATGTCCTAAAAGGTGACATAACAGATCTGATTGTTTGTAATGCATTAAGCAACAACATCCTTTGCGTAATTATAAGATTGATCTTTAAAAGACGAATTTTTGCTAAGGAAACATGAAAACAACTTTACATTACAACATATTGCATGCAGAATTATTAATTTAATTTTTAAAATTTTTGGAATAAATCAATAATTTTTATATGATATTATAAGATAAAATTATTATGAAATGAGTTTTATTATAATATATGGCTCTTTTCTTTTATTTTAGTTTATACGTAAATAAGCTAAGAAATGTTCGTAATAAATTTGTGAAAATGTGTATGTTCATTTATTCATTCCTTATATTATTAAACTTTAAACATTTGAGATTTTTTTCTAAATGAATATATCAGATATTTTAATGCAATTTTAATGATCTATTGAGAATTTATATTTAATTGTCAATTATTCTAATTATCAATTTATTCTACTGATAATATGGAATAAAACTTTTTATCAATTTCTAATACATCACGTACGTTTTGCTACTTTGCTTTACGCTAAAAATGAAAATCTTAAAAGACAAACAGAATTTAAAAAACTTGTATTTTAATATTTGTTAAGGCATGACACATCATTAATGATGATATTGGAGAAGTACAAGAAATAAAAATATAAAAGAAAATGAGGGATAAAAATTCCCCGTTTCATAAAAATGGTTGGTTTGGCTTAATAGTTCTTCTTTAAATATTAGTTTACTAGTTTTGACGGTTTTAGGACGAACAATATTATCCAAAGTCTGAAAAGATTGTAGAATATTTGATGATATAAATATCAAATAATGAAAAAATTTCATGAAGTAGAAGTTTGTAATATTTTCTGGACGCATGAATCATTTATCCAAATCATTAAAAATGCTCCTTGTTCTCCTATCTTTCCATCTGTTAATAAAACTTGCGTGCATTGTTTAAAATGTTGAAATCTATGCTAATTATCTGGAATTGATCCAAAGCTTTTATGCATCTTTGAAATATTACCCATCTCTCACTTTTCATTCTGATGATTAAACTTACCATCCGCTACAAAGATCACCGGTATAGAAGCTTCTCGCAATCAACTGGCAATGTTTTGCTAAGTAGTTACTCAGTTAACCAATATCAGTAGTGATCCAACTCACTCGATAACCGACAAGTTCAAATTTCAGTTCAAATTACGTGCACTAAAATCATCTTTGCTACGATCGACTGATCAATTTCAATCATGATATTATCCGATTATACTTTATCTTATAACATAAATGAAGAAATAAATTTTTCTCCAAATAATAGAACTTTTTTACCAAGATTCGTCTCGGTCCAACGCAAGAACTTTTAGCGACAAATGTATAAAACGAAAAGTTTCCATTTGTCGATAGAAAAATTATATAAATAAGAACAATCTAAAGTTCAAAATTTTTTGATTTATAATTTAAGAATAATAGAAACCCTGAGTGAATATTGCTCAGGTATTTCGTTTCTCAATTTTGCAATAGACGATGTTGCCGACGAAAATTCATTCCGCCTTTCAATGGCAGCACCTCAAACTAGGATAATTAAACCTTTATCGCGATAACTTTAATTAACACGTCAACGAATGCAACAATTACAATATTAATGAAATAATAAGAAATTCTAATAACGACGGAATAATCTAAGGACAGAAGCTACCCAAAGACACCCGGTGCTCTCCAATCCCGGGAGCCCATTTAACCAAAATGATCACGCTGATTAGAATTTTCGGAGGCATCACATCTCCAGATTCCATTCCGATCTTTTCTTAAATTTCAGTGTTCGATTTCCTTTTATGTTATTTTAACTGTACCATCTTGACTACCAATTGTGTTGCCCTGTCGTATTCTTTAGAAAATTCTCTCTTGGGAACCCTTTCAAATTTCTTGTCTCTTCTTCTGATGCATTTACGAGGAATCATAAGACTATGCTTATTAATTTAAGCAGGGATGAAAACCGTGTCTCATCTATCAACGTAAATTTCTCTGATTTTATCGCTTCTTCTTTCATCAGTCTCATATTCCTGCACACATTTATAATGTTTTCTTCCATGACCATATCCTCATGCTATTTTTCCTTTGGTTCCCACAACCATGATAGACTGTCAAATTGCGAGGAAAACTAGAAAATTAGAAATTCAATACTTTACTTCGTGTTGGATTTCACACAAAGGGTATACGTTGTATATGCGTATTTTATGTGTACGATGTAAGCTAAAATTGTCGCCTTTGCCTATGAGCTGTACACTCCACGCGCTAACAAAGGCCTTAATCGTTACAACCATAATTGTGCCAGAGGATCCACTCACGAAAGAAGAGGATCCTGATCACCAAACTATTATACAGGATGTCCATTGCCGAGGCTAGTTGATGAAACAAGTCGGGCGTCTTTCTTTTAATTTTTATTTTTTCTCGAATTATGCTATCATCATTAAACTTGTCTTAATAATATCTTTGAAACTGAATCACCATTGTTGATTTATTATCATGTTACCGTAATAAAGTTAATTACCCAAGTTTGAGATTCTTTCGAAGTGCGAAAAACAAGAAATTGAGGAAATCTTTTGACATTGAGGAGAAAAAAATTACCCACATCAAGTTTGTCACGATCAGGAAGAAATCGTTGACATGGACATTCTATCATAACCAACTGTTTCTCAATTTTTCTGGGAAAAGTCTTCTTGAAACATGGTCTGCTGGATTATTTTTGATTTCACATGATGAAATTCAATTCTTTCACATCTTATTTCGCCAATTCTGTTTGAGATATATCTAGATCCTACTGGTGGTTTTCTTAGCCACAAGCGCTATTTGTCCACAAGTATATCTTTTCCACATCAATTTCTTGTTTAATAAATTTCAGCTCTCTTACTCCAAACGGAAACTACAAATGATAGGAATTCCTATGAAACACAGTAAGGTGTAACTATTATTGTAGAATAATAAGTGGAGTGGATAATTGTAAAAGAAAACATAAAAGATGCTGAATAGATATAACATAATGATTATTATATGTAACTAATATATTTATTAGGCATGGATTTAATACTTCTTAACGATTTTTTGATTATTTGTTTTCAAAATATCAATCTCAGATATATACCACTAATATTTGTTCACAAATATTTAAAAATTATAACCACAGTGATAATGTTTAATGACTATAGCTATCATGAAGCACTGTAACATTACACATTTTAATGGCTAATGATTTGGTAAAAGAGGTAGAAAAACAGTCCCATATCCTTATTTTACATCTGCTCTTTATTCTTTACAAGCTTCTTTTATATAAACTATGATTTAATACCCTTTTACATTATCATAATATTTTTATTCCTCAAAATTTTCATCAAAATATTTGAAACTATCTCGAAATTCTAGTATTATAGCTAGCATAGTAGAGATAATTAACTGGTTAGGTCTGGGAAGGGGCATGGAAGAATAAGAAAAAGAAATGTTTATTTATACATTTATACGTAAACTTTCGAAATCTTTTATGTGCAACATTTTGAAAACCGGTCAACATTCTGCAATGAAGTAAATAAAATAAAATCAAATGGTTGAAGAGAATTTGACGAAGAAAATTCCGGACTGGCAGTATTAATTGTATGAGTTCCTGAAGGTTTTTCCTCTAAAAGTTTTCATTTAAAATTCATTCCCGAGGTCTCGATTGACTTAATTTGTTTCTTTTTAGCTTAATAAATTAATGCATCTTTTATGAGAATTAGTATTAGTGGATAACATTTTTTATCTATAAAATCATTTCTAAGCTGTCATAGGTTCATCTTATTATTTCATTATTGTATTCAAATATACAGGGTAATTTATCATATATTACCTAAAAATTATTTTGATTATGTTTCCCTGTGTTAAAAATATTATTCAATTCTATTTTATAACATTTTTATTATTTTTTTTGTCGTTGAATTACAAGTTTTATCGACATCAACACTACATGAAGCTTCAAATGCTACGCATGAAAGAAATGTTTTTTTCCCAAAAATTTATCATAATCAATAGTCAGGCAAGAATATCATTTTCTAAAACTTTCATTTCATTAATGAAAGTTTTAGAAAAACTTAGAAAAAAATTAAATTACATCAAAATTTTTTCTCCACATTTCACATGCGCATTGTTTATAAAAGTAAAAGAGAAAGAAAAATTGGAAGAAAAATAACAGTAAAATTTAATATAAATAGAAGAATTGTGGTAACTTGTAATGAGTAATAATATTAATAACAACAAATAATTGTTTGTAAATATTAGGCGACAAAAATAATGGATGACAAATTCTTAATGAAATCTGCATCATTATTGAAATCCTTTTATTATGCAGATAATGTTATTCATGGTAAAAGTTTATGTCAGCGACATATTTTATTCCGCTTCGCCATTTTAATACCAAATTATATCAAAATGCTTGCTTATGCTTGTAAAGGACATTCTCTGGATTTTTTTTAATATTTTTTTTATATTTTATCTTCTCATCAGTTTGAAAACAGAAATAAAATTCTTCTGTACAATCAATTAGATTATTTTCTTCCTCCAAAGATGGCAAATCTTCCATTTCCACTTCCTTTGAAGTTAAGACGTAAAACAGAAAATCACTGTTTCAAATCTGAAAAGTACTATGTTTATTGCTCGGTAAATAAATTTAAAAATTACATTTATGTAAAAGAAATTATAAAGTGTGAATAATAGATTTTCCAGAACCTTTCGAGGATGCAAAAATTAATTTTGAAAAGCGATGATTACAAAACGAGAGGTTAAAAATTTCATTTCTTCTTTCACCAGCATTTCAGCTTTAGCATCTCGAACTATTTAGATGGAAAATGTTATCGGATATCAGCAAAGCAATATTCCGAATCCGATTTATGAATCTGTTCTAGTCTGACCATTTTATTTAAATTTTTCAATTATTTGATATAATCAGGGGCATGAAACTGCGCAAAAAATATTTCAATCATGTCTGATTAATGAATTAATGGAAATTTTCGAGAAATTTTAGTCATATAATAGAGTGATAAAGGCCAAAAATTTTGATTACTGAAAAGTTTTTTCGCTGTTATAGATGCATATATCTATGAGATCTTGACAATGTCTATGAATTATCTATGTCAATAACAATTTAGTTTTATTGACTTTTCTCATTGACATTTTGTGAATTTTTCCTTTAAAATTGAAGTTCAATTTTTCTTATATTTATAAATCCAAAAGAAACATTTTATGCAAGAATTTGCTTCGGAACTTAAAATATTTTTATATTTCCTCTAAATAATAATATTATACTATATTGATTTCTCACGTAGATTTATGATTTCATAATTTATCGTATTGATATTGTATCATTTACAGTCATGATCATTTTCTTTTTCATAAAGGAATTCCGAACTTTTTATGTTATTGTCAATATTTTTATCTATTCGCATTATTTATCAACGGAATCCATTAATGGATTTCTAAATTACCGAAAAGCATAAGTTGGAACTGAATGCAAAATTGGTACTGTAAACATCCTATTCTATTTTAAATACGCTTTGCGATATATGTAAAAAACCAACCACTTCATATTCAATTGCATGGTACAATACTATCTTTGTCAGCGACAACTTTTATCTAAATTATTAATTCGTGCTTAAATCACTGAAAAAAAAAAAAAATTCAAAATTTTAATTTTTCATTTATAGAAAAATGTTATTCCTTGCTTTATATCCATAAAAATTTAAATAAACGTTCAGTATGTTACAGTAATAATATAATACGATGAAATCACATCAGTTACATCTCCACCAACTTTTTTGTTGCATATAGACGTAACTTCCTGCACAAATAACTTTCATCTAAAATTCGGCGAAAAAGAATTAGAATCACTTTGCAGATGTCATCATTAGTGTTTTCGAGAATAAGAAGTAAAAGGAGAAAAAATTGGAAATTCGACAGCGATATTGCAAAATTAGTTCCGTATAATTTTAGTACTGTAAGAAAATGAATGAACTTCGTCCTTTGTTAAATAGCTGTGATAAATTTACAATTGTTTCATCCTTAAAATAAACGGCAAATTTTGAATTTTAAAACTGGCGTTTGAAAAATGATATGCATCATTCTAATATTGTTGAAACAGTGAAGATCATCAGTATTCTAACTGAATAATCCAAATCATTGCCTTCTGATGTACTAATTCATGTGTATAACATGCTACGTACATTGCTCGAATTCTTACTTTACCACGGTTCAAATCCCATGTATGCGATCATGAACAAGAGAGGCGACTGTATCTACGCCTTATAAATGACTGTACTCCTTGTTTTTGTCTACTTTGCTCTTTCTGCTCGTAGCGTATTTTCCTCATATTGTATCTATCTCTCCTCTCCACATCTATATATAAGCACCCGCCCGCACCTCCAGGAGACAAAGTTAGCATTTGGTGATTTCCGCGGTCGATTCCCCGAGACCATGCTACTCTCATGGCTTTAATCCTTGTCTCCCTTTTACGTTATATATATTTGTTATGATTCTTTACACTATTAGTTCTATCCGGCGCTAATATTTTATTGTTCCAAACAAACACTTCTATAAAATCGGTTCCGGCGCTAATATTTTATTGTTCCAAACAAACACTTCTATAAAATCGGTAATTTGCAACTACGCAGCAAAAGTTCTGATTTCTCATCAGCATTTCGAAAGAGAAAGGCTTCATCTTCCAATAACACTAGCAACGCATGCGCCTGCTTATTAATAACTTTCTCAACATTATTCATTGTGAGTTGAAGCGATGCAAATCAGTCCATTATATAAATGAACCTATATTTTCAAAATATTGCAGGTAAATTATATTGTTTACCTCTTTCATAGTATTTAGCATCTTATAATGCCTTTACTTCTTTGGAGAGAACAGTTAAATTAACAAATGAATTCTACTTCAAATTTATTATTTACGTAAAAATATTATAAAAGATAGAGAGTACTGCTAAATTATAGAAATTTTATAGAAATATAGCCATATTCAAAACCAAATTCAATTACAAACTATGAATGATTGCGAAACCATCTGGAACTATGTGACGCTATGCCGTAAAAACTTGATTAAAATGTGTACTGAAGTAGCATCTGAAAATGCTATTAAGATATTCAATTAACTTTTAGGGTGCTCAAAGAAATTTCAAATTCCGAGAACATATAGTGTAAACAATTTAAGGATTAGGCGACAGTTTATTTGCATCACTTTGAAAATATTACTGCCATTTCCGCCATACTAATAATATTAATATTGATATACGATTGGAAATTCAGTTATCAGTTATTACTTTTGAAAATTTCAGTAAAGTTTATAATATTCAATACTTTGATCTTCCAATAAGCAACTATGTTCTGACGGATTTTATAGATGAATGGATTTATTATAGGGATTGATGAGTGATAATATATTACATTTTTTATTCTACTTTTCACTGAAAAATTTTGTAATTAAAACAATCATAAGGTAATAAAGGATTAGATCACTTTGACAATTGTTTAAATACATCTTATTTAAATAAAAAATACACTTGCAAACTGAAGTATGCAAAATGACAGGTTCTTTTATTTATTAATATTATTATTATTATTATGTTTGAAATATGTCTCGTATATCTCCCCACGATTTGCATATTTGCGTTTTCACTATCTCATACCAAATGATTTTCAAGCTAAGAAATTAGAACAAAAGTTCACACATTAACTAAATTGCATATTAATTGGATTCAGATGAATAGTTCACGTAGATATTTATGCAGAGACTTAATAAAGACTCATACAGGGCTTAAATATTGACCGTAAACCACTGAGTATGGATTTGTTGAAGAAAAACTACGTTTACTGAATTTCATCAGGATCTGACACCTGACCATGAATTGTGCATTCTAGCATATCGAACTTATTCTCATCTATGTTTACTCGCAGACCAATCTAAAACCCTACAAATGTCAGGTTGATTATTCAACGATCGAATTACTCAATATCGACAGGAAATCGAATTCATGCAGGCTTGCATGCTGATTAATTATCAAATTATTATAGGTCATCAAAATTTAAACCTTAAATCGAATTGGAAACACGCGAATTTCAAGTTTGCCCAATATTAATCCAGAAAAATCAACCAAATATTTAATATATTTAATAACACATAATGTAATATATCATCGGTCACTTGCAATTTGTCTTATATAACCATCTAAAAGTTTGAACTTCCAGTGCAGATAAATGTAAATGATTAATTAACCAAGTTTAGAATTTTTGCATATATTAAAACCAAAGAATACATCCTTTAAGATTATACCATTTTCTTTACTATCTGATAACTAGACTCCAATTCTAGTCCATATACCAGGAAAATATTCGAAAATTAATTTACTGTTCATTGAAATTGGCTTTGTCGCCAATTTTCTTTAATCCACGACAAAAATTGAGGATACTTTCTGCCTTTCAATGCTAGCACTTCAAGCTTGGATAATTAAACCTTTAATATGATAATTCATATAACACCTCAATGAACGCAACATTTATGATATCAATGATATAATAAGACAATTCAAATTCTAATGACGGAGCATGACTCGAGGAAAAGAGTGACCCAAAGATATGTCCAACTAACTCGTAGAACATAGTTAACTTTAAATGACGTTGTTGATTAGATTACCTCGTATCATTCCGAGGAAGTTCTGAGATCACCGGAGTCATCACTTTCATTTGGAGCACTTAAACATGATAATTGTATGATTTACAAAGTCTTGACCAATATTCTAATACGTCACTAACAAATTACCGTATGAATCTCTATATTTTTTTTTACCAAGGGATTTCTTCGCGATTTCAGCGACAGGCAATTACTATTAGTTATATAGAAATTTAAGCAGGAATAAATATTCTGCATTAAATTTTTTAAATTTGTAAATTTAGATGTAATCGATTATCGGATTCTTCTATTTTTTATTTTTATTTTTTGATCAGAGAAAATAAACGAAAAATAAATTTCAAGATATCAATCTTTAAAAATCCAAAACAAAAATTACAATAATTGCGTTTTTTAAATTTTTAGTGATAAAAATTATGCTTCTGGTAGTCCCTTTTTCATATTGTTTTGATGCAAAAATATTTATATTTAATAACATTCAAAAGACAAATTTTCTCAAGTAATTTCATTTTTATTTTTAGTATATCTTCATCATCGTTTTAACAAGTTTTATATGGCATATCATATTCTTGAAATTCTGAATATTTACGTGGAAAGACTGATAACGAAGGTCATTATCTGATTGAAATTATTGCGAAATGCAAAAAAGAAGAGCGAAAAGAAATAAATATATCACCCTGTTGCAATATATCACCTATCACAATATATCAAACTGAAATATATCATTCTTTCATTTTTTATCAGTTGTCACAGATTCATATTTCAACGAAATGAAATTACGTAGTTATAGATATTTAAACCATTCCTGTCACTGAAATCGCGGAAACCAACGAATTAGTAATTCCTTCGTTCCGGATTTAATATTTCTAGGCACATGTTTATTGAGGATTTACTATGTTTATTTGCGTAATGTAAAATATAAGCCAAAACTATCCCCCATTGTCTGTAAACTATGAAAGAGCTCAGCGCTGATTCTTGTAGTCGGAGAATTTACCAGAATTCTCCGAATTCTGAGCGCCAAAACCATTTTAAAAAGATCTGCTGCAGCGAGGTAAGCTGGATGGGCATATCGGGCATTGTTGGTCTCTTTTTCTTTTATTATGACATTGCAATATTCGCATTGATAAGATTCGATTTATATTATTGATCTTGCAATTGCTGCTGTTCATTGATGTATTATCAAATGCTACCACCGAAAAGAAGATGTCACGGTTAAAGAAGATTGGTGATAATTGTATTTTGATTTTAACTTCATTTTTATTTCTCTCTTACCTTTTTTTTTTCAATTAGTTTGTTATATTATTTTTTCTTCTAGTTTACTTTTAACTATTATATAAATATATTAAAATAACATGTAGGATTTAAATGAAAATAATTTCTTTCCAGCAGAAATTTTTTGGTATAATAAATAACTTAATAAAATGATAATAAATACACGAAGAAAAAAGATAGAATAGGTGGCAAATATTTAACATTATATGAAGTGCTGTACAATTAAAACTGATATTATTTTAATATTCATTTTTTCTATGTAATCATAAAGCACAAGTAAGTTTCGATATATATTTCTGTACTAATTCTTATGGCATCTATACATTACAAAAGCAGTTTATAGATAATTACATCTCAATTTTTTGATCCTCATTTACTGCACATTTTATTATTCTGATTTTACAAATTATTAATTACTTTTAATTATTTCTTTCTTTCTTTTTAAGCTTTCGGCTCGAAGACAGGTTATATTTATTTTAAATCTTTTTAATCTATTCCAAGTAAACTTTATACAACTAACTTATTTAGAGAAAGGGTCGAAATAACTTATAAAATTAAAATATCCCTATAACCAAAATATCATTCTATTTGGAATGTACGTTATAGGAATTATTTGTATTAATTAATGTTGAATAACACTTTTTACTTTTTCGGCATCATCCTTTGAAAGAATAAATATCGTATGTTAAATGATTTACGATAGCCTAATTCAAAATTATACAATTTGTTATTGAGTTTAATTACTAAAACGAAGAACTGCTGAACGGTCGTATGAACATCAGCTTCCTCTGCTCCACGATTCTATTTTATCAACTTCTAGCCAAATTTAGAAACGGTTATTCTAATTAGGATAAGCAAAAGAAATCTTCGTGATTGTATTACCATTTTATTACTGTTAGTCTTCTACGAAGAATAAATCCTTAAAATTATTTATTTTATGGCACTATTTAGCGGAATTATTTTAAAAAAATATTTCAAATCTAGCGGAATTACTTTAAAAAATATTTCAAATCTCTTTTCAAAATATTTTACATGAATTAAAAAATTTTTTAATTCAAATATCATGCAATCTTCTACTAATAAACGCAGTTAACATCATGCCAAATGTTTATAAATTTCTCTCTTTTTCATGTTTTCATCAATTTGATTTTATGCTATCATTTCGGTGATTATCAAATAAAGCTTTCAAAATTCACAAATCAAATATTTTAATTTGTTCATTTTCCCTTCCATCTTCTTTCATTTAAAATTATTTAAAAAGTCAGCTCTTTAATATTATAATATCAGAATAACTCTTTAATGTTATAATATCAAAATAATGCATGAAGAAAATCAAGATTTTGATAAAGCAATAAAATTTGTCAAATTCTTGTAATTTTTTTATTTTCATGCATTATCGAATTTTGCAATCCTTTCGGTGTTTGATTTCTTACTTTCCATTTCATGAAAAAAATTACGTCGCTTACTATCAACTTTTAAATTTGCTTAATTTCATTTTTTTCTATCTTAAAATAACTGAATTACCTTTTTACTTTCTCGGTTTTTTTTAGATTTAAAATTTCACACTTTGAATAATAATAGTTGTTTTGCCAAATCCAAGTGGTTCTACAAAAGAAAGAAAATTATTCCTCAGGGCTATTTAAAATTTGATGATGATTGATCCGATTATTTTTATCTTAAACACATTTCTTTTTTTCGTTACAGTAAATAAATGTACCATCAAAATTTTAAAAACCGAAACTTGATTTATAGTGGCAAAAGTAAGAATAATATCCATTTCTACTATGCAATCATAAAAGTTTTTATAATATAGATTTGGGAATTTTTATAAATGAACATTGTCGAATAATTGAAATATTTTATGTTTTTCCCACTCATTTATATATATTAGGATATCTAATATAATGAATCATTTACCTAATTCTCATTTTTGTTCCTTATTATCCAACTTATTCTCAATAGTAAACATTCGCTTAACCGGAAACTAATTCACATGTAAATATTTTGATATTATAACTAAGCCTATGTTCGATGTTCAAAATACTTTCTCATCAAACCCATGCTAATATTTTTAAACATCTCCACGATGTGAATGTTAAAAAACATCGTTATAAAAGGGTCCTTACTATGGAGGGACTATTTTCACTAGCTGATTCCTCACAAGCAGTTTCTCCAATTATAATTCTGATTTTCTGTTATATTGACGATATATCTTTATTGTACTGCTTCCTAATAGACGCCAGTAAAAGTTATACTGACGCGTATCGTTCGAGATACTCTATCTATCGTCTTTATACCGCCACCCAAAAAAAACTTTCAGAGAAACAATTTTAGTATCACAAATCATTTAATTAAGAATTCAAAGATTTGATAAATTATTAATTTACGTAATTTTACATATACAGTCATAATTATATTAATTGATCAATAAAATGAATGGAAATATAACAACTATCGAAATAACCGTAATATTTTTATATTATAGGATGGCGAAAAAATTTTCGAAATATCTTGATATAGTTATGCCTTTGATTTTTAAGTCAACTGTGCACCGATTGCAATACGTTATTATGTAAACAACCTTCTTTTGCGTTGAAGTAAACAAATTTTTGTGCCATGTAAAAAAAAAAATTCATAAGCGGAAGGCAAACTTTCTTTGCATTAAACTTAAATTATACTACTATAATTAATATGCCATAAATTATACTATGGTTGAAATGTAGTAAATAATACGAAGCATTAAAATCAATTAGAACTTTCATCGGAAGGCAGAACGATGGGAACGATGGGAACGATTCAAAGAATGTTCAAAGCACCGTCCTTCGAGTGAAGCAAGAGGAATAACATTAGTGATCGATTCTATTCGAATAATTATTGATTTCACAGCATATAAAATCTTCTGCTAATAAATAAAATCTTTATCACAATTACTTTTCTATGAGAAATTTTCATGACAATTATTAGCTGAGAAAAAATACCTGTCTATGCAAATTAAAAGTGGTTAAATATCAAGAAATCGATTCAGAAGATGAGCGAATTGAACCTATTGCTCTAGAAACCAGGATTGCTGTAAATGGCAAGTTACTTTTATAAATTTCTTCTTTCGAAAAGGCTTGATTTAAATAGTTTGTCGCGAAAGTTTCTCGAACCTTGGTACGCTTGGCAAGGAATTCGTCTACTACTTCACTATAACACAAAATGATTTACAATATTAAGGTCAATGATTGGTTATATTAAGATATTTCTATCGTACAAGAATTCTTAGATTATATAGCAACAATTGAAAAAATCTCCATTGGTGCTGCTATATCATCATTTGTTTTACCACGAAATACTTGTATTAACAAAGTAAAGCATTATTTACGTGGACTTAAAAATAGCTTATTTCTGATACATATTAGCAAAAGTTAATAATATCATGCAATCATAGAGAAATGTAATTCATGAAAAGAAAAAAGGAAAAAATGAGAATAACAAATAAAAATCATACTGAAGATAATGATAAAATGATAATTTTAATAATTTATTCTAATAATTCCTTTGATCATAAAGAAGCTTTTCATTCTCTTTTTCTTTTCCTGTTTTTCTATTAATAACTAAACTAAATGTGTTTGTGAAATACCTAACAAAACAGGCAAAATTCGAATTTACAATGTGAAAATATAAGTGTTAGTTACGATCCATAATAACGATGGCACAAAAATGATTGCAAATGATAATATCAGAGAGAAATAATAATATTAGAGATAAATAAGTAGATAGAGCTATTCGAAAATGTCATTAGCAGACTGATCGCTAGGTTTAGATTTTCATTTTATTGTTACTCTTGGGACCTTTTTCGACAATTTCCGTGAGCGATTGATTATTGTAATCGTGCTGTACTGATCGCTCCGGTTGATCCTATTTTATATGGTGGAAGTTTGTTTACTCTATGTCAACTCATCACAATTCAAAACATGTTAATTTTAGCACAAATGAATTTTGTTTTCTGTTTGTCAACTATGGCACAGTTTACAACATATTAACGTAGCGTAAAGGAAGTTTGTTTACTCTCTGTTATAAATGCAAATATAATTTATGATATGCAAATTATAACTGAAGGTCAACAGCTCTGCTATGGTAAGATATTTCTATCATACAAATATTCTTGATCATATCGTAAAATATTAAAATTTTTACTTTTACCATTTAAAAAAATTGAATGAAAAAATGGGTTGAAACAGCATAGTATCTCATTTTGGTATTAGGAGTGATGTTAACCTAATGAACTTTTTTGTTCCGCCAGTTTATTCATTTATTTTCGCTTCTGATTTTTTTTCGAATGTCTATAACGTCTTTTCTTAAATTTATCGACCTAAAAACGAGTATTAATTAACATTCGGATAATAAACTTGAGTTAAACAATACATATATCAAGTATATTGAATAAGTGTTGACTCGAATGATTTTTTTCAAATTTGTCTTTTACATATTTATTCTCACTTTTTCCTATCTTTTAATCATCTATTTCTATATTTTCACATTTTTGAGAAAAATTTTTGCATGATGTGACAGAAAAATTAAATGAGATGAAATATTTTAGATAAATGAAAAATAATAAAGCATTGCATAAATCAATGAAGACAATAGAAATTTTCATCCCAATCATAATTATAGTAATGAAAATAGATAATGATTATCGTTATTATGATGATACAATATTATCATAGTAATAATAGAAGTATATGATTGATATTACTAATGATGTTTTTCAGATTAATCCAAATAATGAGGATATTAAATTTAGTTTAAAATACTTAATATTTTTAGAGAAAGATGTGTTTGTAAATCAAAATAATAATATAAGCGATTCATGCAATATGATGATATGATTATACGAATATTACGAGATATAAAATGATGAACAAATAAATGAATAAATAAATAAATAACATATTATAATGATTTATCATATCATTGGTCATTCATTTATCAACTTTTTTCTTGATAAATCTTTTATTCGTGCTAATTATTGATGTTTTCTTCATTTTAATTTATTTGATTATCATTGAAATGATACTTAGTAATCATCTCATTTGTAAGAATTTGTATATTATTACAGAATAGAATAAATTTAAAATTTTTGTGAAATTCTTTTTCTACAAACTTGCTAAAAGTTTAACTTTATGAAGCCATTACTGATATTCACTATTATTGAATTTGATAGCTCAAATGATTCTATTGATCGATTCATTAAACAATCAATAAGAAATGATTATTTGATTAGAAATGATACTTAGTAATGATTTAGAAATGTTTATTAATTGCAAGACATAATTATTAACAACAACTATAACATATTTAATAACTATAAGTAACAATATATTTAGAAGTATAATGTAATTACAATTATAACATATTCGGAGATTATGATATAATTTTTGTAAGTTTGTATAAAATCTTCGCAATGTTTTTCCTTTTCTTCAAAAATATTCATGGATGAAAATTCAGAAATGATATTTATTGAAATATTACTTTCATTAAAAAAAATTTTTTATCATATGAGTGTTTTTTAAACAATCACACGAAATAAATAATATATTGTGAGATGCGATTATCGATTGTTTGATCATTCAATCAATTGAATCATTTATTATTTTCCAATTAATTTCGAAATAATTTTCTTGGCATTTATTTTGCCTAAATATTTTTACCTTCCAATTATGTAACTATATAAGATAAGTGATAAAAATTATAGATTAACGTTAAATGAATAAAAATTTTTTAAATAAGTAATTGTTGGAAGAAGGATGAAATAATTGAATAATTTAGTATTTATAATGAAGAAATAATAAATTAGGAAATGTACGAATGAATAAATAAGCAATTAGTAGAAGTTTGGAAAGGTTGATTTTTATTCCATCCTTTCACTCTTTTTTCAGCTTTGCAAACTAATTTTCGAAAAGCAATGTAAATTTATTTCGTTCAACTTTTACTATTATTACTTTAGAACATAAATTACGAGAATTATAGCTTTAACGATGAATTAATTTCTAGGTGTAATTAAATTAAATTATATATATATTGTTTTTAATGGATATAAACAATGAGAAAGCTATATAAAAGACAATAGGGAAAATAATAAAGGGAAAGATATAGGAACAAATTTGTTTCATAAATTTATAAGCATTATCAAATTAATATCAAAATAAATGTTAGTTTATTTAATTTTATATATTTTTGTAAACAAAATTATGATAACCGAAGTGAAATATTTCCTTACAATGGTAATAATAGTAATAATAATAATAATAATAATAATAATAATAATAATAATAACATTAAGAATAATGTGAATAACAATAATAATAATGGTGATAATGTATACAATAAGTATTAATTACTTTCTAGAAAAAGTTGTGCAGTGATGGTTTTATAAATATTATTGATTAATTATTAAAAAGTTCACCAAACATAATAATTAAACTTATTTCATCAATTTATTTCATGCCTTTTAATTTTAAATTATAATTACTTAGTAAATCAAATTCATAAATATATGAATATGATAGATTATACAAATACTACACAAAATAACGATGAGCAAATCAACAAATGAATAAATGGATAACAAGTCATAGCAATTTATTATAATAAATATTATTAATTAGCTTTTAAAAAGTTCACTAAACATAGAAAGGAACTCTTATCTCATGCTTTTTAATTTTGCGTGTTGCATAGGTTTCGAATTAAAGATATAATTATAATTGCTAAATTACAATTGTTTAGTAAATGAAAATCATAAATATATAATGCCAATCAATATAAATATATTTGTTTATGTTGTAAAAATTTTTTTAAATGGAAAAATATCACGATAAAATTTGCATAAAATGACCACTTAATTATTTATTTCGAATTTATTTTATTACGTCTTTTTTGAAATAACCTGAATGAAATAATTAATTTAATAAATTATGAAATAATAATCGAAAAAAATGAAATTGCTAATAAATTTTTAAAAATTAAGCTTAAATTTTTGCTAAAATTATTCGTCTTAACAGCATCAATAGTACAATTTCATTTTATTCTTCAAATAATTTAAAGATTTGAAGAGAAAGCATTTGAAAAGGTGAAATCGTTTTTTTTTTTTTTTTTTTAAGAAAAAATCCTTTGAAATAACAAAATGAAGTAGACAGACACAAAGAGGAATGAATGATAATAAGTGGTAACGTTTGTTTTATTGGTTTGAAGAACTTTCTCCTATTATTTCGATCTACAAACAATAAGCTGTGAGGATTGGATTGTATCGCTTTTAAGCCATCTGTTTTACTTTGTTTTTCTGATACTTCTGCTAATAGCTTTTAAACAAATTCTTTTTATCAATCTCGATTATCGAGAATAACAAATATATATGTATGTATGTATGTACATGTGTGTGTGTTGAATGTGTGTGTGTATGTGTATGTGTGTGTGTATGTGTATGTGTATGTGTGTGTGTGTGTGTGTGTGTGTGTGTGTGTGTGTGTGTGTGTGTATATAGATTTAATTATCGATAACTATTTTGCATTTCTTTTATAATTCTTGCTATTTGTTTTCCTTTTGTTACTGTTATTATTTATCATCATTATTATTAACACTATATTTTTATTAGTTGATGGTCGTGAACAGCATATATATCAGCCGATAATTTAATTTTGTAGTTTTTTTTTAATGCTTCCTTCCATTCGTTTTATCGTTTACTTTATTATCATTATTATTGTTATTATCATTATCATTATTATTACTATTATTATTAATCATCAGTCTATATCAAATTATGATATTACCTTATTTTGCTACTAAGTATATTTTTTATTAAATTATTTATCGATCAATAAAACAGTAATTGCCTTGGTTGATCTAAATAATATATACGATCATGTAATTTAAACATCGGATTTAGGTAACTGATCCTATTATTCTATGATCATATGAAATGATCATATATGATATATAATGACCATATTAAAGTGATTTTATCATTTAATTTAATCATATGATGATCATGTGAAATCTAAATGATCAATCTCATTCAGTCCGTTAATCATGTTTATATGATACGATAATATTTATATGATAAGATAATATGGCATAAAAGAGAAAAAAAGAGAAAGGAGAGAGAGAGAATTAAACTTGATTATATATTTCAGTATGATAACAATTTGCATCTTTTTTCTTTTCCACTTTCCTTCTTTCTCTTTCTTTTGCATCTTCTTTTGTGCATCATTCAATTCAAATCGAAGAGTTTGTTCCCTTACTTCGTCCCCTTTCTCTCCTATAAACAATTTTCCATTGGTCAGTTCAATCGGTCAGTAGTTTGGGAATAAGTTATCCAATCCATTATCGATCTGATCAGCATAGTTATCTTACATTCAATTGACCTTTCTATTTCGTCATATTGTTTTTGTATTTGCTCTTTTTCCTGTATAGTTTTATTTTTTGTTTTTGTAAAATTTTTTTCAAAATTCTTCCATTCTCTTATCGTCATTCTTTTCTTGTACTTTTTATTTTTCTATATTTTTAACCCTTTTTTTCTTATTTATAATGTATTCCTAATTGGTTCCTCAAAATATGATATAATAAATGTAATATTAATATGATAATCATTCGTTTATTTATCATTTCAGTATATCATATTAACGTAAAATGTAAACGTGTCTCTATTACGTTGATCAATTTTTGTAATGTGTAAAAATTCATTTCTTCCCGTTGAGTTGATCAATATTTTGTGCAAATTCATTCATCTTATGTTAATCGATTTTTTAAGATCTAAAATGCTGTTATAAACATATCATTTTCACGGTGATCAATTATATTGATCGAATTTTTTTTTTTAATGATATTTGATAAGCGATTTTTAGTTAAATAAAATGAAATAAAATCAAATTATTGTACGGAAATTTAGAATTGATTGGAATTGCATTATTGTCAGATAGCCATAATCATCAATCAATGAACTAATTAATTAATTTCTGATTGATATTTCTTTCACTATTTGATATTTAAGTTGCAAGATTCGATTAATTTAAATGAATTAACGGAATAAAATAGCTATTATCAAATTATTATATTATTTCTAATTTCAATTTAATTTAATTTTTTTCTATCAAATTTCTATGTGTTGTATGTAATACAACAAAATATCGTTGGATAAATAGATAAACAGATGAATTTATCAAAAATGCAGGAAAAGATGGAAAAAATATATATAATAAACATGTAGTTCTCCAAGTTTAGATTAAATCAAATTATATATCTAAGTGTTTTAGAAATAGAACTATCCATTAAGGTAGTACAATCTGTGTCACTGCTAATTCGAAGGCTTAACAGATATGATATTGATGTTTGTCATTTCTTGCCATTAACTTTTTAACATTTTAACCAATGTTTCATATCTATTCAATCATAAAATATATCTATTTTATTAATTGATAATAAGCAAATATCATTTTAGATAATTTTTCATTAATATTGTAATGATTAGCAATTTCTGATTTTTATCATATTTTTATAATTCGGTACATAATCATTTATTTAATTTTAACTTAACCTACCAAGTTTCCAATAACAATTTGTCTCCTTCGATATGAAAGAATTTATTCATTTATTTCAAACATTTGATATGACTTGTTTTTATTTAGTTTAAATCCTAAGCTACCTTTATACATTTTATTCTGAAATAAATTCTTTTTCCAATTTGTATTATATTTCGAGAAAATTCGAAAGATTAACATTTGTTTCATTTTAAATTAAATATATCATTTTTATCATTTATTTCTTTCCTTTCATCATTCATATATTTCATTTTTCTTAAATAATACGTTATATATGTATAGAGTAAAGTTTTATTTGAAAATAAAACATCACAAGCTAAGTTATCAATATTCAAAAAAAAAAATTAATCATTTGTTTATATCTTCTTTTTCATGAATTATCCAAAATTCAATCACAAATAATATTTTTAATTAATTTCATATAATGTTTGCTTTTCAAATTTTTATATTATTTTATTTATATATATATTACTAAATTTAGAATATTATTAAAAGGATAAATATTTAAAACAATTAAAATAATATTTTTTAACATAAATTTTAGTTGCAAATTATGAGTATTAAAATTAATGAAAAGAGATTACGAATATGGAAATCAAATAACTAAAACTAATTAGTAACATTAAATTTTATATTTAACATTATTTAGTTGTTTGAATCATTTATATTTATTTATTCATTTGTTTATATTTATATTTATTTATTTACATATTTTTCATTATTTATAGTATAAGCTAAAGGAACGAATGTATAAATCTAATTTCTCTTCTATCATTTATCTTATACATCTTAATACAGCATTATCATCATACTAATAATCTTCAATGTATAGATAGTTTATTGATCGATATCAATAATTAATTAAAAAATAATTTGATCTGCTGATTATTTAAAATTTATTGAATTAGTAAAATTAAATGAAATGTTGAAATATTTTTTGGCTAATTGAAAATATTTGAAGTTATAAATTAATCAATAAATGAAAATAATTATTTTTCATCTTCTACCTGAAATTGGAAGAGAAAACGACGAAAAAAAAGAAACGAATGGTAGTAGAAAAATTTAATGTTTTTTCTTTTTTCGCTTCCATTAAATTTATTAATTTATTTCATAAATTCGCTTTACACAAAAAAATTTTATTCTCTTCTTTTTCCAGTTTTCTTTTTTTTTTTCGTTCACATTTTATTATTGTAATATATTAATTCCTATTTACTTGCATAATATATTATTATTATTATTATTATTATTATTATTATTATTATTATTATTATTATTATTATTATTATTATTATTATTATTATTATTATTATTATTATTATTATTATTATTATTAATAAAGGAAATTAATTAGAATTAATTTGATTTGACAATTGTGTCATTTATCATTGTCAAACGAATGGTTTATTAAAAATTAAAATATTGTAAATAATTAATTACTCATATCAAATAAAAAAAAAAGATATATTTCTTCAAATTGAAAAAAAAAAAGTCATTGTCTAATCGTCTTTTCTTTTTTTTCATCTTTCTGTTACTGTTATTTATTTACCTACATATCACGTGCAACGTGGTTTTCTACGTGTACGTTCCCTTGACAATTTATTAATGGCCACATAATATGCAGCATAACATATCTATTCACATGATGTATTGGACGATAACGGTTGAAGGTGGTCCAAAACGTGTAAATCATGCAGCAGTTGCGCTTAATAATCAAATTTATTCGTTTGGTGGTTATTGCTCTGGTGAAATTTATGATGGGAGTCAACCAGTTGACGTACATGTTTTAGATACTGGTTTGTTTTCTTCATCTATAATATATTGATCATGTTGATCAATATTTTCATATATTAATTACTTGAAAAATAGTTTTGCTTTAGTCGAGCTTATAATCTAAATAACATAGGTCGTAAATGTTATTATCACATAAATGCTATCATACTTCACAATTTAAGATATACATAGATATCAAAGTTTAAATTTCAATATTTGATTGAATTTTTAATATATCATTGATGTATTATTAAATTAGATTTAAGAAAAATTTTATCGTGATCTTGCGTGCATCACGTTTCTAAATTATTCCATTTATGTTTATGGTATGATAACTATGAACCTTGCCTATTTCACTGTGGCCTACTCGTTGCAGATTAAGGGTTTTCATCATATATGGTTGCAATCTCGTGATGGTTGTTTCACCTGGAATTGTTTACTTTACCTGATGCTTTAGTACTTATTATTGATTCTGAAGTTATTAATTGATATGTGGTGATGTTTATTTAGCTATAATGTTTAATTATTTACATTATTTCTTCTGCTTAATATTTCGAATAAAAAAAACAGAAAAAACAAATTAATTCAGGAAATTATCGTTGGCGTAAACTATTGGTAGCAAAAGATAATAACGAAACTATTTATCCATCTGCATCACAGAATAGTTGGCCATATCAACGATATGGACATACGGTTGTTGAATATAAGGGTAAGGCATATTTATGGGGTGGACGAAATGATGAATTTGGCGCATGCTCCAGAATGTATTGTTTTGATCCAGGTAAAGATTTTGTTAATTAAAAATAGGAAAAATAATTTCAAAATTTAAATTGATTCAAACTTTTGTAAGAAAAATTAACTTTCATATGATTTGCTTTCTCCTTCATTTTTCTCCAGAGTATTGGAAGATTTGATTTTTAGCCTTTGAAGTTCTTGTTTGACATTTTTAGCTTCTCTGAAAAAGAGAATGTATATTTGTTTTTGTGATTATAATTCAATTTCAGAAAGAGTAACTTGGTCAGTCATTCCTTACGAAGGTGAAGCACCACCAGCTCGTGATGGACATAGTGCTGTAGTTGTCGATAATCTGATGTTCATATTTGGTGGTTTTGAAGAAGAGTCACAGAGGTATACCCCTTTTTATTTGTATTAGATATAAGAATCAATTTCATAACTCATCACCAGAATACAACATCTGACCTATATTTTTTAACTATATCACATCAGATGATATAATATGTGAAAATGATATAAATTAGAATATAAAGTAAAAAATATGGTGTAAAATCCCTCACTGTATATTAATTTATGTTTAGCTTTTCATTTTACTTATCATTGTTGCTTGTCTTGTTTTTTTTATGAAGCATTTCAATGTTTTATTAAATGTAATAGTTAAAAATACAGCACATTTTCTACCATTTATTTACATATATTTTTTTATATTTCATTTTCCGTATGATGTATTAGCCTTCATATTATATTTCCGATATATTTTTACATATAATTAGCATTTTTGATAGTCTTTTATTGGAAATTTGTTCATTGTTAAAATTTCCCATAAAATTTATCGATTTCAGGTTTAGCCAAGAAACATTTGCTTACAATTTCAAGGAGAGAAAGTGGTATGAATTAAAGACAACGGTAGATTTTTAAATTTTTTATTGCTGCAGCGTTTAAAATTTTCTAATTTTTGGAACGTGTAAGAATGTGTATTTTTGAAGTAATGATTCACTTTTTTCGGTTTAAAGTTTTGTAAAGCGAAATTAAGCTATGCGAATGAGTTTTATCAAGCTTCAATGATTACTTATAGATAATTCAAAACAACTTAATTTTTTTTTGATTATTTCATCCTGTTTTTTTGGATCGAAACCCGAATATTCCTCGATATTATGGGAATATCTATTACAGGGTGAATTGCCGCAGTGGCGGGATTTTCATACAGCTTGTGTCATTAACAAGAAAATGTACATATTTGGTGGACGTAGTGATTTAAATGGTGCACTTCATAGCTCTCGAGATTTTTATTCCGATATACTAAAAGTGTTGAATTTGAAGACAGGTCGTTGGGAGAATCCCGAAGTGACTGGTGATTGTCCATGTGGTCGACGAAGTCATAGTGCCTGCAAGTTTCTCTGAGAGCACTTTTTGATTCTAATATGAAGCATGATATGTTACGCATCATTCTGAATATTTGCTGCATTCTGTTTTACTTGAAGTAGGAATGGTTTTCTGGTTTCCTTTGCTTGAACAGTTTTCGATTTGAAAATGTTTCAGCTTTTTATTGTTTTACGTTTGAGTTTAATCGTTATAACATATTTCAGGGGTTCATAATAATAAGATGTATATATTCGGTGGATATTTGGGTACTGAAAATCTACACCTAAATGAATTGCATGAATTTGATCCTGAAACATCATGCTGGCGTCGTTTGAAACCGTTCGGTAAGGGTCCCTCACCAAGACGACGACAATGTGTGGTTGTCGTTGGTGAACGTATCTTCTTGTTTGGTGGTACAATGTGAGTGATGTATTTTATTACCGATGGTGATTTTAAAACAAGTTCAACTGATTAAATCCTTTTAAGTTCAGCTTTTTCTATAAAATGAAGATGTAAACAACTGGTTCTTTAATTTGATAGATTTCGTGGATAGTCGTGCTCTCTGATTAATTAATTTGCTTCGTTAATGCCACTTATATGAGTTATGCTAGCTTTAACATAATCACATGTTTCTCTATGTCAGTTGTTGATGTAATCACATGTTTTCTCTCTATATCATACCTTCGTCTGATTTTAAAATCAGAAATATTCGTGATTTAAAAAGTGACGCTATACGGTTACATTTTAAGTCAGATAAATAATACAATTATTTTGAAAGCTAAATTTTACATCTCCAATCCAAAATAAAATCTAAATACTTTTTATCTTTATAAAAGATGCTCCGTGACATTAGGAAAGTTTGAAATTGGTTTCTCATTTTTTGATCATTATTCAAAGAATAATCGTATTGCAAATAGGTTTACTAATTTATGCTTGAAATTAGTTTAAACTGTAATGTCTCGGAAAATATTCACTTTTGTCGTATTTTTGAGTTCTCTTTCATTTTGAATTACTGCTTAAAATATATGTAAAACCTTATTAGTATCACTTAATTAAAGAAAAATTTAGGTCAATCCAAAAGTAAAGAATTAGAAAAAATTTCGGCGTTTTATAAAAATAATAAGGAAAATTCTCCATACATATAGCAAAAATAATATTTGAAGTATTTTTATATAGCAACAAAGATAAATTTACTGATATCTCTACATTATGGAATTACTTTAATGTGTAAGGTAACTAAAACCTGATTTGTCACCAATCATGTTTCAAGAAATTATAATCTTTTTTAATGATATAAAGTATTTAGTTTTTTAAATGACTTGTTATCCATTGCAGGCCTTCCAGTTCAAAGAAAATGGATCCTGTACATGGCGGTCTTTGCGATCTTTCTGATCTTCATGTACTCGATTATGGTTTGTTTTATGGTCATCTTTACCTTATAATTTCATACCTTTAATTCTTTGCGGTTTATCTCTTAAAAGAGCGATTATTTTCATATCTTGCAGACTTGCCAATTTAATTCAAGTTTGAATTATTTCAGCACCAACATTGAAAGATCTTGCTGCTAGTGTTGTCATAAGAAATGGATTGAGCGAAAATTTTGCTGATATAATTCCAAATGATTTAAAGTAAACTTAATTCTTTTCCATAGTAACTTGTTTCTGAAGAGTTTGTTAAAACTGATCCATTTTTTTATTTTTTAAAAATTTGATTCGCGCTAGCGGATATCCGCTAGTGGAATAGTACAATGATTGCTCACAATTCGTGTATCTTAGTAAAAAAGTAGTATTTCCTAAATCTCACACCGAATATTCATTACATAAATACTAATATTAGATTATTATTTATATCAAATTACTTACTTTATACTTCTTTTCAGGCACGACCTTCGAATGATGACACAACCAAATAAAATAACTCTTGCTCGATACGACGGTTAAACATTTCAGTCTCTGTTGATGAATTTTTGTTGAATATTTTTTACGTTTATGCTAAAAGGAGTTGACTTTTCTTACTTGAAGTTTTACAATAAATCGGAATTAAAATTTCTTTCTGAAAAATTCAGATCTGAATTATTTTCAAACTGTTAGAATTTGAATGGTCAAATTTTGAAGAAAATTGGAAAAAATTGTTCGTTGATTATCTATAAACTTCAGATGAGAATATTCATTCTTCCTTATTTTGTATAAGTGCATGTTTTTTTCATTTAATAACTTTCGAAATACTGTTTATCTGATTGTTAGGAATTGAGAATTACATTGATAGATTAGTCTATTAGGCTAATATATTGTTGTTCACTAAACATTTATACACTGACATTGATTATTCATATCTTTCTATTATTTCTTCTTTACTCCTATAATTCTTTGCTTGTTCTTGAAATTATTAATATTACATGTTTTTTTTTAATTGCTAATGTTGTTATCTGAATTTATATTTAATTATCGTGTTCTTTTTTCTTTTTTTTTTACTTTCATTTGCAACAATAAATTTAAATTATTGGTACTTAGGTAATGAATATGTAGAAAATACAACTTTTTATCCCATTATATTATTATTATAAACAACAACACTGTACATTGGACATGAGGATTGGTCAGTTTAATAGAATGGAAGAAGATAATTTTAAAAAATTTATTTATCAAACTCTGTCTGATTCCATTAAATTTAGAAAATTTTTTTATACATCTTCATTCCTTATCATATACTCTTAATCAAAAGGAGAATAATATAATTGGATAAAATAGATATACGTTATATTTGGAATTGTTCCGAAAAAGCATAACTATTCAAAATTCCAATGTACAATATTGTTTATTGATGATACAATTTAATATTGAAAATGTTGAACATTGATGTTCAATGAAAATTTTCTCTGATAGTTGCTTATTTTTGACAGTTTTTTATTTTGACATATTTTGAATATTGATCGAATGATTTCCAATAAAGATTTAAATGGAAATTTTACTAGTTGTTTGTCTCACTTTTTCGCCACTAGTTGTTATATTTTTCAAAAAAATTTTTGTAATTTGCTTTTTTTTCATTGCTGCAAATAAACAAACAAACAAATAAACGTTTATTCATTGAAAAGATTTTATTGAGGTGCGAAATTCTCTATCAACTGGATTATGTCACCTTTACTGACATCGCTTATCTTAGCCTTGATAGTTTTGGTGACATAATTTCTTTTTCTCAAGAATTGATATTTTTAATCGGAAATGGCAGTGGGTATTTTAATTATTCGAATATTCTGTCGTTCATGTATTATTTTTGGAAACTTTCTCATTTTTATCAACATTGAATAATTCTTCCCGATTATCCATGCCTAATTTCTTCACTCTAGATTAGTTCAATCTCGATTTCTTAATATCATTTAATTTTTAATGATTATTCATTATTGCTGGATAGGACTCTATAATGAGAAATATTCTGAAAATAATTACAAATCTTTTCTACGTATGATATTAAAAGCCATATAATCTATAGTAGATAATACTCATACTTTTATCATATCTTACGATTCGTATTCGTTTTTCTCTGTAATTGTTATAGATAAATTTCTAATCTTTTTTTCATTTTAAAATTCAAAATTATCAGTCTTATCGTCGTTTTAACAATATTCAATATGATATATTTAAATCGAAAATTTTCTATCTTTCTCAAATATTTTTTTTAGGAAATAAGGATAAATTAATAATGAAATTTTTCGGAGTTTTTTCTGATACTGAAATTGCATTTGATCGATTCTATTATGATAATGCGGTGAATGATTTTAAAAAATCATTTTGTTACTTAATAATACATTAAATTCATATAATAGTTATATTAATGTCAGTAGTAATGAATTTTAAAAAAGATATCATTCGGAGATGATAACGTTTTCTTATTATGTTTATGTGAAGTGGTTGTATTGTTTTTTTTTTATGTAATCCGTGACGATCGATAGAAATTCAAATAATCCGTAATTTGCTTCGTAGATGTATCTCATTATCTTATTGCTATACCAGTCGAGAAAAACGATCCGAAATTAAATATAACAATATCATTTTCATTTTTAAGTTTTCATAATAAAATTATTGTTAAAATTTTATGTCTTATTCTGACCTTTAACTTTTTTCTTATTTTCTATGCATATTTTCAATACTTAAAAATCATTATAACTTCCAAATTATGTATTAATTTTTATTTTTAGCATTACAAAATCGAAAACAAAGAGAAAATATGAAATAAAATTGTTATTATTATTTTCCGTATAAGCATCATAGCATTTATCATTTAATTAATAAATAAAGAATAAATAATTATAAGGTAGAATATTATAAAAAAGAAACAGAAATGAAAGTTCAAAGAGTATAGGAATGAAAATATAAGAAAATTATATATAAAAAATTTGAAAGGGTTTTTTAAATTTTCTGTGATTTTTTCCTTTTTTTGTAGCCGTCATAAAATAATAATAAATAATTGTATTACTGAGAATCGAGAATGGTATGTTTTATCTATTGTTCACAATTTCACCATTTGTTTATTTTATTAAAAATGTTTATTAAAAATGAATCATACAGATGTTATTTTTTATATAAATTTCTGAAACATTTAATTGTTTATTTCGTTGTATATATTTTCTCTATACAATATATTATCAAAAATATTTTACACAAAAGCAAAAATTTTAGCAATTAAATATTTCAGAAATTTTATATAAAAAAAGGAATAATATCTGTATGATTCATTTTTTTGATATCATTTGGAAGAATTTTGAAAGTTATTGTATTTAAATGATATTTAGAGAACATTAAGAGATTAATTAATAATTACATTTGCTAAAATCTTTGTTACTTTTTATAAGTAAATTATGTAAAATACATATTTTATAAAATTTATTTTCATGGGTGAATTTCGTAATTTGAAAAGATTAAATAAATATATTGATATTCAACAATTTCCTATTATTTCAACTACATTACGATAGTACATTATCAGTTTCTATTCGCTTCAGTATAATCATAAAAGTTATAGTATTCTTGTAAAAATGAGAATTCAATGTATTTCTGAGTTTTAATTGATAATCGTTAGCTTGAAGCTTCTCGGATATTTTATCAAATATCTATCATACAATTTGATTGTTTACTGTTATGATCTTTTCATAATGCGGTAGTAGAGTAGATAAGATGAAAAATTGAGATTGAATAAAGTAATCTGATAGAAAATTGTCATTATCAATTATTGTTTCCATAAGAATTTATTCTTAATTAACTAAAATTGAATACATTTTGTCAATAATCAAAAAAGCTAACCAGTAATAAGAATTACTTTTTCACACGAAATTATGGAGATTTAAACGGAACTTTTTTATAGGAAATAGAAAAAATTGTAGTAATACAATCATTTCATTCATTCATTTTCTAATCATTCTCTTAAAAAAAAATCATTTTATTTACTGATTATTTCACTTGTTATCAATTATGATCGACTTAATTTACTAACCATTAATTCGATTGGACTAATTAATTACAAAATTTTATCGATAATCTGTCTTAATTTTGAAATCTTTGTAAAATTATCAAATGAGATTGAAATTAGAAAGCATCAAATATTCTTTTCCATTATTAAGGACAATTTGAATATTAATGCAATCCTGTATATTATATGTTGAAGTGTATTGAATTTATAGAAATAGTAAATTTATATGTGTATTTAATAAATTAAATAAATTTTTACATATACATATATATAATTTACCTGATTTAACTACTTGAAAGATTCCTGTTGAATTCATGAAGCTATAAAAATTACGATTTCACCAATTATTCCTAGAAAAATTCACCGATATTTTCTATTTTATAACTAATCTGAAAATCCAATCAATGAAATCAAATATTTATTGCTAAAATTTTTTTATTTAAAAATCAAAAATTTTTTAGAAAATATAAATACACCAATGCTGAAAATGTTGCGAAGCTTATCCCTTCTATAATTTGAATTTTGCTTATTGCAAATTTTTTATGATCAAATGGAATATAGCATTTCTTTATTTACATAATATATGATTTTCAACTTCGGACTTCCAATAAACTTTTTTGGAACTTTACTTCTGAATAAAAAGTCAATCTGTCTTATTATATTAGACTTAATTTTTTCATATTAATGGATCTTGAAGTTAAGTGGAAGTTTAGGAAATCTAGAAATTAGATTAAAGATCAAGAAATTTGGAAGTGAAAAATTTTGAAATTGATAAGTATACTGCTTATGATATCTATGTTGCAGATTTTGCCAGTATTACAATTTCTACAGTTTTTCTAAAACTAATTTCATAATTAGCAGCAATATTACTTAATAATTAAATTCTTAATACTTGATTATGTGGTGTATTTTTATTCTATTCCGTTATAGTATCATTTATCTATCATGTAACCGCCACAATCATGATTTTAGAAATATACAGGATATTATCAAACATTTTCAGGATGTGATACATATCGAGAAATAACTTAATTTGTTTGCTAAAATGATAAGCGTCTTATTATGCTTATCATTGGCAACAATAATCTCGTTATCTTATGTTGGACTTCTATATGCTTTTGATTTTAATGGTGTTGATCGAGATAATCCACAAAGTATCAAGCGACGTTTACTTGGTGCTACGGTGAATAATATCATTAGTATTATATGTACATATGCTGTATTATACAAGGTAAATAACATCATTTTCATTTATCTTTTATCAATTAATCTTTTAAATATTTTTTTTTAAATTAAAACGATTCAACAATATACAATTAAAACATTTTAATATAAGATGATTCGTCCAATCTACGTTAATATATAATAATAATGAATCTTATAAAAAAAATAAATAAATAAAAAGTCTACCATAAAATGAGTAAAAATTGAAAAGAAGTAAATTTTACTTCCTAAAGCAATCTTATATTATCTCCTAAAGTAATTTTATAATTGCTTACCTTTTTAATTGTCATGAAATTTTTCTCTAATAATTCATTAAAGTTCATTTTTGTTTTATTCAAATTTTTTAAATATGAAAAACTAAAAGGAAAAATAATAAAATTTAATAAACCTATGCTAAGCTTTTAAGAATAAAATGATCATTGTCATATTTATAGTAATGGTTTACTAACAGTGCCATAATTTTTGCTAGCAAAAAAAAAGTCGAAAAATGTTCATGCTGCAAAATTTGACCATTATTTATAATCGAAAACGAAAGAAGAAACAAATAAAGATGACTGAGTAATGGTAAAATGAGAATTAATGATTGAATTAATAAACAATCTTTCTAATCATTTTCGTGTTTGATTACTTCTTGTTTTCTTCATTGTAATATATTTAAATTTATTTATTATAATGAATTTAATTATTATAAACGTAATATATTCATATTTAATTATTATATTAATTACTGTTATGAATCAGTCTATTTCTTCGTTTTCAGAATTACGATTCACCGTTATCAGTGATGGGTATACATGCCCGAGGTATTTATTCAGCATGTCTGATACCAACGCTATTAACATGCATATGTTATTTGGGTAATTGGGTCATGATGTATATTGATAATAATTTTTGGTCTCTCTTTCGTTAGTATTTTGATTTTCGTTATTTTTACAATCATTTTTTATTAAAACTAAAAGAAATCAATTAGTTTTCTTTTTCTTGATTATTTTCATTGTGCAACGAAGTCGATTCCAATTTTATTAATACGATGATTAAATAAATAGTTTGATTATAGACATCTAATTTTAATTGTTATAATACTATACTTCGAGATTAAATAACAAATATATAATAAGTTTGAGATTGTGACACATATTTAAGTTGAATTTAGTAAGCATTCATTCGGTTGAAATTTTAATAATTATTCTGTACATGCTATTAGATAAAACGAAAATACGAATAACTTTTATTTTTTCCTTTTTAGATTTGGATGAATTAAAACGAAATTTTGGAAACATTATATGGATTCGAGATGTTTTATTGGTAAGCTTAAAAAAGGAAAAGCATTATCATTATTTCATTCGTCTTATCTCATGCATTATAAATGTAATTTTTTCATTTTTCTTTTTTTTTCGAAATAACTAAATTATTAAGATATTCGATATTTTTTCTTTAGGCACCGGTCACCGAGGAATTAGCATTTCGTGCTTGTGCATCAACCTTAATTTTGCAATGTTTACCATCAACTGTAACAATATTTGTTGCACCATTACCATTTGCTTTAAGTCATCTTCATCATATTTTTGATGATATGAGGAAAGGTTACACCAAATATGAGGCAATCAATCGAAGAGGTAATTTTAAAACTATAAACAAGAAAATTAATTCCTCAATAGCATAGAACTAAACTACCTTTCACAAGAATATGTACAATTTATCTTTGATCTCATATTTCAGTTTTGATAATTGATACGAATTTTGTTGAGCATAGCCAATGATAAAAAAAAACATTTATTTTTAAAAAGATATAATATTAATTTAGAAAATATAAAACTAGAAGAGATATTATCCATTATATTATAATTCATTTTTCTTTTCAATTTTTCTTTCATTCTCCTTTCATTCATTTCAGTTTTCTTTTTAGCATTTCAGACATCTTATTCGTATTTTTTTGGCGCATATGCAACATTTCTTTTCGTTCGTACAGGTATTTTTCATAATCTTTCAAAAAAGAAGTTGAGAAATTTCTTATATTCAGAATTTTGAGATTTCTTTTAATGCTAAAAAGAATCAATTTTAGGTCATATATTGGCACCTATTGTAAGTCATTCAGTCTGTAACAATATGGGTTTACCGCTTCTATCACTTATTGAAGCGTATCCAAAACGTTCAACGCGTGCTCTTCTTTGGCTTTCGTACCTATTCGGTTTTGTATTATGGTTATGGATGTTGAAACCTCTCACTGATTCAAAGCTTTATAAATAAACAATGATGAAATTAGTATTATTATTTCCTTTTGTTTTGTTTTGTTTTTTATATTTTGTATATATTTCTGATCTTATTTCTCAGATTTTAAATCAGCTTTAATGAACAAAGAAACTAAGAGACAATTGTATCACGTGGTAATTTTTAAAATAGTTGCATATCCGGAAGAGTTAATAATTTCTGCATAATAGTATGATCCTTTGAAATGCACATGAGCTATCGATTGTTATAATGTGGAAAATGCTTTCCTCCATACGAAGCATTATTAGTACGAATTCGCGTAGGAAAATGTTACGATCGGACGAATTTTTTTCCCAAACAATTTTTTTGTACTTTGTATAGACTAGTATCATGTATCATGTTATTCTTTTCTTAGAATTTTAATTAACTTACCGTTTGAATGTTGCATAATTGAATGATGGAAAAGGAAGAATAGACGAAATGCTGGTTGATAAGCATTCTTCTTTGCGATTTCTAAAAAATAGTTAAATTTTATAGACGCTTTTACATCGAAGAAGTGGAATTATACGCATCTTACAAAGGATTTGATCTTGAGAAGAAATTTTTTCTAGGAAATGTTTTTCTAAAAAATTAGTATTGAACAACAAAGATTATGCATTCATTATTAGTGAAATGTAATATGTTTCATTTATATCATAAACATAACAAGTTATCTCTTATTGGTAGATACAAAGTTATACGAGTTGAATTTATATAACAAAGGAAAAAATAATACTGTAACAGGTGGAAAAGATCTTCATGAAATTGATGAGAAATTAATGATGTTTTCAAAAAGGGCATCATTTACACGTTTGTGATGAAGTTTCAAAATCTCTTTCATGACACGAAATTCGAAAAAGCTACAGGCTGAAATTTTAGTAGAGAAATTGGTGCAGCAATAACTTAGTCACTTCTGCCGTATGAATCGTCAAGAGCTGTTCATATAAATGGTTGTTCAGGTAGTGGTGTCAATATACATATAATAAAAATAGTAATTCATGTTAAGTAGTGAAGGCGGGAGATTATTAGGTCAATGTTTAGCATTACTATTTAATCCTTTACATTAAAAAAATTATTGGGATTACTTTATTCCATTATTTTAAATAATTTATGCAAAGTAACTATAGATTTTTTCAAATAGTAATTGCATCAATTCCTATTTCTAACATTAATATCAAACAAACGGAAATTAAAATAACATTTTTACTCAGATTTCGCAATGCTTTTTTTCGACTGGTGTCCCGAATTTCAATATCGCGATGCTCCAAATACATAATAAAACAAATTTCTCATTCAATTTCTCAGACTCATTTCTTCTATATAAATCTTTTAGTAATTTTAAAGCTTGAGCTTCTTCCTTGCGATAAATGACTACATAGCTATATTCTGCTGTATTATCTGCCATTGCTTTCAATTCATTTTATATATCAAATTCGTATTATATCAATAAAGACCAAATTTATCGATATTTCACCAAGAAAACATAATAGACACCAAAAACATGCTTCACGGTATCATGATAAGCTCTAAAGAAATTCTTATTTGTTTCTAACCTTCGATCAAATCATTCAAGACCAAAAATCTTCGTAAAAATCCGAGATAATATTAGCAATTTGATAAAATTTCTAGCAATCTTTCTAGCAGCATTCAACTTATTCCCAAAATTAAATTAACTGTAAAATGATTCAGAAGCTTGGAATACTATATTTACATTGTCGCTGAAATCGGAATGAGAAGCAGAGAATCAATGATTCCTTTGTCCTGAATCTAACATTGGTGTGTATATTTCGTACTTGCATATTTGTTGTCGCGAATTTCAACATCGCGAAACTCCAAATAAATAGTAAATAAAAATTAAGCATATTAATAATTACAATATATTATGATGATTTATTAGTTGCTATTTATCGCAATTAATCTACATATTTGTCAGAATAATTGTATTTTTCCATGCTACATTTTCTCATGTTTCCTATCTTGAAGCAATGTTTACATTTTCCCATGTTACATTTTCTGGTTTTATCATACTCATTTCTTGTCTTAAAATTCCAATTCATTTTCCCAACCATCCAATTGTGTAAGCTAGAAAACCTAACAAACCTTTCTACACGCCCAATTTGTTACTGTTTAAAAACCCTCTAATTTAATAGTTGAGTCAATTACGAATTACCAGAAACTAACTCGTCTTAACCCCTTCAATTCTTCAATCCTTCAATTCTTCAATTTCATTTTTAAATCATTAGTTGGTTCGTGCGATTGTCAATTTTATAAACGTCGTCCTATTCCTGTTCTACATAAAGAATAAACCTTATTTCCAATCTGTTGTGACATCGACTCAACCAATCCAACAAAATTAACGCAACAATTTTATGGTGCCACGATCCGGGAACGATGTCAAACAATATTATAGCCAGTATTCAACTAGGTTAGTTTTCCTTCTTCAAGAAATAGATTCTATAGAGCTTAACTAACTTCAAGAAATAGATTCTATAGAGCTTAACTCTCCGGATTCCAACGTGCCAATGGAACAACAGAGTAATCTCTATGCCACGAGGAAAAGAATACTCGAAGATAAAATCCAAAGAATTTAACTGTGCGTGGATTCACTGGAAAAGGCAAACGACAAATAGATCAGCTACACTCAAACAATCACCGCAACAAAAAGAAGGGAGGAAGAAGAGAAAACTACGAATCAATAACAGAAGGGGATCAAGGATTATTTAAACTTTTGCATGAAGGGAAAGAAGTGATAATAACGCTAACAATGCATAAGGATGAAGCGGAGCAAAAAATAGTGCAGCTTTTGAAGGGATTCAGAAAGATACAAGAGGAAGTAACTCCTCCTTCGAACCTTGAAGTCAATCTTCCTCAGTTGTCCCTAACTATATTCAACAGTGATCTTATTTCTGTTCTACATAAAAAATAAACCTTATTTCAAATCTATTGTGACATCGACTCAACCAATTCAACAAAGTTAACGCAACATTTATTGTATTATGTAAAATGTAACTAATATTGTGTCTATTGTGTCTATGAGCTCTAAAAAGAGTACATGCTAACAAAACTGCTATTTCTTGCAGTCGCAGAACTGTACTAGGATCCTCCATCCATGCAGTAGAGGAGAATTCTAAGCACCAAAAGCATTTCAAAGATGTGCTTCAACGAGAAAGTTGGACAACCATGTTGACTTTATTTACTCTTCTCTTTCTTTGCAACTATGTTATCATCATTAAAATTGTCTTGTTGATATCATTGAATTAATATGATTAATCTTTATCGCTGCGTTCGTTGATATATTATCATATTTATTGTAGCAAAGATTTAATTACCCAAGATTGAGGTTTGTTTTCCAAGTGAGTAAAGCAACAAAATCGAAGAAATCTGGAAAATGTCTACAAAAATAGACGCAAGCGATTTCTCAGATCTATAAAAATTTGCAGTTCCGGATCTTTTACTTCGATAGATGATAAATTAAGATGAAAACTAAAATGTAAAAATTCACCCAATGATACTAAGAATCAGTTAATATTACAGTAAAAGAAATTTACACAACATATTGGAATAATATTATCATTAAAATATTGGAAAACATATTGGAATAATATTATCATCGAAAAGTTGCCGATTGGTAAGTGAAAAGATAAGATCTATCCATAAATGTAATAAATCAATGGATTTATTCATCTTTTCCATTCCGATGATGCATATGTGATAACATGTACTGTGTCATTCTGGACATATATGTTAAAGATGATATAATCCATTATTAACTCTTACATAAATAAAATGCTATTTATGCTAAAATAAGAAATTTCTGCAATGATGGAACAAAATTTTTATTCAGTTTTTGTATTTGCTTATCATGCAAAGAAATTTATGAAGTTGTTAACAGCATTTTCTATGAAGGAAAATGATTGTGGAATCAGAGCAAAAATTTTATTTCAATTTCCGTTTGTTTGATGTTAATATTAGAATTAGGAATTGATGCAATTACTATTTAGAATAAGCATGTATGATCGAGTTTATTATTTTCAATGTATTATTATTCAAATTAATAAGTCCTCGAACACCCAACAATATACGCTTATAGTTTTTACATTTTTAAAACTGAATTTTTTTTGATTTACTGTAAATTTATCAATTTATTCATATTTAATTTTTATTTGCCCATCTTAACACATATATAAATGCGCATAAGATTTGAAAATCAAATTTAAACTTTAAAAAGAATTTGCACATCTGAGCAATATTGATGAAATCATTTCGACATGTATAAATAAATATCAAACACAAAGGACCGACGATTTCTGTCCCTCCGTTAATTAAAATATATAATGAAATTATGGAAAAAATATATATCTGCTTTACATATATTATTCAAAACAGTACAGCAACAGCAATTCAAATAAATTCTTTTGATATAAAAGATTAAATAATGTCTCCCGCCTTCATTATTACACATCGATTGCTATTTTAATTATACGTAGATTAATTATAACTCCTACCTGAACAAGTATTTATATGTACAGTTCTTAACGATTCATACAAATTGGAGCTGGCAGAAGTGGCCAAGTTATTGTTGCATCAAATTCTCTACTAAAATTTCAGCCTTTCCAAATTTAAATTTCATTTTATTTAATTCGTTTGAAGAATATTAGTCGCTTTTTCGAATTTCGTGTCTTGAAAATGATTGTGAAATCAGAACAAAAATGTTATTTTAATTTCCGTTTGTTTGATGTTAATGTTAGAAATAGGAATTAATGCAATTACTATTTGGAATAAGCATGGTATGATCAACTTTATTATTTCAATGCGTTATTATTCAAATTAGTGACAAATTCAAAAATATACGCTTTTATTCATTTAAAAAAAAATGAAGTGAAATTATTGAAAAAATCTATAGTTACTTTGCATAAATTATTTAAAATAATGGAATAAAGTAATCCCAATAATTTTTTTAATGTAAAGGATTAAATAGTAATGCTAAACATTGACCTAATAATCTCCCGCCTTCACTACTTAACATGAATTACTATTTTTATTATATGTATATTGACACCACTACCTGAACAGGCATTTATATGAACAGCTCTTGACGATTCATACGGCAGAAGTGACTAAGTTATTGCTGCATCAATTTCTCTACTAAAATTTCAGCCTTTCCAACTTTAAATTTCATTTTATTTAATTCGTTTGAGGAATACTAGTCGCTTTTTCGAATTTCGTGTCATGAAAGAGATTTTGAAACTTCATCACAAACGTGTAAATGATGCCCTTTTGAAAACATCATTAATTTCTCATCAATTTCATGAAGATCTTTTCCACCTGTTACAGTATTATTTTTCCTTTCTTATATAAATTCAACTCGTATAACTTTGTATCTATTAGTAAGAGATCAGTTGTTATGCTTATCATATAGATGAAGCATAATGAATGCAAAATCTTTGTTATTCAATACCAATTCATTTGGAAAAACATTTCTTAGAAAAATTTCTTCTCAAGATCGAATCCCCAGTAAGGAGAAGATAATTCCACTTTCTCGATGCAAGTGCGTCTATTAAATTTAATTATTTTTTCAGAAATCGCAAAAGGAATGCTTATCAACACGCATTTCATCCATTTTTCCTTTTTCATCATTCAATTATGCAACATTCAAACGGTAACTTAATTAAAATTCTAAGAATAACATGATACTAGAATATTTTAGAGATTTCAAAATTTTAACGGAGTGAGATGGGCAATATTATATAATTTCAGGAAGCACAGCCACAAGTGACAGAAACATTCGATTTATTAAAACTGGGTGAGGTACAAAAAGAACCCTTGGACAGATCAATGATGGAAGTAAATGAGAAGCCATTGGATTTATCAATGATGTTGATGAATGAAGGACAAACAGAAATTTTAGACTTATCAATTCCAAAAGTGAATATAAAAGAAGCAGAGGATCTATGTGACATATCAATTCAGAAAGCAGAGAATGAGTTAATGAAATTTTCATCGATTCAAGAAGCAGATGGCGAAGAAAAAAGAAAATGATAAATACAAATTATGTATGCAGAAAAGAAATGACAAGCAGTTTGGAAGAACATGTGAGAACTTATGCTAATGAGAGACCGTACAGTTGTTTGAATCGCGAGAAAAGTTTTACTCGAACAAAGATTTTTAAAGGGCATATACGAATTCATAGCGGTGAGAAGCTCTACAATTGTTCGAAATGTGAGAAAATTTTCAATCAAAAATCGAATTTGAAAAGGCATATGCTAATTCATACCAATAAGAACTACAGCTGTTCAGAATGTGGGAAAAATTTTACTCAAAGGAATTTAGAAAAGCATTTGCAAATTTATCACGACATAAGCCCATACAGTTGTTCGAAATGTGGGAAAATTTTTTAGTCGAAAACGGAATTTAAAAATGCATATGTCAATTCATGCTAAAGAGAATTGCAGCTGTTCAGAATGTGGGAAAAATTTTACTCAAAGGAAATTAGAAAAGCATTTGCAAATTTATCACGGCATGAACCCATACAGTTGTTTGGAATGTGGGAAAATTTTTGATCAAAAATGGAAATTGGAAAGGCATATACAAAGTCATCGCGGCAATAAGTCTTATAGTTGTCCGAATTGTGAGAAAAACTTTACTGAAAAAGCAGGTTTAAAAAAGCATATGCAAATTCATAACGGCATAAAACCATACATTTGTTCGGAATGTGGGAGAAATTTTACTCGAATAAGTACTTTAAAAATGCATGTAGTAACTCATTGCAGAGAGAGGATCATCTTCAATTGCTCTATATGCAGTGCTAGTTTTAAATCGAACAAAAGTTTAAAATTTCACATAAAGAGTTTTCATACTATGGAAATAAATACTTAAACTGATAATTCATTGCTGTCTTCGAGATTGTTATTTATTCATGTAATTCATCAATTGAATTCTTACTGTTTAGTCAATTTTTGGTTTTGTTCTAACTTTATTTATAATAAATTTTCTAATTGTTTTTGTTCCTTACTTATTATTATTTATTTACTACTTGATTTTTTTTTCATTAAATGTAAGTTCCTCTCTCATCTTCGTCTGCGCATTTCATAATTTTTGCATTCTCATCTACTGAAACATGTACATAAAAAAAAGTACAAAGCACAAATGGCATGCAGAATATGCAAGTCGTCTTGCATTATTAAATCAAATTATTGTCTATACAAAGTACAAAAAAATTGTTTGGGGAAAAAGACTTCGTCCGATCGTAACATTTTCCTACGCGAATTCGTACTAATACTGCTTCGTATGGAGGAAGGCTTTTGTCCATTATAACAATCGAAGATCACACTATTATGCAGAAATTATTAACTCTCCCAGCTACGCGACTATTCTAAATATTACTACGTGATAGAGGGTTTGTGATCACTATCAGTTTGCAAATTTTTCTATTTTCCTTTACTGTTAGAACTTCTTATAATTGTCTGCTTAGTTTCTTTGTTCATTAAAGCTCATTTAAAATCTGAGGAATAAGATCAGAAATATATACAAAATATGAAAAAACAAAACAAAACAAAAGGAAATAATAATACTAATTTCATCATTGTTTATTTATAAAGCTTTGAATCAGTGAGAGGTTTCAACATCCATAACCTTTTAAAAAAATCTTTTAAAAATAAATGTTTTTTTTGACTTATTCATTGAATGTGTTATAGTTTGAAAAACAAAATTCTTATCCAATGAGAATACACTCTTATTTGCTTCGATCAAACAAAAATCATTAAAAAGAATTCGTTGGTTGTTTAGCTATGTTCAGTAAAATTCGTATCAATTCATTGACTCATAATTGATGTAATTCGCTGATGAAAAAAAAAATATTTGCAATTATGAATGTGATATTATCGAAATGAAAAATTTTAAATAATACATTTATAAAAAAATTGAAAATTGAAATATAAAAAGAAAAAACAAAAATTGATTAAACAGCTATACAAATGCTTACAGTGAGTAATGCTTAGTTGAATGTTATGTTATTTAGATGATTTAGCTTTTTAGTTCTTCCTTTCTTCCCTCTTTTTTCAAATGAAAATTTTTTTTACACTTTACCAAATGGAAATTGCACTATTTTACGAGAGTGGGTGAGATAAAAATGATAATATAATACAATTAATAGTATGATTCCTTTATTTGGTGCAAAATAATTAATGTGATAGCTAGTAAGCAATAAATTTCTATTTAATTAATATGCTAAAAATGCTGTGCCAAATTTTATTTTTTTTTCATTTTATTTCATTTAAAATTTAGACAAAAAGCAAAAATGACAATTTCGTACAGTATGGATATCGCATCTGCATCATCGTTTAATTACTTTCGTTTAATATTTCGCTGGAAAGGTAGCATTTGGAAGCTATGTCTCAAAGAACTTTGCATTTGGACGATGATATTTTTGTTTGTAACATTCATCTATCGATCGTCCTATTTTTAACAGCCAATCAAAAATGTCAGTTAATTTTAAATAATCATTTTTTCAGTAATTTATTGAATATCTTTATATGATATATTTTAAATTTGACGTAAAATATTTGTTAGAAAATTCATTATTATTTTATGAATTAAAATTCATTATTTAATTAATGTTACAAGAAAATAATCGTAGAAGTTTGGAGAAATGTTGAAGTTATTAAAAGAAAAAATGTTGATATAATTATGAATAATTCAAAGTCAACGGAAAGCAACTGGTTATGTTATTTAACTACGTTTAATACTCCGATGGATAATATGGTAATGTAAAATAAATTTTACTTAGTCAATGCGTTCATGAATACATACTGATAGAATTGGAATATCTCTTTAAGGCAATGATCAATTAACGAAATGAATTTCTGTTTAGAACATTTGAAAAGTTTGCAAATTATTTCAATACTCATCTTAATTATATTCCACTAACATTCATGCTTGGCTTTTTTGTTCAAACTGTTGTTAAACGTTGGTCGATATTATTTGAAAATATGGGCTATATTGAAAGGTTATTCCGACTTAATGATGTTTTGTTTTTTTTTTTTAATAATTGGAATTTATATATATAATATACATATATATGCATGTATATATTTTAACTAAAGGATTATTCTAAAATTATAATGCTAATAATATTAATTGATGTCAGATATAATTTAGTTTGATATATATATATATATATATATATCAAAAAAACTTTCACATTTGTTATGATTAAATTATATTGCTTAATTCAAACTGTTTACAATGTAAATAAGCGATTTCGCAAACATTTTGAAATGAATTTTTAGCTTTTGGTGAAACTCCGATAGATATTTATATTTTAAAAGAATATACTTTTTCATTTTTATTCACATAAACTTCGATGAATATTTATATTTTAAAAGAATATACTTATTTATATAAACTTCGATGATTGTTCATTAATACTCGCTTTCTGAAAATTTTTTAAAAGTTTAAATATGCAATGTTTTATTGTAAAAACTGTTTGATTTAAAAATTTATAATAATAAAATTTTCATTTTAAGTTTGATAACTGTATCAAATATTACAATTCCTTTCTAAGATAGCAATCATTAATTTTAGCGTATCGATTTATATAGGTGCATTGGTAAACGGTAAAGATGCTGAATCACGTTTGTTACGTCGAACTATGGCACGTTATTTATGTTTAACACAATTACTCATTTATCGTGATATTAGTATACGTGTTCGAAAACGTTTCCCAACGTATGACAGTATCATTAAAGCAGGTTACTGTTGACTAATTTCTGCATCATTATCGTTTTATGTCAAACAAAAAATCAGATCTCATTTTTTTTAAAGGATTTATGTTGGAAAATGAATGTGAAATGCTGGAATCAATTCAATTAGATTTTGATAAATATTGGGTACCTATTAATTGGATTTATGCGCTTATTTTTCGTGGGCGCAAAGATGGTAAAATTGTAAGTGATGCGTTCGCCAACAAACTCTGTGATGTTTGTTTTGCTTATTAGTTTTAAAATAGAATTAAATTTAATTGCATGAATTGAATATTTTGGAAATTATTTTGTTTATACTTTAATAAATTAAAGCAATTGAATTAATTGATTTTAAGGAAGTAAAAAATTTTCGGCATCATCTTCAGATATTATGCAATTATGATTGGGTACCAATACCGTTAGCATATCCACAGGTAAAAGCCATTTTAAATTTTATTTATTTTTTTTGGAGCAATTTAATTTATTTCAAAAATTTCCAATTTAATTTAAGTAATTATTTGGTAATAATTATTTGTTTTGAAATTCTTATTCGAATTATTTATTCCGAATTTTTATGTTTCTAACATCCTCTTTAGCAGAAATAATAACTAAACATAATTTTAATCAGTTTGTCTAATTACAGGAATTGTTTATCAACTTAATTTTAACGCTTATAATTTTAAATCTTGAATATAAATCATTTCCTATTTTCGGTTCTAATTTTAGCAATTGCATCGTAATTGATTAACTATTTATTTATTCACATATTAACTTAAATGTATATAATTTTACTATTAACTACAAATCATTTCCTATTTTGAGTCCTAATTTTCGTAAATATACTATATTGCAGCTGGTATTTTTAGCTGTTTATGTTTATTTTGCTATATGTTTAATTTCACGACAATTTATAATAACAGAACTTGACGTACCAAATAAAAGTAACGTATGTTCTAAATCGTATTTGTTTGCATTAAGTTTGAATTAGTATCATTATTTATAATATAATTTATTCAAAATAATTTTTTTCTAGTTATCTTTATAACTTAGATTGATTTAATATTACCTTGTGTGACAATGATGGAATTTATAATATTTGTTGGTTGGATGAAGGTAGCTGAAGGTCTTTTAAATCCATTCGGTGAAGATGATGACGATTTCGAGACCAATTTTCTACTTGATAAAAATTTCGCAGTTTGTTTTCAATCTTTTTATCTCACCATAAAAATATATAGCAATCTCTTTATCAACTTATTTTTCTTTTTTTTTTTTTTTTTTTAAATAAATTCAAACTTTTTTTTTGTTGTAGGTATCATTGTGTATCGTTGATGATGCATCTGATGATGCCCCAGAGTTAGAAAAAGATCAATTTTGGCCAAGCGATGAAGTAAACGAAGTTTACTTGCAAGAATCGATTGACAATATTATCAAACCGTCTGTCCGCTATGCAACATTATCATTTTAAGAAATATATATTATCATATGTCAATAAAATGCAGAGAATCTCGAAGATTTTAACTCATTAAAAAACTTCTAAATTCAGGTTTGGTTAAAAAGAAAAGTAATTTCACTTTCTGTTCATTTTTAGAAAATCTTTTAAGTCATAACTTTTTCAATTCATAGTTATTATAAATAAAATTTGTCACATTAAATGATAAAACAATTTTGATGAATTTAAATTAATTTAAAATATGATAGTAAATATTCTGTAATATAATCTAAGATGGCAATAATTTTGATATGAAATTTCAGATTGCATAAAATTTTTACCTTTTGTAATCAATTGACATTTACTGACATAAAACAACAATTCATCAATTTTACAATTTCAACTTTCAAGTATGCAAAATGCTACGAAGTTTCATTGACATGATAAAAATGCTTCTATATGATAATTTTTATCAATCATAGAGAACAGCAATAATGGAAAATGAAATAAATTAAAATTCAAATTAGTTACATTTTAAGTTGAAATCTCTGCTTCAAGTAAATAAAGATTAATTTCTTATTACCACCATTACAAATATCGATATTATACAATGACTACTCCTATTATATTATCAATACTTATCATAAGATTTTTCAAACGATATAATAAATACAAATTTACGTGAAAATTTTGATAATTTCAAAAGTTTTGTTAGTTTGATAGAAGTGATGGTCGAGTAAGAAAATTAATGGTAGTAATAATAATTAATTAGTTTATTTATAAAGGAAATATTTTAAATTTGCATTTTTTTTTGAACAAGAGCTAAACGGAATCAATATTAATTTTCTTGATTCGGCCAAACTTTTTTTCTCAAATATTTATAATCATAATCATCAGAAGAAAAAAATTATATTTCGATGATACAGTTTTCTTTGTTGAAAATTTCTCTTCCGGCGGAAATAAATTTGCATTTATTAGCTGATAATAGTATTACAGCAGGTTCTCGAAACAATTTGATCGATCATTTTAAATGTAAACTACTATACAACTGAAATTTGAAATTGTTATTAAATTTGAGCAACAACCGAAAAACAGTCTTTGAAATAATTCTTTTTAAAATTTATCAAATTTCTTGCAAAATCTTTAAAATATAATAAATTATTTTTCATTTCATTTCAATCTTATCGATTATTTCGTCATTTAAATTTCCTAGATATATTAATCTAAAATTATAACTAACAATGTATATTATTCAACAAAGTTATAACTAACAATGTATATTATTCAACAATGTATATTATTCTATTTTAACAATTATTTATATAGGAAAGTTGTTATTTTTATTAGTATATTTTAACAATAGTTTATGTATCTACTGGTTGAATTTTTATTTATTCAACTTTTATCTAAGTTATAGTAGAATTTTTAGATTAAAATAATGAATTTAACAATTGAATATCCTTGAAAATTAGACTATTAGATATCCTTGAAAATTTCACTTACAATAATATACACTTCGTTTTCTTCCGATGTATTTTTGCGATAGCTTAAATTATTAAACAAATACTTGATTATTTTTATTTAATTAACCTTTATTACATCCATCTTAGCTGAATATTCTAATATAGTATTACGATATTTTAAAATGATTTATAATACTTATTTGTTATTTCATTAAAAAAATTTATAATTTATTTATCCAAAACTTACAGTTACTTCCAGTTTATCGTATCTTATCACTAAATTGTAAAAGATTTGCGGAAAATCGATTAACTTTTCGTTGGGTTAATTCAAATAAGCGTGCACGAAAGTGTCGACTTGTTAAGCAAAATAAAATAAAATTACATGCTTTATCAATTATCACCAATGTGCTAAAAATATAATTTGAAGATTTCAATTAACTTTATCAAACTAATTAACAAATTTTTCCATATATATCGATTACTTTTCTTCTATAACTGTTATTAAGGTTTTAACAATTAGTACCTTTGATATACACTCTTTACATTAATCTGGTAACATAAAAATGTTTACCAATAATTTGATATATTTATTTCTATTTTCAACAGAAAATAAAAAATTTTCAAATATTATTACGAAATTGGTAATAATAATTATATTTGTCATTACATTATTATTGGATGCTGTAAATTTGGTATATCAATTTTTATATTATTTATAAAATTTTTCTAAATTTTATAAAACAATTTTTCTTTGAAATAATTATAAATTTTGAAAAGTGATTTTCTCTTCTCTTTGAAAAATTTTAGAAATAAAAATAAAAAAAACAAAAGAAATTAAAAAACAAACTTTCCAAGAAGTGTAAAATTATAATTTAACTTCTTTTTATAAGCTAAATTGACCAAATGTATGACTGCTGATGGACCATTTAAAATAATAAATGTTGTAACAATTAATGCGACCATTAATGTGACACGATGTTCCATCTTCAAATATCGTAAGCTACGTTTTTCTTTGGTAAACTGAAAAAAATATTTCGTAAAATTTGCAAGCAATTCTTTTCCTCTTTTTGGATTGAAAAATAAAAATAAAAAAATTACATAATTTGTTTGGATTAAAAAAATTTTAGAGCAAAAGTAAAGTATTTTCAAAAATTTAATAATTGTGATTAAATTTAAAATTATTGTAATATTAACTCGTTTGAATGTCAAAGTTCACTTTTTAAACTTGGTTTTACGCCAAATAAAATTTTGAATTAAAATAAATTAATGTAATTTTTAATTCTTAAAAAAAAGTCAAACGTATGAAATGCAATGGAACATAGTACAGATTTTAAATAGTAAGTGCTATAAGAAAGTTTTATTATGTAATGACTAAAAAACTCTGAATTTTTAATTTCTATCATGCTAACTACTTTTGTATTTTATCGCAGCTGACATGAAAAATTAGAAGTACCATGATAGAATTATGATTATAAAGATATTACAATATTTTTAATAAAATATATAAGACAATGAAAACAAATAATTACGGTCGTTGATTAGTCGAAACAAGTAATAAATTACGACGATTTCGTAATATATAAAGTAATAAAATATTAAGAAAGGATAATAAAAATATGGGCAAAATAATTGTTGTAACAGCATTTACTGTCACACTGATATCGATAAAATTACGATATGTTTCGGAATAAGGATTTGTTCGATTCCAAAACCAACGTCTGAAATTAAGAAATGTTAGATTAACTATGCTGTAAATTTTTTTGTAAAAATGCAAAAATTAGGCCAAAAAAATTGGAATTATTTTATCTCTTTCTGAGTAAAATTTAATTATTTTTATATGCAAAAATAATTCGTCTGTTTATGATTGATTATTATTACTTTTAATAATATAATCAATTTCTAGTACATTTATTCTAATTTTTTGTATCAATTATTAAAGATAAAAAAAGTGGTTTTAAGCTGTTTTACACACTAAAATATGAACAAGAATTGTGCCAAATATTCCATAACATATTTACAAATATGAACATAAGGCCAAAAGATCATAATTTTTGATGATGATGATGATGATAATGATGATATGATTAAAAAAAATTTTGTGCGAACAAACCCATCATTATTGATTAGAATGCATCTGGAGTATATCTGAGTTTGATGACAATAGTTACGCATAAAACATTTATATTGGAAATGTTGATAAAAATTAACGATTCCAGTAATTGTCACAATTACCGTAATTAGTAGCAGTGTACGGTATTTATTCCAATCAGTTTTAGTATACAATGGCTTTCTAATACCAATTAAACGATCCGCACATACAGCCACTACTAGCCTAAAACCAGCAATTATTAAAAATTGCTAATTTGTAAAAATAAAAAAAGAAAAATTAAAATTATTCGGATTTTCCAAAATAAAAGAAAAAAATGAAATAACAAACCAAATGGCAGCACTGGATACCCAATTAGTTAATGATAATAGATGAATTTTAATATGAAAATAGATATAACGATAAATATAATTATAGGTGAATATCGGATAAGTTGCCAAAATATTGGGCAAAAGAAATAATAGAAATATAATATCAGCTATTGCTAATGCTGCTAAAAGATATTAGATCTGAAACGATATCAGAAATTATTCGATATAGATTTAAATTGTATTTCGAAATATTAATATAAAAAAAAGATGTAATTAATTTATACAATTCCCAGCGTTTCTAAAGTTGATCTGATTGCTCGCTTCAGCATTTATTTTTATTTTGAACTTTAACCTTTGATACTTTAATAATTTTGCTACCTAATAGCTACACTTTCTTCTCTCTATATTACTCATCAATTATAATAAAAATTTGACTACAACACTAACAAATTTTACTAACAAACTAATATTCCAATTAGCTAAAAATTAATGTCATATTAAAATTAATCAGTCGTCCTTTTCCGAGATTTTGTTAAACCATTAAAAATTTTTAATAATTTAAATGAAATAAATGCATAACCTGCTTCTCATCGATCGATTAAGCAATACAGTAAGATTTAATACATTGCCTGCAATGCCAAGTATTACGATACACGGATACAGGAATCGTTGCAGATACTTTTCCAACTCATTTCCATGTAATCGCATTTGTTGATTTGTTAAGCAAATATTTGATCGATTGCTCGACATATCGAAAAATAAAAAACAAGAATAAGACAGTGAATTTCAAAAAAAAATATCAGAAAAATAAAGCAAAAAAAAACTAACGAGGAGATATGTCAATATTTGTCCTCATTTTTTCTTTTTGTTAATGCAATAATTTGTTGTTTATTTGTTTATCATATAGTGATAAATCAAAGCTATAATATAAATGATAAATAAAATTTCAATCAAACTATTTGATTACTCTTTTTGTATATTCAATTTATCTCCTTAAAATTTTGTATAATTTTATCATTTGTTTATCTTACTATTTATTAAAAATTACTTCATCATATAAGCTCTTTGCTAATAATTAATGACAAATTTTCCAATTTGATAATTATTATTAATAATATAGAAAATATTTGCAAATGATTGCTTTTACATTGAAATAGATTTCAAGAGTTTTTTCCGGACATGAAAATATCTTTTTAATATTCATATATTTAATTTAAATCTTCTAATTAGCAATTTAGTCGTTTAAAATAATTTGTATCATATTTTATAGTTTACTTAAACAAACCATTATTGATTAGTATTTTTTACTTTCAATTACAACAGTAAACTAAAGTTATGCTAACTTTCAATACTAAGTCTTTTATTTACAAAGTTACATCCAACATTTGTATGAAATAGATTTTATGGAACTGAAGAAAATTTTCTACTCAAATTTTTCAAATTTCATTTCTTCCTAATTTAATTTTGATAATTGGATGTTTTAATATTTGTATTCGAATAGAAATTTGCTATAATTTAGAAGTGAAAGAAGAACTGAAAAAAAGTGAAAGAAATAAAAAATAAAATAGAAATTATTTAAAACATTTCAGTTTATGATAATTAATTATGCCATAATATAAAATAAATTCAAAAAATTGATTAGAAAATTTTTGATATAAATCAAAAAATTTAACAAATATTTTTTCGAAATATCAAATGCATCGCAACAAATGTTTAAGTTGATGGATAGATGTTTGAATCGAATTAATCTATCAATTTTAAATTACACCAATGTCATTTTAACGGGACATTTAAAACGGAAAAGGAAAAGATTCCAGAACCAAACTTTTAAACAAAAAAAAAGAAAAAATTGTTTAAACTATAAATTTAGAAATTTTAGTTCTGTGCATAAATTGAGCAGATAAATGATAAATTTTATAAATAATATATATTATTGAAGTTAGCTGCGAAAGAAATTTCGACGAATAAAACCTATTAAGATTTTCGTATGTTTTTTTCAATTATACTAAAACTTAAGTGCTATTTTAAGAGAAGGTTTAAAATCAAGCTTGTTTTTTTTTCGGAAACAATTTGATTGAATTTTTTAATTGAGCCAAACTGTTACACAACTAATCTTTGCCATTACATTAATCCTCAGTTAATTGAATAATTTCCGGCTCAATAGACATTTTTTTTTTTATTTTTCTAATTGAATGACATCAGTTTAATGTACGATAAAATAAGAGCTTTGAAGAGCATTTCAAAACTTTTATTTTTATTATTTCGAAATATTATGAAATTAATAATTAGTAGTGTTTCAATTAAAAATTAAAATTTCCTCCACTTTTTCAATAAAAAAGTTTAATTTTACATAAGCAAAGTTTTATGAAAAAAATTTATGAATTTTTTTGATTATAAAATTTTATTTTAAAAATATTTTTCAAAACTTAATTTTTGCAAAATTTATTAAGAACTTTAGATTTGATGATTTTCGTGATACAACAAAAGAAGGCGATTAACGATATATTTTTAACTGTTAAAAATTCGAAGAGATAAAATGATACAATGAAAATTTTGATTAACAAATAATGTTTTAACAGACGGATATTCATTTAAAAATGAATAATATTAATTAAAATTATATATTCCAACAAATTTTATACCATTTCTATTCCAATATTGTAATAACAGGTGACGGAAACGAAAATGATTATCGAATATATTCGTATTTTTAATCAAAATAGATACAAATTAGAAATTTAATAGAATTAAAATAATTTCACTTCTTATTTATAATAATAATAGTAATATCATACTAAGATTTATATTGAAAACAATTTTTTGCTTTCAAAAAATAACTAATGCAAAGACTGCAAATATCAAAATGATATGATAAAAGGAAGCAATTAATGATGAACTCTGAGGGCCCTAATATGATTATAATATATTATCATGTAATAAATATTTTCTGATAATGGACGATTGATAAAGGATTATGATTAATTCAATTTGATCACTATCCATACTAAAATATATATATATATAAATAAAAATATCAAATTAAGTTATATATATTTCAAAAATATCGATTATTATACAATATGATGTTTTATAATAATTAATAGATAAAAAGAAAAAAAACTTTTTATTAAACAAAGCTTTCTATATATAATAAAAACCCCAAATATTACAAGAAAATTTGAAAAATTTTGAATAAATTGAATTTTTTTTAAAGACTTTAATAAAAATATTTTGAAAGAAAAAGTTCATTTTTTGAACTTTCGATAAATCATTATTAACATCTGTTTGTTGTTGAAATTTTTAAAAAGATTTAGTCTTAAACAAACTACTTCAATTTTTTTTTTGCGATGTATCATTATCAGAGCATAATTTCTTTTTTTTTTCATTAATGATATCAGAAAATTGGAGCGACAAAAACAGAATGAGAATAAGATAAGTTTAAAAGGAAATCCAAAAACTTTTATTGTCTTTTTGCAAGAAATCATATGTAAGAAAATTTTTTTAAATAGATAATTTACATATGCATTGTTTATTTTTAATTTAATTTAATTTATATATAAATATATTTTAATTCCATTTACTATGATTAAATAAAATTGTAGTAAAATTGAAATAGTTTGGAAACAATTTTAATTAAAAAATATTAAATTATTATAAAATAAATGAAACGATTTATAAAAATGATAGTTTACAATATATAAATATTATCTAATCTTTTATTATTATAATTCAATCATTTGATAATAATTTCATTCTATTTTTTCTAATTATTTTTTCTAATCTTATCATTGAATATTGAAAAAAAAATTGATTTTGATAGACAGATGAACTGATTTTATCTCAAACCAATTTCCAATTCTGAATGCAAGCATTATTATCCTAAAATTCTCAAAATAACTAACATTTTTTACTGCTATATTTTAGAAACCAAATCTAAAATTGTTTTCTTCATAATAACTATCAGAAACATTTTCATTAAATTATTTGATTCATGTCAAATTATTAATGATTTATTAAATGGCATTAGATGAACATCTTCCCGAATTATCTTAAAACATATCTCGAAGATATAATCGTTAATCTTATATCTATACTTCAATTAAATTACAACCAATTTTAAATTATAAAATTATCTTTTTTTTCTTTCTGTCATATTCTTTCTTTCCTTTTCCTTCTTTTTTTTCATGTTTTTGGAAGTGAAATTGCACTTGGAAAGATATTTAAATACTAAATTACTTAATGGTAAAATAGTTAATTAGTCTTAATGATATATCCGGAATGTAAATGAAAGAAAGACGATAAGTTTGTTTCGATGATTTGAGCCAAATTTCGTGACAGTAAATAATTTAAAAAAGCAAAAAAAACTTTTTAAATAGCTTAGCTTTTAATGGTAAGCATTTTCGTCATTTTTTTTTTTTAAATATCACGAAGAGCAAACGGACATATTTTATTGATGGAAAATATTCATAATTTCTTATGATATATTTCATTTCAGGTCATTTTAGATTCAAACAATTTCTCGTAATATTTCCACTTCAGATTTGAAAAGTTCTTCCACATGAAAATTCCAAAAAAAAAAAAATACAAACAATTGAAATAAGATAAACAAGAAGCAATGCGAATATGCAATATATTTTTAAATTGAAAAATTTTTCTAAATCCAAAAAATAAATAAAATTATAGTAATTTGAATATTATTATTTAATTACTAAAATTTCATATTATTTACATCATAGTTCAAAATCAAAAATAAATGATTGAAAAGATTAATAATATAAACTTTTTCGAAACGGTCAATATTCAACTTATAGTTCATCTTTAATTTAATCATCGACAAGTTATAACGCAAATATATCAATTATTGTGAAATTACAAGTTATTGAATACAACTTTTAATATCATAAATTGGATAAAATATTAATAAATTAGCAAATAATAAATGATAAAAATATATTTTGAACACTTCTGATATCATTACTACAAATATTAGCAAGGCTATATTGGATTATCATTTATCAGTGGAATCAGTGGAATTTATTATAAATGGAATAATTAAGCTAAGAAATTAAATTGTTCCATTATCTCAGATTAGGATTAAGTTGCTGAAGTTCTATCGTAAAAAATATCTCATAATATTATCTTAGATTAGAATTAAGTTTGTTAAAGTTATATCATTAAAAAAAAAGTATCTTATAGCAAATGAAAATTTTATCAAATTATTTCCAGAAAGTTCACATCAATAATTCATTTCTAAAATAATACCTATTATAAACAATGATAAAATTATAAATAATTACATGTATAGATTATTATTTATAAACAATTATGCATATGTATATGTTATGTCATCTTTTACCAATTAAAATTATTCGATCATTCAGTCAAACTATTTTACAAATTTAGTGGTCAATCTGAAAATTGAAGAAACAAAAAAGAAAGAGGAGTGAAATCTAAGATGAGATACAAATATTAAATATTATCAATTCTTGAAATGATAAGTTTCGATTATTCCAATTTCTCCTTTCAAACTATTTCATTTTTTCTTCCTCTATCGTATTTAAGTAATCAAATACAAATAAAAATAATTTCTAATTCTTTTTTGTCGTCTGTTTTCATCTCAATAAAAGGAAAAAGCATTTCTGACTTTCTACAACAGGTAGATGCATAATCGATATTCTCGGGAAATTCAGGAGAAAAAGAAGAAAATCGGAAACATTTTCATTTCCTACTTCCTCATCATTACAATCATATGTAAACTTCATTCATTTTTTAATTGAATCCCGACCATAAATTAAATTCTTATCTTCCTTCTCACTTTTCATCATTTTATTTAAAATTAAAAAAAAAAAGTAAAAATAAAAATTTTCGAAAGAACAAAAGCAATTTTCTTGTAAATGCAAAAGATTTGAAATTCTTGCAAATGTAATATTTTGTTTTAGAAATAAGCTGAAAAAGGCAATATTTTGATTTGTTATTTTAATAATTACAAATAACAAAATATTCTTAGTTTCTTTTTTTTTAATTTTTCAAACAAATAATTTTTTAGAATGAATTCGAATAATAACTTTTTTGAATATTAATATTAAATTTGTTTTTAAACAATTTTTTCGAAATGAATTTGATATTAAATTTTGTAAAAATTTTTAATTGAAATTATATTTGAATTTATAAAAGTTTCATTTAAATGCATTTATAATGCTAAGTGAAGCCAATAAAATATAATATTTCACAAGTATTTTATTACATTTTTTAAAGGAAATTTTAGCAAATACATTTATTGTTAATTATTTGATAATTTTTTTAGCATAAATTTCATTATATTTAAAGAAAATTGTTCTGCAATTAGTTCCAAAAAAATTTTTATTTATCCTTTTATTTTTTGTTTTCATAATTGATAAGGTCAATAAATCCTTAAATCTAGGCTACAATTGAGATTTAATTTTTACATGAAAATTTTACTTCACAAATTGCATAGTTAAATAATCCTAAATGAATTTATCTTTATCGAATGAAGCAAAAATATTTGATCGGCGAAAACGAATCAAAATAAGAAATGCAACTTAGATTAAAGATTAATTAATGTTTATTAGCATTTTCTCGATTTTTTATAGCAATTACCTCATAAATTTCACTTCTCTTTTAAAATAATTGACATAAATATTTATTTCTTAACATAGGAAATTTTATAAATATCATAGTAATTTAATTATTAAAAAAAAGAAATTCTTTTGAAGAATCTTAAAAATATTTCTTTAATGGCATATATAAAGTTATTTGGATTAAAGTCAAAATTTATGACACACATAATAGTATATAAAACTTTTTAAGCATCAAATCTAAAATGTACAAAATTTGAATTAACATTTAAAAAACAGAAAAACAATCCGAACTTCATTAAATATTATTAATGATAATTACAAAAAAATTATAACTACTTTATCATTGATAATTCAAAGCCTTAAAATAAGCTTGGCTAATTAAAAGATCCTACAATTAAAATAATAATACTACTCGTTCTAATTGTCTAATCAACCAACCTTTCTCCACGATTTCTGCACTTCTTCTCCAAACCTTTACAGCCTTTCATAAGAAGCGCTACAGTACACACTGCCATAGGCAATAATTCGCGGGATGAAATAAAACGAACAAAAAGAAAAATCATTTTATTTGAATTTCATGGTTTACTGCATAAACACCAAAGTTCAGGATTACCGAATGACATATCTAGATCATATCGTAAAACTGTACTGTATGCATATTGTATCGTCGTAATTGATAAATGAGATTACTGATTCTATAATGTTTATTTTTCTCCAGTGGATTTCATTAACGAATTCGTTGTAAAATATGGCAGAGATGAAAAATGAGGAAATCAATAAGCGCTAAATTCTGATTGATTTTCAGAATTTTGTTTCCGTTTATTCAATTTTTTTGACTTTTAAATTCTTTAAGGATCTTGATATGCTGAGAAATCTGTTGATTCAAATAACTAAAATTTATTAGATTATACACGGTATTTGCTGAATATTGAAATTGAAAACTAAACATTTAATACATAAAAGAATATTAAGCTGCAAAAATTAATGAAAATGCTAGGATTTTTGAAATTATGAAAAGTGAATAATATTTGCAGGAAAAAAAACTCAAAACTTTCATTCAAAATTTACTCCTATAAAAAACCTTCTTCAAAAAGTAGATTCGAAAATTTTGGATAAATAGAAGTCCTGAAAAGACTCCGAAGTAATTCATAGGTCAATGTGGTGATTATTATTATTGCAGAAATTATGATCATTCATCATAAAAATTCGAGATATCATTATTACATTAAATCGAGAAATAATAAAAGCATAGATATGAAACAATGAGGTAATAAGCATCATAAGCAGTGACCATTTAGTCATTCTGAGCGATGGCTTCCACAGTGTGCAAACCGCTAGTGGTTAAAACTGTTAACACATCATCTTTGAGAAAAATCATTGACATCACTGAAGCATGCATTTCAATAACTGAACAAGGAAATGCGCACTGATCACCGGATAAAAGATCTAGTCGTTTATATACCAAGATAACCTGAATTAAAATTGAGATCAGTAAACATAAAAATGTCAAATGCAATCGATCAAACATATGAAAAGTAAATAATGGTCGCAGAAAGTAGACAGACTATCGTAATACCCTTCAAAGCTACATACAGTTTATCAAACTGGCAATGAAATCATGGTTTTAAGTTAATGTAAGGATATAAGTAGCTATATATATACATATTTTTGAGAAGAAATATAATTGAAAAATAAAGCAAAAAAAAGAAAACAAATTAACACAGTCATAAATATTTGAAATCATAGTAATCCAAAAACAAAAACAGAACAAAACTTACGCCACCATATGTTCCAATGGCAATTAATAGATGACCAGATGCAGAACATACAACAGCATCATGATCACGAGTATCCTCTAATACCGTTATCCTTTTCCATTCAAAATTACTTTTATCGGGAGATAAAGACAACATCCATACGGCTGCTGGTCCAAGTGTCGAAGATATTAGTATCGAAACTTTATCTTCTCGTCCAACATGTTGTAAAATTAACAAAACTGATACGACGCCAGAAAATTTCAATTTACTTCTAGAAATTATTATGATGAAAAGAAAAAGTTATGTCGATCTTTTAAATAGGATAACAAACTAGAACAAAAAAGATAAATGATAAAAAACTATTCAAATTACTGCAGAATAATAATACCTGTGCTCTATAAAATTTGTTTTCATGGATAATGCTGTTGCAATCACATAACCTGTATCAAAACCAAGTACAGACCATCGATATGTCGATGTTTGTAAACAATTCGATCTGTTAAATAATAATGGTTTTAATTTTCAATAAATAACCTCGAAATCATTTGTTGCAACTTTATCACTATAATTTTAAACAGTAATGTCATCACCAAGAAGTTAGAAATAACAAACAGCTACCTGATGGCAGAACCTGGTAGATCGCCCAAGTCAAGTCCTGGATAAATGTCACCAACTGATTCAATTTCTTCAATTGCAAGTGATATAGGCTGAAAGTCCGATTGCCTTCAAATAAAATTCGTGAAATTGAAAAGAGTTTCTGGAAAATTGCATAAACAAAAATTTATTTATTAACTTAAAACCTGGATAACGAATAAACGAGCAGCACGTGAAGCAGTAAATATAAGCCAACAATGGCGATTATTAGCAATAGCTGCTTCTGCTGTTATTCGAGTATATGAAGGCACATTATCGAGCTCCAATTTATAGCCTCAAACGAAAAAAAAGTGTTTGAGAAATAACAATAACTATATATAGCGAGGATCTGATACTACAATTCATTAAGCTATAGCATTTTAATATATTTAAAATGGTTTAGAAAAAAGGTTTAAGAAAAAAAATATGAAGCAAGAATATTGAAAGAAAAATATCTTGTAAATTATTCGATTTGAAATTCAAATATGGAGAGAGTAAATAAAAATAATGTAAGAATCTATAGAAATTTCGCAATTTAAAAATCAGATCATAAAATATGATTCATCGCTTACTTAAAACAAATTTACGATCGGCCGTTGCTTTGAACATTGCGGCAAAATAACGTTTTGGCATCCACATTTGATCAAACAATACCCAACTGAGGAGTAAAATTTCAGTAAAAAACGTCAGCAAAATAATTTTTCCATATATAATATTTATTTGAATTATCTAAAAATAAATTGGGAAAGTTGAAAAGAAAAGCAAACCACGTAACAAGGATGGCTATACAATCATTATGATTATGCTTTGCGCAATCGGATGCAACAATTTCTAAATTTTCATTATTATCCAAATTTTGATTGAACAATACAACTAAATCCGTTGGTTCTGTATCATTTGTCCAGTGTACCTTTCCAGACAATGAAACACAAATGACGCTATAATCTGAAAAATTCTCAATAATGAGCAAACAAAAAAATCGATAGTCAAGCGTCAGATCGATTCAGTACGATAATTATTTGAGAATATGTAATTAAGAAGATAGCTTATAAAAAAAGCTTGTATCGAACAGAAAATGGCTATACTGATGATCAAACAATTTCTGACCAGATAAATTTAGAAAATTCAAAAGATTTTGAAAAAATAAATACGTTAAATGTTTTAGACTTTCAACTTTTAGAAATTTTATAATTTTCTGAAAAATTTGAGGAGAAAAATAAAAAGTCCATTCCATTGCTTCTAGTCACCTGATAACTGGTGTAAACTATATGTGTTGCAACATGGAACAGGAATAAAATGCCGCTCTTTCCACTTCATTTTCACTGCTTCTAGTTCTTCTTCAATGTTGCACTTCCTGATTAATCTGAAAACTTTTGTTGAACATCTTCTAGATAAATCCAATATCATTTAAAGAAATTTTATGATAAAGAAGGAAAATATTCCCTCCTCATAAAATTATAAATTTCCGGAATGCCAGATGAAAATCATTTTGCTACATCGCTAATAGACAGCATATATTTTAAAAGTATGATGGATGTTGTATTTAACAATAATAAAACTATGGGAAATTGCTGGAAGTTCAATTTTTTTGTAATTAAAAGTAGATCGTCTCAAAATTTCGAATAGTACTTATGATTAATGTCGTTGTGGCTGTTTTCTCAAAGAAACCATAATAATTTTGCAAACTTAATTTTTGAATTGAAGTGGCGGATTCTTCCATAGCACCTTGCGTCGATATCACTGCTGAAGTTACTTCTTTATTTACTTCCAATGCCAACTGATCGGCCTCAAGTAAAGCGGTAAGTTCACCGTAATGTACAGCCACTGTCTCCGGTGCTAATCTGCGTCGCAAATATGAAATCACAACTGGCTGATCAGTAAAGTTGTCCTCGAAACAATGATCCGACTTTGTCATCAAATGGAAAAGCTGCAAAATGAAGAAGAATAAATAGCATTAAATAATAGTAAGCACTTACAATTAGTTCAATTTGAATCATTTTATTATTTTCTTTCATTACGTTAACTTGAAATATTTTATTTGAAAATAGACAACTCATTACAATTTTATTTTAAGCCCTAACTTCGTGACATTAAATTTTCAATCATTCTCGTTTTACTTTTAATAAATTTTGGTTGGAGTCATCTATAGCTGTTTTGCAATTTCGTTATTATCTGATATATTTAAGCCACAGCGAAAATGTTAAAATTCTACAGAATTATTTTTTAATCTTGAAATATAAAATACGATGCAATATTAACCTTATCTTCTCGGTAATTTTTCAAATCATTCAATATATCTCTGGAATTTAATTGTGTTTCGTCTTTCCGTAATTTTTCCAATTTCCTTTCTGCAAATAATTTAAATGACTTCTAAATGGCAGAATTTTATGTGTAGTGATGAAAATATTTCCAAAAATACTAAGCCATTATGATAATCCGATATTCCTGTAAAAGAATGACTCGTATTTGCTTACAAAAGTGCAAAAACCGGAACAGTCATGGATTTCATCTTTCTATCTTATCTCGAGCTGTTGTTATTCAATTTTGACTATCACATGAATGATAAGCTACTAAGGAGATTCTTATACAAAATACAGTTAACTAATCTAAAAACTCTTAATAACAAAGTTATTATTATAGTTTCTTCGTTATACTCCTTCTATTGTTACATACTTCATTCCTTATGCAATTTACAACTTTGCCGTTTTCTCTTATCACATTATTATGTTATCACTTTCCTACCACATGAACCCTTGGCTATGATCTTCTCATCTGCATACCAAACATAACTGAAGTCCTTATTTCATCTCAAATTGCTTATTTTCCATTGTCCGGTTATAATAGTTCCATATTTTTTTCCCTTATCTTTTGATTCCTTTTACGATATCCGTCTTTTCTCTGCCTCAACGAATTTTCTATTTATTGTTACAACATATTTGGTTTGATTCATATCATTTTTTCATATCATAACATATTTGGCTTTTGATTCGTATCTTTTAGAGAAATGGATCCTTGCAGTAAACTGAATTTCAATATTGCTTTGCAGATGACTTGAAAAAATCATAGAGATAAAAATTTGCGATTTCGGTAATCCTTCACTATCAGAAATTTTAATATATGCAACTTGATTGAGGAATTTAACTAATAGTCATTGAACACTAACAGTTATATGTCCAATGATGTAAACTAACAACGACATTGCAAAATATTGATCTGGAATGCTGTTATTCTCATTCTCGCAAAGCCTAATCGATTTTCTAATTTCAAATTAAATGCCTCAAATATTTATGCTGACCATACAAAACATTTCTAACTGTAATGCAATCTTCACTGCGAATAGAATATCACAGTCAGCAAACGATCATTTATTTCTTTCGCAAAAATTACTGGTCAATTTGACATTGCCAAATATTTTCCTGACAGTAATATTTATTTTATCAATAGTACTCACTTTATCCCTATTAAATCCCAAAATCTTTTCTAATTAAACAGTACCAGCCATTTGAATATCACCATTTTTCTATTTACATAATCTAATAGTTAAACTAAACAGTTTATGGATTTTTTAAAATATCTAAAGAAATGATACAAATTTTGCTGAAAATAATTAACTGATTTTATCTGATTTAAACTATGAGAAACATACTATTCAAATGGTATGATAATGCTCAATTTACTCACGATCATGCCAATGCGATGTTTGTTTCTTTTCTACCGAAACTATATTTGAGTAACCAAAACAGTAACACTAAAAAATCAAAAACCACTAGACAACTAAATAAAAAATCCTCACAGCAATCCGATTATGATGTTAATCTTTTCATGCAATCGCACTTCGAACAACAGTTTTAAATTTCAAAATATCTTCAAAAGAATTTCAATCACTCATATGTTGCCTTATACTGAAACTTGATCAAGTTGCGCTTCAATCTGCCATTTCGTAAACATCCATGAAAAGACTGTTGTTTAGTTGATATCACTTATACTTAATTATTTTTCCTATATTTCATAACTTCTGTACTATTTCCGTATTTATGTGATCTATAACATGATAATCTCCTCTTCTTTTTTTTATCTCTCTTGCTTATAAATTTGCAATTATTCGCTATTGTTTACTAGTACCATAAAGTTCTATCAATTACATGCAATTTTTACTAAATGATAAAATGAATTTGATTTGTTTAATTTACCTAAAATTTTAATATAATCCTCGTCAACTTCAGTTTTTATCATTCGTTCGTATTCAGAAGGATCCATCGATTTTGACAAATTTCATTTTTAATCCATAACAAATGTTCGAATGATATCAAATAAGTCTGATTTGCATAATTTGAAGCGAAAAGAAGAAATACTGAAATTTGATTAAATTTAAGTATGATTGATTAAATTTTAATCAAAATAAAAAAGGAACCTAAAATGCAACTAATTTTATATAAAAACAATTAATTAATTAATTCGCTATCAAATAAAGTAATTTCATTTACATCTTTTCATCTAATCAAAATTAATTCCATTCCGATTGAATTTCAATGAATTTAATCACAATTAGATAAAAAATTGATTAATTAACAACTACTGCTTAACAATATCAACTAATCCTAATTTCGATAATCAAATTTGCAAAAGAAAAAACCTTTAAAATCTAAAATACATTTTTAAGACATTTTACAGCTATAAAACAAAGAAATTTAAGGAACAAAATATTTCCTAAAAAAATCATTAGGAAATGGAGAGCGGAGATAAAAAAATGAGAAAAAGAAAAATTAGGATCAATACAAAGACATGAAGGATTGAGAAAATAAAGAGAAGAAAACATATGTGTGTGAGCAGAGAAATGATACTGTCGCAAAGGGGCACCAGGTATTCAAGGAGACTGCGTCACACAAACTTGTAATACGCCTTAGGTTGAATTATTTATTTATTTTATAGCTTAGTTTAAATTATTTGTTGACTTAATCAGTTCATAAATTAATATCGCATCACTCCAGAGAACGACGGTAGCGAAATAAAAGTCCACGAAATATCTCATTGTTTCGGGACAGGTTTGTGCTCAAATTGAAAATCATCATTTGTCTATCATTTATCGAGTTAGTTTATCAGTGTCATCTCTTTTGTTTGACATTTTGGGGTGAATTGTGGTGCGTAAAGTTAGGTGCTTTTACGCGAATTTACACTCATCTTTTGTACAATCTTCTATGTGATCATACATTTTCACGTACACAACTTATCTGTCATTTTTACGTCAGCTTTTACGTGCTCAAATAATGGTATTCAAATATGAAATCATATATTGTTACCAAATGTGCATACAAGTAATTCCTGTAATCTTGAGCATATAAAATTTTCTAATAAAATCAAAAAGAAAATCGACATGGGGTTTCAATAAAATATGAAAGGTTTTAATTTATAAAAATTTGTGAGAACTGAAAAAAGATTTTTAATCATTGCTTCGTTTATATTCAAAATGTTTGTAAGCACAAACTACTTTATGTGGACTGGGAAAAATTTCAGATTTCTAGCCATCTTTCGAAACTAGCCAAACCAAATTTTTAATTAGCAGGTTATGGCTGAGACACGATTTACCACTGCATTTCCATAGTACTATTATTAGTAGAGTGGTGATTTTAGTTTTGTTCTATGCACTCTCGCAATAAGTTTCCCGCTCTTTGGAATGTTTCATCAAGAAACCTGAATTTTTAAACTTTTTTGCTCTTACTTGTGTTGATTATCGAAATCAACAAACTTTTTCAGTTGATTTTCTCATTTAAACATAGGGATTGTTGATGAGGATTTTTGGGGTCCATAAATGTTTTGAGGTTACTTAGCCTAATTAGTGAACTGAATATTTTAAGATTTGATCACAGCTTTACAGGAAATCTGAACTCCTGTGTTATGTTATCTTGCAAGTGAAGTTGCATTTTCGTGAGAGAATAATATTTTATAGCCTGGAATACTTTCAGTGTCTAAGCTCTTGATTAATGGAAGTTTGAAAGTCTGAATAGCATTATTAGGTTTTCTGTTAAGTGATGCATTATTTTTTTGAAGTTTTGGGGTTACTTTTGGAAAATTTTTTCACACTTATGTTGATACCATTTCATTTCATGACTAATAGTGGTATTTTATTCGGCTTTTTGTTAAATTTTCATATTTTGTGATATAGTATTTTATTTTTAGCTTATTTCCCTACCTACTGAATTTCAAATTCAATCAGATATAATTTCAAAAACATAAGATATGTCGAAGCGAACTCGAAAACAGATCGAACCAACGGCGGAAGATTTATCGAATGTTGAATTTGAAACATCAGAAGAAGTTGACGTTGTGCATACTTTTGATAGTATGGGATTGGGTGAAGAATTATTGCGTGGCATTTACTCATATGGTCGGTTTTTTTTTTGGAGGAAATATTTGAAAGAATTATTACCAATATTAAAAATAAAGACAAAACTATATTCCAAGTGTTGCTATATTCCAGATTATTTAATTTAAAAATTTCCTTAATGATAGGATTTATCAAAATTCATTCACAGTTTCCAATCATCTATTTCAATTTTTGAATATATTCCTGTCTTGATTAACCATAATATTTGCATTTCGATATCATAACAAATTATTGAGATTGAATGTTGTACTATCCGAAATTGTCGATAAAATGAAATAGGAGGAATAAAATATATTTTAGTTTCTCGTAAAACTACTTGTGGAGAAGAAACTGAAAACAGGTGATCCATACTTTCATGGAGTTTTATTGTAACACTGAATAATATTTCAGGATTTGAAAAACCATCGGCAATTCAACAGCGTGCCATTAAGCAAATCGTCAAGGGTCGAGACGTTATTGCACAGTAAATTATTTTCCAAATCTGATAAGGAACTCTAATTTCATATATTTCTTAAGCAACTGAGTTATAATTAAACAAGATATTTCACGAATCATAATATTTTAGAGCGCAATCTGGTACCGGAAAGACAGCAACATTTAGTATTGCTGTGCTGCAATCACTGGATATATCACTGCGTGAAACGCAAGCACTTATTTTATCACCAACTCGAGAATTAGCAGTGCAAATACAGAAAGTATGCATATTCATGTCTTTTTTCTGCAGGTGACAAACTTTTAAATGGAATTAAAGCTTCGCAAAATCATCTTTGAATCTTGTAGGTTGTACTTGCTTTGGGTGATTATTTGAATGTGCAATGCCATGCATGTATTGGAGGTACAAATGTTGGAGAGGACATTCGTAAACTTGATTACGGTCAACATGTCGTTTCGGGAACTCCTGGACGAGTTTTTGGTAATAATTTTAGGTATTTTGTGTAAAATTTTAATAAGTGATGTTTTTGTAGTTTTTTTTAATTTGATGTTATTTTTTATTACTTTCTTAATAAAAAGCTTATTGTGCCAGCAATTTTGGTTATAGGAAGATTTAGAATGACTGGGAAAAACTCAATGAATGAGTTAATCTCATCTGTGAAACAAAAAAAATGACCGTTTGTTCCAGATATGATTAGACGTCGCAATTTGCGTACCCGAAGCATAAAAATGTTGGTACTTGATGAAGCAGATGAAATGCTGAATAAGGGATTCAAGGAACAACTTTATGATATCTATCGTTATCTTCCACCTGGTGCGCAAGTGGTTCTTCTTTCGGCAACCTTACCTCATGAAATTCTCGAGATGACCAGCAAATTTATGACTGATCCCATTCGTATCCTTGTGAAACGGTTAGCAATCGTAATATTTTTATCGATTTAGATTACTCAGTTCATTAAAAACATTGATTTTATATGCATAAAGCTTATGATTTTGAAGTTATGATCAAAATTAATCCCCATTAATATTCCTATAGAAGCTTATCTTTTCATGTCTATTATATAACGGAAATAGAGAAGCAGTTACCTCGATGCTGAAGTTTAATAATAAATAGATGTAAATAGATGTTTTTTTCTAAATGTAAGCAAATAAATAGTGCTTTATGAGCTTTGTTGTTTATTTTCCTTATTATTAACAAAAATAATTTTTCAGCGATGAATTGACATTAGAAGGCATCAAGCAGTTCTTTGTAGCAGTTGATCGGGAAGAATGGAAATTCGATACATTATGTGATTTGTACGATACACTTACGATTACACAGGCAGTGATTTTCTGTAATACACGAAGAAAGGTAACTTCTTTAGAATATGATAAAAAAAATGTTTTGACAAAGCGAGCAACTATACGAATAGCTTGAAATTTATTTCTTAATTAAGACTCACGTGTAATATGTTTGATCAAGATAATAAAAATTGCTATGTGCAACTGATTATGCATATTCGTTCAGTAATATTAGAATAGTAATATATTCGGATATCGATATTAGGAATGTGAATTTTTTTCGGGAAATAAAAAGTGAATTTACAGGTTGACTGGTTAGCTGAGAAGTTAAAGGAAGCAAATTTCACAGTATCATCCATGCATGGAGAAATGGAACAAAAGGAGCGCGATGCAATTATGAAGGAATTCCGTGGAGGTGCCAGGTATGTTTTAATAACATAGAGATCAATATGGCACAGCACTCTAGAATTTTTCTTTTCTTATTTTTTTATTTTTTCAGATATATAAAGTAAAATGATATTTCACAATGTTTCCTGGTTTAGCTTCCATGTTCAGCATCTTTAAATTTCCAGAATAATCGGCATTCTAGTTTTAAACGTGAAAGTTTTATAGTCGTTTATTGATTTCAACGGACGTGTTCGCGCGTGGTTTGGACATACCGCAAGTGTCACTCGTTGTGAATTACGATTTGCCAAATAATCGAGAATTGTACATCCATCGGTAAGCTTATTCAGCATTAATCATTGTCATCCTATTTTTGATTTCTTTTAAAAAGAAAAAATGGGAATAAAAATTTTATATCATTTATAGGATTGGGCGATCTGGTCGTTTCGGTCGTAAAGGTGTTGCTATTAATTTCGTGAAATCTGATGATATCCGTATTTTGCGTGATATCGAACAATATTATGCTACACAAATTGATGAAATGCCAATGAATGGTTGGTGGTTTTGTTTTTCAATATACTATTTAAGACGGTCAATAATTATTTGCAATTGAACTTCTGTGCTCCATTTTCACGCACTCTAAATAATTACTTATATTGGTTATCAAACAGATTTACTAGATGCGGTATAGGTATGATATATTCTCGTGGAGAAGAAAGCCTATTAAAAACATACAACTGGAAAGCAAATGCCAACGAATTTTATAAATCCAAAAATAGTTTAGGTGACGAAGTTATCTCTATATTACACGTGTATTTTGATACGCAAATAGTTGAAAAGCTGATCCCAGTGAATATCCTAAAATTCAACATCAGAACCTGTTAGTTCAATAAATGCAAATAATATGCCTTAGTAGCCTTTATTTGCTTTCTTCCAGTAAATTATTTCATTTTTTGTCTGATTTCAGTGGCTGATCTTATCTGAAGAATTGCATTTGCAAGTAATATGCCGGAAAAAAATTGAAGAAAAATCTGAACATTTGTCATAACTTGTTTATTTACTACATTCTATGAATTGTTATTTCATTTTTATCATCCAACTTTTTGTTATTAATTTTTTTATTCAAGCATAGAAAGATTTGACCTTCCCGATCTTTTTTATTTTCAAAATTCATTTTCGAAGATCAACAATGTTGATAAAAATCTTTTTCACATATATTTGAATGTGAAAGCAAAAGACAGCAAAATTTAAATTGCATTATTAAATTCGTTTTTGGTTCGTTCATTTTAAAATGACGTTGACAAAAATTGTGACTTTATTTTTATTTACGGAATCGTTTTCTCTTTTAAAAATATATTTTCTTGAACGAATATTGCTGAATATGTATTCCAATGATTAATTATTTTTGACTGTTGTTGATGCAGAATGATAAATTTATGTATTACTCTTTTGAATAATGCTATCGTGAAAATCGTCGTGAATGATGAAGGATTAAGTAAAAGATTTTGCAAAAATTTCGATTTTATCCTTATAAGCTAGCAGAAATTTAGTTATATTAAACAAAAACCAAAGGTCTTAACAGTTTTTTTATCATCACTTGATAATTCAGTCTTGAGAATTTGTTTATGATTTTCCGAAGTAAATTGATAGATTTCACTTACATCTGAATTTAAGAATGATTAGGCAATATATTGTGAGACCATTAATTGTACAAAAAAGAAAATTGCTATCAATTTGGATATGGTTATATTGCTTTCTCAAATTTTAAATATATTGATAGAATTTTGAAATGATGAAAAGTAGGAGGATTCGTTGCAAGCATATTTTTTTAATTATTAAATTTATTAGCCATAAATTCAGAATTAAAATCACTGAGTATGATTTTATGAGTACTTTTTTCAAGGTGATCTTGCCAGATAGCTATGAGGTAGAATTTGCTGGTAACAGATAAAACCATCTTTTATAAATATACGAGAAAGAGGATTCTACCGAATTTCGGTGTTTTCCGATATGATTTGTTTTAACGTTTGTTATGTATTATTTCTCGACATGTTCGAATGTACTGAACAGATAGCACCACCAATATATAACCTGAAATTAATAAATAAACTTTCATTCATCTTATCAGTAAATAATTTTAAATTTCCAAATGATTAATAAAATCAGGTAGTATATAACCTGTATTCCATAACCATAATATTAATGAATAAAGCGAATTTATTAGAGCCAAAAATTTTAAATTTGAAAAATTAAAACTTACATTGAAAAGAGTGAATGCAAGTGGAAAACATACAAGAGATAATTTGTCAACCATTTCTGGTCTAATATCAGTTATCAATGAATGCCATTTATCAGAAGAACATTGATTAGAATTATAATTTACCTGTTAAAATGATAAATTTAATGAAAAAAAAATGATAATTTTTCTTAATCAAAAAAAAATGATAGAATGATAATTCTAATTTACCTGTTAAATGATAATGAAGGAATTTTTAAAAATTTGCATTATTTTGTAAAATAAATCAATTGATATGATAATGATAATTCTCATTATAATTTCAATACATTTTTATGGAAAAAAAAGAAAAGAAATAATGCAAATTTTTCTTTAATAAATTTATTGCGAAAAATTTGTTGAGAATTTTTCGCCAAAAATAAGAAGAAAAAAAAAGTTTGCTACTAATTACAATTAATTAACCTCTTCAAATGTAATTACTCCTTCGCTATTTCGAGATGTGGAATTTTGAACTTCATGAATATGAGCGCAATTTGTTAAATTTTGCATACTTAACGATGGTGATGGTAATTTTCGAAATATTGTTGATGAAATTGTTTTATCTCGAGATTTTCTTGTTTGTTCCATTAAATTGGCTGATGAAAATGATGGATAAGCTAAAAAAAAAAAAAAAAACGAGAAGAAAAATAAGTAAATTTTAGAGAAGTCAAAAAAAAAATCTAAACAAAAGAATGAAAGTAATTATAAAAAATAATTTTATTTTCTTTTTTCTTTTCTTGCAATCAATAATGATATAAATTTAAAATATCACTACTTCTTTATCATAGTAAATGATAAATGATAATGATAGTAAAATGATACTCATCCTCCTACTCTTCCTCCTCCGTCGTCGTATCTCACACGAGGAAATAGTAACATTGTATATAGTAGTGAAATAAAAGCGAAAAGAAAGAAAGAAAGAAAGAGAATATTTCATTTTTATTTTCTTTTATTTGAAAAATTTATTTCGAAAAAAAATGATTAAAAAGATATCGCTAAACTTCTTCTTCCATTGATTTACTTCTTCTGGGTGAACATTCGCAACGATGACATATACCTTTACGATTTGGTGACGATAATCGTAAGCATAATTGTTGCGATTGTTCATTTCGCTTCTTTCTTTGTCGTCGTTGTTTTCGTGTTATTTGTTTTTCAAATTTCCATCAAAACATCGCGTTATGAGGCATACAAAGGCTAATTCAACTATTGTACAAAAACAAAAGTTATACAACCTGGAATTATTATAAATAATAATAATAGTAATAATAATAATAATAATATTGATAATAATAATTAATAATAATAATAGCAATAAATAATGATAATAATAATAACAATAATAATAATAGTATTGATAATGATAATAATAAATAATAATATCAATAATAACAATAGCGATAATAATAATTAATAATAACGATAATAATAATTAATAATAGTAACGATAATAATAATAATAATAAATAAGTAAATAAATAAATAACTTTAATGAAAATGTAATGATTTCATATCATTTCATATTTAATTCACTATCCAAATTAAAAAATAATTGAATGAATAATTGCAATTTAATTTTAAATTCAAATAAAAATTTGTAAAAGTTTTTAGTTGAATAATGATTAAAATAAATAAATTTTTCTAATCTAATTTTATAATATCATTTTTCCATTCAAAATTTTTCTTTTTTTCCTTAAATTTAATTTATAATAATAATAATAATAATAATAATAATAATAATAATAATAATAATAATAATAATAATAATAATAATAATAATAATAATAATAATAATAATAATAATAATAATAATAATAATAATAATAATAATAATAATAATAATAATAATAATAATAATAATAATAATAATAAATAATAATAATAATAGTAATATTGATAATAATAATATAGCATTAATGCATTTTCAAAATTTTAAAATTAATTTTTTTTTTTAAAAAAAGAAATAAAATTTTAACATACCAAGCATCCAAACATCCATAGCTTTAATATATGATACACGTGGAAGATTTTTAAGTATATTACCAAATTGAAATGTAAGTGCAAGTAATGATGATACACCAACTGTTGTACGAGCAGGTAATGCTTTAGGTTCCATACAAAAACCAACCCAACTAACAATAATTGTTAAATATGTTGGTATATATGCTTGAAGAATATAAAAACCATAACGTCGTTTAAATGTAAATATTACCTTCAAAAAAAAAAAAAAGTTCATTTTTTTATCACAAAATCAAAATGGATATGATAAGAAAATATTAGAGGCTAATAAATTGATCATATATTCTATTAATTAAATGTAATTCTAATTACATTTAATTAATTAATCATTAGTTATTTATAAAAATTAAGCAAGAATAAATTGATAATATTATAATATAATATAATATAATCATTAAGAATATATATTAAAATTGTTCTTAGTCTTTCTGATATTTTATGAAAATCTCACGATACTTGACATAGGTAAATGATAAATATGATAAAAAAAAAGTTTGATTAATTGATAAAGGAATTATTTTTTATCTTTTTATATTAAAAATCAAGGATAATTATTCGAAAATATCAGCAGTAGAAAATTGATCGTTAGATATGTTCGCTGTTATGGATTCAATCGGATGATTGCTTGTGGATTCTTTTTGAAGTATTCTGTTCGATTGGATTGTTTCTAATTGAATTAATCATTTTGATCATAAACAAATGATTGCTCTTCAAAGTCTTTTTCGAAAGATTCAGAGTTTTAGAGTTTTATTGAATATTCAATTCGATCTGATTATTTCTAATTGAATTGATCGTTCTGATTGCAAAATCTGAGCAATCCTATTCGTTCTGATCGTTTGATTTGTACTGAACAGATATCAATTTCTTCACATCCTTCTTCAGATTCAGATTTCTTTTCCTTCTGATCATCGCAGCGCAAAACGAAGGATGATTCTCTCTTATGCAGTAACAATTTGCTTATTACTTAACAATCATAACACAATTTACAACATATGATTAACATATCACAAAGGAAGCCTATTTACTTCATATTATCATATCACAAAATAATTTGCAATATAATTAACTATAACAGTTTGATTAGCAAGTATTGACCGAATGAACTATTGACTTATTTATATTTCGATGACACAACGATCATCATTTTATCATTCCTTAATTCATTCTATCATATTTATCATTCATTTATATTTCGATGACACAACGATCATCATTTCATCATTTCATCATTCTTTAATTCATTCAATCATATTTATCATTCTATAAAAATAGTTCAGTATTTTTCTTTTTGTTAATACTTACCTGAAGTTGATCCCAATAACCATTCGGATAAAGTACTGTTTCATTATTTATTCTATAATGAACTAATTCGAAATCCGGTAATTGAACCGGTTTCATTAACGTTATCGCATTTTTCATCCATTGTAACATTACCTCATCTTTATTATGTGAATATGATTCAAATCTTAGTGTACTGAAAAAATATAAATAAATTTATCGAAAATATTATTTGATATAAGCAAAAATAAAAGCTTAAAATGTTGAAGTTTTAGAATTAAATTTAAAAAGAAAAATAAAATTTAATCAATTACCAAAATTGATTATCAAAAGGAAATGTCCTCAAATCAAGATCACATGGTACCTTAACTGACATTCTATAATTAGCCCATATCGTACCATTCTGAAAATTTATTAATTTAAAAATTAAAATCCTCATCAATGCATCATTTTAAATAACATGAAGGAAAAATATTTTGGCATCATTTTAAATGTGCTATCGATAATTAATTAAATTTAATATTTCTATAATCGATAATTAAATTTAATATTTCTATAATCGATAATTAAATTTAATATTTCTATAATCGATGATTAAATTTAATATTTCTATAATCGATAATTAAATTTAATATTTCCATAGTCGAGTATTATATATTAATTCTAATTTTATATTTCAAAGAACAATTCAAAATAGTTTAAAATATTTCTCATTTCTTTTTCAACCTAAATTCTATGCTTTATTTTCAAATTTTTTTCTATCAAAAATTATTGCGAATTTTTGTTTTTTTGTGTTTACAAAATGACGAATACATAATGAATTAAATATTGAAAATTAATGGTTTCTAATTTTAGCATTTTTGACTTTTCTATCTTTTTCTTTTTTTTCTTTAATATTTGTAAAAGAAAAAAATTTTTAAATAAATTACTTCCAATGATTTACTAATTAAAAATTAATGAAATCGTTGTTTGCTGCAATGAATGAAAAAAAAAAAACTTTTTCGATAAGATTTTTCTTTTCCCCTCTTCCTAATATATTATAGTAATCGTTGAAATTGTTTTAAAACAACAATTACTTAAATTTATCAACAAATCGCAAAAGATTGGAAAACAAATTTCATCGAAGAATTACATTTTATAATTTAAATAATTTATGATAAATTTCAAGGAATAAGAAATTTAGCCTATTTTAATGTAATTAATAATTAAGTAAATGAAGAAAAAAACAAATTTTCACAAAATTTGTTTTTTTTCCTCAAATTTATTTCTGATTTTTGAAATTTTTGTTTTTTTTCCCTTTTCTGACGACCATAGATGTTGGAAAAAAAAATCAATCAAAGTGAAATAAAAATATCGATTTTTTTAAAATCTATTTTAATATTTAGAATTTCATTAAATTTAAGTATTTAATGATGACAAAATTTAGACGAAAAACAAACATTAAAATATTTTTAAACGATTGAAGTAAATGAAATTAGAAATTAATCAAATTACGTTCATTGATTAAGTCTATTATTAAGCAAAACGAATCAGCGATCATTAGTTTAATGCTTATCAACATGGAACATATTAAATGATCAGTTCAAATCAATTTTTAAATTTATCATCATTTACTATCTATTCTCGATATCATCATTACTGCTAACTGTTATCTTCAATTTTAAAGCAAACTCAATTAATAATTATTCCATTAATAATTAAATATATATGAATAAAATTTCAAAAATTTTATATTTTACTTGCTTACTTCATATAAGATAACCATAATATTATCAGTAGGTGATGCATGTATCGTCGTACGTTTTGCATTAATTATACACGTGTTAGGTGTCCAAATACGTGTAATAAACCTATTCAAATAATTTCAAATAATAATCATTTCAATATCAATTCAAATTTTGATAAAATACTGTTAAATGATAATGAATATGATAAAAATTTTGATTAAATCAGATGAAAAAAAAGTGATAATTAAATAAAATATTAATTAAAAATAATTTTAATCATTTTATTACTTAACTTACTTCGATTCCATTGTTATATTCCGCCTGCAAGCAGTATAATTAGCAAAACTTAATGATCGATCATTCCATAATTGCGTAAATAAAATATCAATATCAAAATCAGCGGTAATTTCATTTAATGTTGAAACATCCTGTAAATTATTTATTTTGCCCTCTCTTTTTCTCTCTCTCTCTCTCTCTCCCTCTCTTTCTTTTCTTTTATTTTATTTTCTCATTGAAAAATTTTGAGAAATATTTCATATCATAAATATGCATTTGTTTTACATGCATGTATGCATGCATCATTTAACTGCTAGCATGCATACATGCATGCAGGTAGCATGCAATTTGTTAGATATTTTTAATAAAAACAAAAATTAAAATATAAAATTTTATGCAAATTTCGTTTCATTCTCGTCTTATTGTTCGAGAATGAAATTATGCGTATTTTAAGCAAATAAAATCAATTCATATTGCAATTTAAATGATTAATTTTATCAAAAAAAAATTATCTGAAATGATAATTCCCTATAAATTATTATTTTGTTTTAAGATTGTATTTTAGTTGATATTTTTTTCTCGATCTTTACCTGTACATGTATTTCAACATCCACTTGTACTGCATTTTCAATTTCAGGTAATATTTTTGTATAATTTTCCATTAATGCTTGTACAATAGCATCTTCCTTCCAAAATCCTTTTGGACATTTTCGCCATCGAGCATTTGTCTGAGAGAGAAAAAAATTTTTAATAATAATTTAGCATTCATTTTAACATTAATACTAATTAGTAATTAATTTCAGATATATATATTCTTTTAATTATTAAAAAGTATACGATTAATTATTTACTAATTAAATTCGAATAAACAATATTAATTAATAAATTAATTATAAATTACTTCATCAAATAGAATAATGGCGATAGTAATTGTGTTTAATAAAAATGAAAATGATAGCATTGATTTGTGCACCGATCACAGATCAATTCCAATCGATCAATTATCGATTTCTTAAATTCAACATCCATTATTATTAGCTTACATTTAGTGATATTACAAAAATATTTTTAAATTTCGTTTTTGGAAGTTTTCTTTTTCAATTCAAAATTTTAATTATCTTTACAGAAAAAAAATAATTAAAAAGCATAACTTTCATATTATAGCAAAATAAAATATATAAAATAAATATTTGAAATTATATTCATTTATATATTTCATTAATTGAATATTTTATGCTAATTTTTAGTTAAATTATTTAATAAAATTATATTTCAAATTATCAAATTATACTAAATTATAAAATTCTCTCTCACTTTTTTTTTGACGAAGTAAATTTCAAAAGAGAAAAAAAAGCAAAGTTTATTTTTAAAAGCATTCCAAATTTAAGCATTTGGATGGATGAAAACAGGAAAAAGTTAACAACAATGGAATTAATTTGGATGATAACAAAATTGAAGAAATATTTGCAAAAATAAGCTTTAATTCTGATAAAATTATAGCATGATAAGAGATATAAATAGTTGTAATGTAAGTGATATTGATCATTATAAAAATTCATTTAATCAAATGTAACAAATAAACAATCAAAAGAATATGATACATAAAAATGACAGTATTAATTGATCTGTCACCACCATTATTATTATTATTGTTATTATCATTATTACTACTATTATTATTATCATTATTATCAGTATTATTATTATTAAAGTTAATACAATAATATTTATAAGAAAATCAAATGTTGAAATTTTCTAACTGATTTTTTCTTATGATAATAAATAGATTATCATATTGTTTCATTGCTTTGTAATATTTTCTAATATAATATTATAAACAAAAAAATAAATTTTTATTTTTAATTACAAAATAATACGATAAACAAATTTTCAAATAAAATAGAAATTTATGAATGAAAATATAAATTAGTTCTGCAAATTTTTTTTCAATAATAAATACTTAATATTTTAAAAGTTTTTTTTATCATTTCCTTATTTTTTTTTATCACTGAGGGAATATTACTCATAATAGATTTATTTGATAAACGATAAAGATTTTATTTATTATTATCATTGAGAGAATATCAATTGCTAAAAAAACGGAAAAGTAATTATTTTAAAGTTTTATTTAGTTTTATAGTTTAATTGTCAAAAATTTAAACAGCCTTTTTTTTCTCGATTTTTAAGTAAATAATGGAATTTTTATTTGAAGCAATCTAAAATAATATGTATTATTTATTAAACTAAAATTTTTTTCATTCTAAAAATAGCAAAATTCGAAAAATTGAAAAATTTTTAATCTAACTTTACAATCAAAAATTACTATAAAATATGAAAATGCAAGTTGAAAACAGAAGCAATTCTTGATAAAACTTCCTTTCATATATGATTAAAATATCAGTGCCTAAAAAGATTTTGATTATTTCAGCCAATTAATTGAGAATATTTGGGCGGAAAAAGAAGTTGAATAATTGATAAAAATTTTAAGTCAGATATTGAAATAGTATTAAAATCTTTGATATTTTCAAAATTTCAATTCCCACTAGGCTTTTTATTTTGAATATCTTATAATAGCCTCATCATTTTTTTCGTTTTAGAAATATTTGTTCGAAAAGTCATCGAATTTTTCGATTACGTTTTTCTGAAGCACAAGATTATGTCAATCATCAATATCAAAACAGAATCTTCAGATTACTTTTTTTTCTGAAGCATAAGATTATATCAATCATTAATAATAAGACAGAATCGTCAGATTACTTTTTTCTGAAGCATGAGATTATGTCAATCATCAATATTTTAAAATTTCAAAATAGACCAAAAAGATCTCGATGTATACTAATTGATTAGAATCGACTAATCAAATTATCACAAATCTTAATAAATATTAGATAAAATAGGATAAGTAGAATGAATTTCAGAATTATATGCAAACTTCTGTAAACTCATTCACTAACAAATATATAGATGAATAGAATGAATTTTAGAATTCTACACATCGTTCCCGTGAATTTATTTTTTCAATTCGTGAACTTGCTTATTCAGTAATAGGATAAGTAAAATGAATTTTAGGATTCTACGAATTTTTTCGACAAACCTAATCGTCGTATTGTTAATAAGCAATAAATTTAGAATTTAATTTTAATTCAGTGCATTAAATCTAATCGAAATTTATATTTAAATATACCTAAAAATTTATTATATTAACGTAATTTAAATTTAATTTTTAATTTAATTTTTGAATATATTAAGATGAAATAAAAGTTGTAAATAGAAAAGATAACTGGAATTGAATTACAGACATAATATGAGATAATTGGAATTGAATTACAGACATAATATGAGATAATTGGAATTGAATTACAGACATAATATGAGATAACTGGAATTGAACTACAGATATAATATAAGATAACTGGAATTGAATTACAGACATAATATGAGATAATTGGAATTGAATTACAGACATAATATGAGATAATTGGAATTGAATTACGGACATAATATGAGATAATTGGAATTGAATTAGAGACATAATATGAGATAATTGGAATTGAATTACAGGTATAATATGAGATAACTGGAATTGAATTACAAATATAATATGAAAATAGATTATCATTTATACTAATTATAAATTGGTATTATAATAAAATTCGTCGAATTATTTTAACATTTTATATAGTAATAAATTATTATTAATAATATCTGAAAATATCCAATTTTCCTTTTATATATATTTACAAAAATGATTTGATTACAACGAAATTATCAGTAATATTTGAATAATTTAAATCTAATATTATCATAAAGATTACAATAAATCATTTTAGCAATTCAAATATTCATATATTAATATGAAAATCTTTATTTTTCTTTTTAATTTCAAAAAAGAAGAAGAAGCCATAAATTGTTACTTTTTATGGTTCAGTGTTTTTCATTGTTATTTATAAAATAGAAGCTCAAATTATGATAAATATTAGTTATCAAATGATAGTTTTTAAAATTATTGCACTGATAAAATTGATAATAAATTAATAGTAATAATAATATATGATAAACGCTGTATTATCATGCATAGGAATATATAAATTTATTAATATCGCTATAGCTTATTTCAATGCTTATAAATTCTTAAATATTGATAAAGTGATAATAATAATAATAATAATAATAATAATAATAATAATAATAATAATAATAATAATAATAATAATAATAATAATAATAATAATAATAATAATAATAATAATAATAATAATAATAATAATAATAATAATAATAATAATAATAATAATAATAATAATAATAATAATAATAATAATAATAAATGAAAATGCTACCTTTGTTATGTATAGTAAACTAATATCTATTATTCATAAATTCGAAGGATAATGAAACAATAAAATAATAATAATAACTGTTAACAATGATATATAAATAAATGATAATATCATTATTATCCATAATAATATATAGAATTTGCCAATATTATTATAATTTATTTAAAATATTTACAAGTTCTAAAATGATTATAATTGTAATTTAAAAATTGAACTTATCATCAAGAATTTAGATAAAAGAAAAATGATGAATAAATGAAGAAATAAAATGATATGTTAAATGTTGAATTTTCATTTATCATTAAAAATTCTTTCAAAGCATTAAATCATTAAAATAAATGCGCCTAATATCATAAACATTTAAAGCGATAAATATTATCATTGATAAAATGATTAATTAGCAATTTACTAAAAGCTTTATTCAACGAACATAATTGCTTCTTTTTTTTTTGAAGAAAGAAAAAATAGACGAAGCAAGGAAAGAATGAATGAAAGAATGAAAGAAAGAAGGAAAGAAAGAAAAAGAAAGGAGGAAAAGAGGAAAAATTAAGAAAATGAATAATCGTTGATTAATTACAAATATGTTATTTATGCAAAATAATTATTGATTAAAGTAAAAAAATAATTTTTTTTACTCAAATAAATAATATTTGTTAAGAAATTTTTAATTTTAAATAATTAATAAATATACAATCAATGTTAAACGATAGCAATATTGATTTTTCCTTCGTTCTTTAACAATCAATGTTAAACGATAGCAATATTGATTTTTCCTTCGTTCTTTAACAATCAATGTTAAACGATAGCGATATTGATTTTTCCTTCTTTCTTTGGCAATCAGTGTTAAACGATAGCAATATAATTTTCCTTCTTTCTTTAGGCAATCAATGTTAAACGATAGCAATATTGATTTTTCCTTCGTTCTTTAACTCGTTTCTTTAGCAATCAGTGTTAAACGATAGCAATATTGATTTTTCCTTCTTTCTTTGGCAATCAATGTTAAACGATAGCAATATTGATTTTTCCTTCGTTCTTTAACAATCAATGTTAAACGATAGCAATATTGATTTTTCCTTCGTTCTTTAACAATCAATGTTAAACGATAGCAATATTGATTTTTCCTTCGTTCTTTAACAATCAATGTTAAACGATAGCGATATTGATTTTTCCTTCTTTTTTTTTCGCGACCTTTTTAATTATTTATATTATATATGATAATTAAGAAAAATATATATTAATATAAATTATAATTAAAATTAAAGAATGAAATATATATAAGTATTTTTCTTTCATTTAAATATATTTATTATTTGTTTGAAATAAGAAAAGAAAATGCAATAATATTTATGTAATTTAAATAAATAAAAGAATATTATTATTATTGCTAATTGTTAATCGAAATATTTTAATATAATATTTTAAATTCCAATATTAAATTAATTATTTTGAATTTAAATTAAAAAAGATTCTTTTGTTTTTATTTTTATAAATTATTAAAAAAATTTTTAATAATAAATAGCTAAACTTATTAGCAATAAATGATATTGCGATAATAGCCTAAGCGTATTATTGTTTAACAAGCATAAAAAAATCATTTATCCTATTTGATTTATATTTTTTCATTTATTATATCAAAAACAAAAACAGAAAGAGAGAGAGAGAGAGAGAGAGAAGAAGAGAGAGATAAAATTAGGAGAAAAATAATTAAATAAAAGAGAAGTAAATGCTTCAAAAAAACAGCTTTATTGTATTTGTTTGACGTTATTTTCAATTGAGCCTTCAACAAATAATGCCTTAATCATGATGATAATATAACGAGAAGATATTTATCGTCTTTTATTTTTTTCTCGAGAAAAAATAAAAAGACGGCCAAAAATGATTATTTTGTTTTGTTTTTGTTTTATTTGAAATATTTAAATTATTGATTGAATTTTTGATATTAGAAAATTTTTGCCTTTAAAATAATAATATATCAATGGATGTGAAAAGGGAATATTTTTTTTTTCTATTTTCATCAATGAAAGATTTAATTATAAATATTTGAAATGATATTTTAATATTAGCAATTCATTTCTCATCCATTTCTAAATTGCATAAATCATCCAAAATTCATTTTGATTATTATTCGATTTTTCGATATATAAGTATTCATATATTTTGGATAATAGAAGAATTTGCTTTAATATATAAATTTATTCAATTTTTTTAAAAATATTTGCATACATATTACACAATGTTAAATTTATCCTGAAATGCAATAAAGGCTAAGTAAATTTTTCCTGAAATGTAATAAAAGCTAATTAAATTTATCCTGAAATGTAATAGAGGCTAATTATTACCGATATGCAAATTAAATCGTTTGAAAAAACGAAATAAATTTTGACCATTCATTTGAATAAATAATTTTTAGAGTGATTAAATTTTGAGCAAAATTTAAGGATAAAATTAAAGACTAAATTTTTAGGCTTATTATTTCATCAAAGTACAATAATATATGAGTAATAAATAATTTTTATTTTTAATTTGCATAAAAATAATCGAATGAAATTTTGATAAAATTATAAATATTTCAAAAAAATTTTATTAAAAATTGAACTTTTTGATTTTACATCAAAAATTTTATCACAAATATTTTTGAATAATTTCGTTTTAAAAATTTTAATAATTTCAATAAATTGTATTATTTTGATTAGTTAAAAATGAACGATAAATTTATTATTCCTAAAATAACAATAATAATAAACTAAAAAGTTCATTTCTATAAAATTTTGATATTTCGTTTTTCTTTTTTTTTTGAATTTTTATTTTGATGAAATTGAAATTTTTGATGTTAGAATTGTTATAACAAATATTTCTTTTCTTTTGATTTAAATAAAATTTAAATTTATTTTAAAACAAATGAAATGAATTAAATTTGTCTCAAAAATATTTTTAAATGTAATAAATATTTTTGCTATAAAAAAAAAATAATTCGCTTTGTTATTTTATAAATAATTTAAAAAATTTTAAATTTTAACACATTGAAATAATTAATTTCTTTATTCGATAAATAATTTCAAATTTACAATTTAAAAATAATAAGCAATTTTTCAATGTTTCCTAAAATAATTTAACAATTTTGAAACTAAAAAAAAGTGAAAACAAAAAAAAACGAATAGAAATTACTAATTTTATTATTTTCATTTTTATAAATGCTAAATGTAAATTTAATTTCTTTTTCGTTTTTAAAATATATAAACAAAAAATTATTCAACAAATAATAATAATAAAAAAGGAAAATGTTGAAAAAAATGTACATAACGAATATAAGTAAAATACGCTAGATATAGTGTTAGACATACGTGAAAATGACGTAAATGACGTAAAATTACTATATGAAAAAATGAAGAGAATAAGTACAAATAAATAAAAAGAGAGCAATTTCAGCGTCAATTCGGGAATTAAAGAAATTAAAAGTTAAATTTAAAATCTTCTATTCTAAAATTATAAAATTGGAAAAAAAGAAAAAGACATTCTGTTATCATTATCTTCAATATTATCATTATCATTATCGTTTATCACTTAGCATTATCAACATCTATGTATCTAATTTATTCGATTATTGCAAGAGAGAGGAACGGAGAGAGAGAGACAGAGAGAGAGAGAAAGAGAGAAGGAAAAAGAAATTGCTTTGTTTATCATAGGATTTAATACGTTCAAATACATAATGAAAGCATATTAAATTATATAATAGTACATTAAAATCAAATTATAAGAAAAAAAGAACTCAGGAAACAAATTGGTAATTGAAAACTGAATAGGATAGAAATGGAAATTAAAATGATTGGAAAAAAATTATTAAATTAATATTGAAAGCTAAGCATAGAAATCTCTGTCGCATATGCTACGAATAAATGAAAGCAAAGACGAAAATTAATTAAATATTTAAGTATTTATCTATTCAAGTATTTATTTGTCTTTTCTTTTTCTTTCCCTTCTCTCCTCTTTTTCTCATTCTCTAAAATTAAGTATTTATTTATTTATCCATTTACTATCATTTTCTATTTTTGTTTAATTAAGTAAAATTAATTTCTTTTTTTTTGTTTACTATTTATTGCTTAATTTTGTAATTTCAAAAAAATGTACAAATTCTTGTTGTTTTAGCTTATTAAAAGTATGAAAATTTATTTTTAATTTTAATTTTAGCAAAAAAGAAATTAAATTTTCTTAAATTCATCCAACTATTATTATTATCAAAATAGCATAAATATTAGATATGATAAGGAAGTGATTAAATGATTAAAGGAATTTTTTTTTTTTTTTTAGAAAAATTATTTCAAAAATATTTCAATTTTTGCATAATTTGAAAATTTATTTCTCTCATTTAAAATATAATAATAATTGTAAAAATTTTCCATTAACTCTTTAATGCATATATTAATTGATATTATGCAATAATATTTATTGTTATTATTAATTATTCTATTAATTATTTCCAATACTTAATAATAATTCGATATAATACAAAATGTAAAATGATTATGTTTATAATTATTAATTATTATGCAATAATATTTATTGTTATTATTAATTATTCTATTAATTATTTCCAATACTTAATAATAATTCGATATAATACAAAATGTAAAATGATTATGTTTATAATTATTAATTATTATCAATAATATTTATTGTTATTATTAATTATTCTATTAATTATTTCCAATACTTAATAATAATTCGATATAATACAAAATGTAAAATGATTATGTTTATAATTATTAATTATTATGCAATAATATTTATTGTTATTATTAATTATTCTATTAATTATTTCCAATACTTAATAATAATTCGATATAATACAAAATGTAAAATGATTATGTTTATAATTATTAATTATTATCAATAATATTTATTGTTATTATTAATTATTCTATTAATTATTTCCAATACTTAATAATAATTCGATATAATACAAAATGTAAAATGATTATGTTTATAATTATTAATTATTATCAATAATATTTATTGTTATTATTAATTATTCTATTAATTATTTCCAATACTTAATAATAATTCGATATAATACAAAATGTAAAATGATTATGTTTATAATTATTAATTATTATCAATAATATTTATTGTTATTATTAATTATTCTATTAATTATTTCCAATACTTAATAATAATTCGATATAATACAAAATGTAAAATGATTATGTTTATAATTATTAATTATTATGCAATAATATTTATTGTTATTATTAATTATTCTATTAATTATTTCCAATACTTAATAATAATTCGATATAATACAAAATGTAAAATGATTATGTTTATAATTATTAATTATTATGCAATAATATTTATTGTTATTATTAATTATTCTATTAATTATTTCCAATACTTAATAATAATTCGATATAATACAAAATGTAAAATGATTATGTTTATAATTATTAATTATTATCAATAATATTTATTGTTATTATTAATTATTCTATTAATTATTTCCAATACTTAATAATAATTCGATATAATACAAAATGTAAAATGATTATGTTTATAATTATTAATTATTATCAATAATATTTATTGTTATTATTAATTATTCTATTAATTATTTCCAATACTTAATAATAATTCGATATAATACAAAATGTAAAATGATTATGTTTATAATTATTAATTATTATGCAATAATATTTATTGTTATTATTAATTATTCTATTAATTATTTCCAATACTTAATAATAATTCGATATAATACAAAATGTAAAATGATTATGTTTATAATTATTAATTATTATGCAATAATATTTATTGTTATTATTAATTATTCTATTAATTATTTCCAATACTTAATAATAATTCGATATAATACAAAATGTAAAATGATTATGTTTATAATTATTAATTATTATGCAATAATATTTATTGTTATTATTAATTATTCTATTAATTATTTCCAATACTTAATAATAATTCGATATAATACAAAATGTAAAATGATTATGTTTATAATTATTAATTATTATCAATAATATTTATTGTTATTATTAATTATTCTATTAATTATTTCCAATACTTAATAATAATTCGATATAATACAAAATGTAAAATGATTATGTTTATAATTATTAATTATTATCAATAATATTTATTGTTATTATTAATTATTCTATTAATTATTTCCAATACTTAATAATAATTCGATATAATACAAAATGTAAAATGATTATGTTTATAATTATTAATTATTATGCAATAATATTTATTGTTATTATTAATTATTCTATTAATTATTTCCAATACTTAATAATAATTCGATATAATACAAAATGTAAAATGATTATGTTTATAATTATTAATTATTATCAATAATATTTATTGTTATTATTAATTATTCTATTAATTATTTCCAATACTTAATAATAATTCGATATAATACAAAATGTAAAATGATTATGTTTATAATTATTAATTATTATGCAAAAATGGGTATCGAATTGATGAATTGGTACATTTTTAAATTATTGCTATACAATAACAATAAGTAAAATAATTATTAATTATATTTTTGATTATTTATTAATTATTAAATTTATTCGTTGCTATTTATGAAATAATTTTAAATAAATTTTTTACTTTTTTCTAATAATAAAATTAAAATATTTTATTTTATCAAATTTATTTTTTCGAAAAATTAATTCATTTGCATAAGAACTGTTTATTTCCTTAATGAATTTATCATTTTTGATTTATTTATCAATTTTGTTTAAAAAAAAAAAAATTATTTTATCATTTTGATATTATATCATATGTTATGAAACTATGAATGAATATTTATGTTTGTGCAATATTAAAATAATATTATTTATTTATTTATTTATTTATTCATATTTAATTATCCAACTTAGCTGAGTTTATATAATCATATGAATATTTGATGAAAATTATATCAAGGCGTATTTTTCCTTTCCTATTTAACGTTTTATTTTTAAGCAAATGTATACAATATGTTTATTGATTATTTTAATTTTATTTGTTATGATTATAAATATGATAAGAATGGATTAAATAAAATTGTTTATTTTAAATTTTACTAAAATTAATTATTAAGAATGCTTCATTAAATGCAAAAAAAAAAATAACAATAAACATAATTTTATGCGTTTTAAATAAATTAATCATTTCGAGAAAAGATATGATAAATTATGATGAAATTTGCGAAATTTAGACATAATATGCATAATAGATAAAACGAATGAATGATATTGTTAATAATGATAATAATTATCATTAATCATGACAATAATTGTCATTGTAAAATGAATGACAATGATAATATAATTAACATTACAAAATGAATAATAATAATAATAATAATAATAATTAATAATAATAATAATAATAATAATAATAATATTAATAATAATAATAATAATAATGATAATAATTTACAAAATGAGATGAGTAGGTAAGATTATTATCATGAGATAAAGTCAAAATAGTATTATTAATAATGGTAGATAATTATTATTAATAGGAGTGATAACTGATTACTTAAAATGGATAAAAATGAGCAAATCTTTGCTTTATTATTAATGATAATAATAAATAACAAGTAATTGTGTCTCATGATTTCATTAAGTAATTCCCAATAATTGTTATTATCATTGATTAAGCAATATTTGTTCATTAAAAGATTTTTGAAATCAATTTTTTAATTTAAATCTTACTAATATAATTATTATTTAGTGTGATTGATTAAAATTATTATATAAATATCGGAATTTAAACTAATAATATTAGCTATTCCTATATTAAATATATGAATACTTATGTTATTCAAATTTTATTTAATACAAAATTATTTATTAATACACCAAAAAATATATTAAAAAAAATTATAATAATAAATAATAAAATTATAAAATATAATTTTAACATTTTCTTTCATAGAAAATAATTATTGATAATACAATCAATGATAACTATATATAAATTCATAGCACAGTAGAATTTAATTTTTATAGTATTAATTGAATTCCAAAACTTTAGAAAATGAATTAAAGAGAAAGTGAAAAAGATAAGCAAAAAAATGATAAACTCTGTTTGAAATTTTATCGAAATTTCAATCAATGTTATATATTTTAAATTGAATTTTAATAATTTAATATTTTAACTCTTTTGGAAAATATTTATTCTTTATTTTATCAAAATTTTTTTCCCTTTTTTTTTTAGATTAATTATTGAAATTACAAAAATTAGGTAAATAAATATGATAATTGTTTCTCGACACAATCAATGTATAAATAATCGAGAATTGTAGAATATTTATTTCGATTTTTAAAATACTGCAAATGTGAAATCATTTTTGTTATAATACTAAATAGGTCATCCTTTCAACCAAATCAAACTCTTGACCAATTCTCGAATAAATCAATCTATAACAAAATTTTCAAATCATTTACGATATTCGCAAATTAAATTTATGGATTAGTTTTTTTTTTGTTTGAACTTGCCAAAAATATATAATGGATACTGTATCTCAGTGCATATTTTCTTTTCATTCATTCATTCATCAAATAATTTAAAAATCATTTAATGAATTCATTCATATTTGATAATTGTTGGATAAGTAGTGAATAATCTCGAGAATGCAATGATAAGAATTTGAATTTCCAAGCAAAATGTAAGATTAGAATTTAATAAATAAAAGAGAGAGAAATAAAGAAAAAAGATAAAATTATACAAAATTAATAATATATTATTTTAAAATTACATAATAAAAATTTTGATTAAATTTTTATTAATTTCATACTTTTTTCTTTCTTTCAATTTTATTCATAGAAAAGAAGGAAACAAAAAAAAAAGAAAGAAGAAAGAAAGCCTTTTATTTCAATGAAACTTAAATAAGATTCTCATCTTAGGATTCTCATCCTAATAGGGATTCTCATCTCTATCAAGTTGATCATTATGTAATCAACAACAACGTATTCTATTTCTTCCTCTAATAGATACACAAAATTGTTGAGAATAATAGAGAAAGACAGAAAGAGGTAGATAGAGAGAGAGAAAGAGAGACAGAGGGAGAGAAAGACAAAGAGAGAGAGAGATGATATTTACTTCTTTTATTATGTTTAAATTTAAATGAATCAAATATCTCAATTAAGTATCAAATAAATGAAATAAGAAATCTAATAATCTTTATTAATCATTTAATTAGATGCCATCTCTCTCTCTCTCTCCTCCCTCCCTTTCTCCCCTTTCTCTCACCCTTTGACACAGCTAATTAATATACTTTTTAATTAACTTCAAAATATTTGAATAGTATTTGAATGACAAAAATAAAAGGATCAAAACTTTCCTTTTATTTCATCAATTAATATTTTTAACGAATTTATTACACACTAAATCCGTAACCAAAAAGAAAGAAACATTATTTAATAAATTTTATTTTTCTTCTACAAATTTAATTCATCATACTTAATTTATTATAATATTAATAGTTTCAACAAGTTAGATATTCAATGTACCGATATATGTACGAGATTAATTCAGATTTATTTATCTTCATAATTCAGTAATATTCATAATCAAATTTAACTATCAGTTATTCAAGGATTAAATTGAAGCCAAAATTTGTAAAATTTATTGCAATTTAGAACTTACATATTTTTTAATTTCTATGTAAAATTTATAAAATTAGTTCCGAATTTAATGAGAGATTAAATAGAGAACATATAAATAACATTTTATTGCAATAAAAATCATCATCGTTATCATTATCAGTCATTTTTGAAAAAAGCAGCATTACAAACTTTGATAAATGCAAAAGCAATTACAAGTGAAAACGAAAGACTTTAAGACTAGCACCAAAATTAATGTTTTCAATTGTCTGATATATTAGCAGTTGGATTTAAAACCAAACCGTTTTATTGTCTAAATTATTTCACTATCTAAATTACAATTTTAACTTCCTGATTTCATTTTCTCAGCAAAATCACAATTAATTACAGTTCATACCAACTACTATCATTTCTTGGTCTAATCTTTTGCAATGAAAAGTTTGAAAAAAATAAAGTGTCAATAAGCTTTTCAGCATAAATTTTCACCTAAAATAAACTATCACTGTTGCTACTTCTTCTAATCATAACAACAAATAATAGATATCAATCACAAGTTGAAAGACTTGAGCAAAAATTTGATGCAGTAAGGCAATAATATTAAAATTCACTAAAATGAAAAAAAAAAATAAATCCTAGATTACAAATGCGAACTTATATAGATTAATTTCCATGATTTAACTGATAATGCATATACGTTTCAATAAACCGATTATCAACTATCGTACTTAGTACTATCTATCGATAAAACCGGATAGTTTAAAATGAAGAATAAAAACAATTCTCATCACCGACTGCATAAAGTTTGAATTAGGCAGAGAAATATGTAGCATGCACTAAAGAAATAACATTTTGGAAAGCTCCACTAAAATGAGAATGTTACAGATCGAGGCAGAATATAAAGAAATTTTGTAACGAAAATAAAAATGAGTATTAAAATATACCCATAATTGCAAATTTAGTCCAAATAAACACTGTTGACTACAATAGTAATAATTGTTCACAAATATAAAAATCAGATGATAGTTAATGAACTCAAAAGGCGACCGTGATCATGGTATGTTGTACAATATCTATGACCAATAAAGTCACATAAAATTAACTGATATCTGGAAGAACTGAAGATGTGAAACAATTTTACAAAATTTGATAGTCGATTAGCTGAAACGGTCCAATTAATTTCACTCAGTTGACAAATGAATATAAACAATAATAAATATACTCCAAATTCAAAGAATAAATACTCGTTTATCCTGCAAACCCAATTCCACCTTGCATACATCCGCATATGCACCATACCTCTCCAAACCACATTCAATAAATCCAGTAAAATATATTGCATCATTAAACCAAGTTTGACCTAGAATTTGAAAAAATTACTGAAACATAAAACAGTTAATTCAAGTTCTTTCGATTCATAAAGCTTTGAAAACTCGAAATGCATATAATCAAAGAATTCACTGACGAGGAAGAAGAAATTTTATCATTAGAATAGTTTTATATAAGTGCAGTTTTGAAATACAAATTATTTTCCAAGAAAAAATTGCAAATCTACCTTCATCAAACTGAATACGCAGTCGACTATTCCCACTAGCTTCACACTCTTTTGAATAAATCCTTGTCCATCCTTCGGCTTCGCCTTTTTCAACCATTGATCGTATATAATACAAAATATGAAAGATCTAAAAAGAAATTCGTTGCTTTCCAACTTCCAAACAGGAAAAGGCAATTCATACTCAAGTTCATAACAAGAAAAGACAATTCACCTAAGCTGCTAAAGTTCTATATAACTAATTGGAAATGAATAGCAAATGACTTATAGAAAATTATGGGACTAATAAATCAAATAAATTAAAATGGCTGAAAGCCTGGATATTCTTTGGGTCTATAATTTAACCTAAAATTAAAAAACACTGCTTTAGCAGAGACAGTAGATGGGGTATGAAAAGAGAGGGAATATGAATGAAAAATAAGAGCTGGTGATAATTTAATTAACGAGTGGATCAAACGGGAAGATTAATAATTGCATTGTAAATGCTCCCAGAGCAGCTCAAGGAGACTTATATTAATATAAAAGGTCTTAATCAATTATAAAAATAAAAGTAAAAATTTACATTAATTTATCAATAAAATCAACAACCTGTTTTGAGTGTTCACCTGCATAGCCAACATTCAGTATAATGTGTTTGGTCCTTGTTATATCTGTAACTGGATAAACAATTATAAATCGTTTTTATTAGAAACTGAAGAACAAAACTGTCCATCGAAATTTTCGTCATAACAATCACAAAATATGAAAAGTGAGTTTATTATAACTATCATACCGCTTTCTATAATTAAACTAAAATAAATGAATTTCGAAAAACGTGAACCTTCAAATGAATTTGCCCATGTAATATGAAGGCGCGATATGCGTAACCCTGGATAAATCCTTAGTCTAGGATATACTAATGGATGAGATTTTTGCAACGTATTGAATTTATGGAATCGTAACGAGGTATTGTAACCATATCTTCCTAAAATAGATTTCCAGCATTCTATAGAGAAATTGCATGAGTTTCATTGATTTTTTACTTTTGTATAATCGATTTTAATCATGCAATTCTTGCATTTTCGAAAAAAACTTTGCAAACACTCCTTTTCAAAATTTCTTCTTTACTTAAGAGATTACTTTTCTAGATACACTATATTCTGTTAGAGCTATAAACTCGTCTTTATGCTGTATTCCATTTCGGATTTATTTCGTAAGTGTGCAATAAGAATGAATATACATAAATTATATTGAACAGTAATTTCAATGGTTGATACAACTTACTATATAATACACACATGAGTAAGTCAATTCAACATTTGAAAAAAGTTACAAATAATTTACATTCGAAAATTCAAATTAAAAAGTAATGAATCCTCTCTAATATGCTCATAAAAAACGTGATCTGATTATAATTCTTACTCTTAAATAATGTCTGAATTTTCACTTAATCTTTACAGTTAGAATGGCAAAATTATTAAAACTTACGGGAATAAAATCCACTTTTTCGTCACTTTCATCATCACTAAGTACAATCACATCACTAACAGTTTCATTTTTTTGAACTTTTTAGTGCCAATTGATTCACTGCGATTTTTACGTTTCGTTTCTGCAGTACTCAACCTCAAATAGCTGCCTGCCGAAGAATGATTAACAATACCTGAAAACAGTACATTTTTCGTATAAAAGCTCCAGAGATTTATGTTTTCAAACCTAGTTTTGAGCTGTTCAAAGGGAAAATTTGGTTATTATATCATATTTCATCATTTCTATGATTCATTTTAAGTAACCCAATCATGACAATATTTATGTCTATTTAATCGATTTATTTATGCGTATCATCATGAGGATAAAATATTAGCAGATGTAATCCCATCTCAAACATATTTTTCGTGACACAATATATAATACTGAACAAATGTCAGAGGGTTAACTTTTATTTGTGACCAAGCTTGATCCCACTGCATTAAAAAAATTCTAATTTCAAAAATTATCTGTGAGCGATGACATGAACAGAATGACAGGAACATTTAAAATGTCGAGATTAAAGAGAGCAAATTTAGAAAACTTATTAAATTCGTTCCAAGAACATGTCTAGTAAATTAAAAAGAAACATTACAATCATCATTGCACTCTTTCTTCATTTATTATCTTTCCTACACCTTTTCAAGAAAAAAAAGTTGCACCAAGTATTAATAGAATTAAATTTAAACTATCAGTAAGATTTTGCAAACAGAATAGATAACTACTGTCAGAAATAAGATTCTACTGGTATTTGATAAATTTAAATTTGGAAAATATTCGGAAAAAACATAACCAATGAAAAAATGATCTTAATAAAAATCTGGAAAATACTCCATTACATCAGATAACAAAATAAAACCGTACCTTGTCCATTTACTTGTGATGAAGTCTGTACAGTTTTATACTGAGAGCTCACTGGTATCAGAATATGGCTGTTAGTATTCGATGACATCGGTAGATTCAATGGTTGGTTTACAGTAATTAAGGCATGGGCTGTTGCTACTGTTTGATTTTGTGGTGTTGGGCTTTATCAGTATTAGTTGCAGTTATAAGTGAAGGAGAAATAAATTGCTCCAAATTTCCTGGTGATTTATGCAACACATTCGAATTAGTTCGACGTGATATCGCTATCGCTGAAATTAATTAGATCTAGCATAATATATTGGCAAATATAAAACATCCATATTTTTCCTGCATTAAAAATACGATAAAAGTTTAAAAGCGTCTAAAATTCATTACATTAAATATCCAAGTAAAAATGTTTTGATGCAAAAAAAAGAAAAAATGGCGATGATATACGTTCCGATATCTCCTACCTATTGCTTCATCAGGTAAGTATTGGATTATTCGAATATTTTATAGCATATCCTAAGTTTCTTTTTATCATTTTTGCTCATATTTTATTTGTTCTAATTTGATCATCTTATTTTATTTCTCTTACTTATCTTAATTACGGCTAAAAAATAACTAACCATTATTCCGAGCATATTCATGGAAGATATTATTTTGCTGAGGTGAAACAAATTGTGCCTTCTCAGATTGTATGTCACTGGCAGTGGAAGTATTCGCAGTAGATGATGTGCTCGGTTTAGTTTGTGACGAATGGCGATGTACTGTTGATAGTATCTTTGATGAGCTTGCAATATTCCATAACCCTTCCTCATCTTCTGCTTTCCAACGCTTTTCCCATGCTTGAGCTTTTGCCGCAATCTGAAAATCTTAATTGTCAGTGAAATAACGAAAGGAACTATCGCACGGAAATGCCAATAAAAGTAAACTTCTGGTTATCGTACTAGAGAATTATTGTCTGTCTTTACTTTCAAGTTCTATCAAATAATCGAAGAGATATATGGGTCGATCACATATGCTTCATATCATCAAACAGAATTGTTTAAAGAAATAAATTGGCCATCTCAGAAATTTCTGGTATCAAAAGCAAATTATGGAAGCACGCCAACAAGTCTTTGGACAATATATACATTCCAATACCATGAAATCTGGTGAGACAGTCTGCATAATATAAAACCAATAACAGCTCTCTAAGTTCCATAATAAGCAATCTAATGTTTGATTTTAATTATGTTATGATAACATTAAATCAACAAATCTTTAAAAGACTGGTAATAATAACTAGGAAAAAAAGTATATTTTGGACAAATTACCGCAGTTCCAGGATAGTTGCTGGCGATGAAGCAACTGAATTCTCGAATCGTAAGTCGCATCGTTGATAAATTTTCACGTAAAACTTTAATTGATGCATCCTTTAATTTGTAGAACATTTTTGAGAATAACAGTAAATCACGATTTAAATTAAGGTCTTAAGAGAGCAGAATAAAATTTATTTTGCAATTCATTTAATTCTCTAGAGTAGTAAAGGTTTTTTAAATATATTCGAGAAATTAAATCGAAATAATTTTTCGTTTTACCTGGCACGAATTTCTTCCTGAAGGCTTTAATCAATGAATTTAATTCACGTTTCTCCACTTTACAAGTTTCAGTAACGCATGGAAATTGCGATGTATAATATGTCAAAATCTGAAATAAAACCAGTAAAAAAATTTTTTCCACAATAAAATTTCTTTTGTCTTCATATTGCAGTTCTTGAAAAAAAAAATTTTTTTCAAAATTAAACATAAAAGAAATTTTATAAGATCTATTAAAAATTCATATTTCAAAAGCATTTAGCATAAATTTAATAGTAAATATAAACTTGTTTAAATTAGAAAATATTACATCTAACATAATTTATTTCCATAAATTATACAATAATTGTTTTTAAAAAAAAATATTAACATACACATCCTATATAAATGAAATTTATTTTAAAAATATACAAAAATTTGACGAGTAAATAAGTAAAAGTGTAATTTACAAACTTATTCCAATTATATATGCATATAATATATGCAAACTTAATTTAAATAAACGAAATGTAAAAAGAAAAGCTAATTTATGTTGTTTTATAGAAAATTAAAAATAAATGTAAAAAAATTTTTTTTACCAACCCTTTTAATTCATTTTTTGTTACTACGCGTTTCCGACATTCTTTATGTTGTGATGCATTTTTTCGGTTTGATTCAACCGGTTCCATATCTGCAACATAACTATCATTATTGAAAATATGAATCTCAAAATTTACAATTAATTTTATTCAAATAAATATTAAATTAATTTATCTTTAACATTTTAGTAATTTATTCCAAATAAAAAGATGAAAAATTCTATAATCAAATTATGAAATTATGACTGCTCAATGATAAATTCTACCGATTATGGTAAACAATTTTTGAAGACAGAATTCCAAGGATTACGGTACAATACTATATTGCTTAAATATAATGATCAATTTTCATATCATCTCAATGAAAATATTTTTTTAAGTTGCATATATATAGTACTTTTTTCTCTACATCATATTATCATAATCATTCTTTTCCATGATTACTTGAAACTTGCTATTTTCCCGCGAATAATCAGCATTTTCTTTTTTGATTTTACATTCCTTTCTTTACATTGCTTAGTTTTCTTTTTTCTTTATCTTACCTTTTCAGGTAGAATTAATTAATGTTGAATGAATAATACTACATAAACATTATATTATATTTATATGTTATGAAAATTCTAAAAGAAAATTTTTAATTTATATTTAAATTTGAATTCACAAAATTTAAAATTGAAATTTTTAAGTACGCAAAAATTTACAGAAACAAATAACTTACCTTAATAATATTAATTGAATTATTTCATTTCATCTATTAAAGATTCGAATTCATATTCAAATTATCAATTCGAATATTTCAATTTTTACAATTGAAATATTCAACGATCTTTTGATAAAGCAAACTTTTAATGACAAAAGCAAAAAAAAAATTGATCAAATTTATCAATAAGTGAGTCGAAAGATATTTTATGAGAGAAATGAGACATTTCATTTCTATTCAATTTAGCAGAGAATGAGAGAAATAGCGAAAATAACATTATAACTATACGATAGGAGAAATAGAAGACATGCAGGATAAGTGTTGGAAGAATGCCAATGCTATATAAATTATCGATCGACTAGATGAGTGCTTAGCATTGATTATCGATTAGTTGGGAATATTTTATTTTCAAATTGATTTATTTCAATTTAGTAATCCAACGGAGGACGTTATTTTCTGCTATCAAAATGGTTCCAAATCGATTACTGATTGATTGGACGCATATTTTATTGTCAAAGTGATCTAATCAATTTAGTGCATAAAAGTGATATCATTTCATTTATTTGGCTTGAAAGTTGTGCCTAAGCAGATTTGACCTATTTACCATGTTGAATTGTAGAGCGTTGAAATCGGAAATTTGCCCGCTGAATTGTATTTGAACTTGGATTTGGGAAATTAGATTTTCGAATTTGAGAAAAATTGATAGAATTGCTTGCCAGTAAATATTAGCAATGGCTTAATTGGCCAATTAGGCCAACAGATATTCTTTTAGATCCATGTAAATAAGATCCATGTAAATAAATGTTCGAAAATATGTGAATATGAAAGGGGATGATATAGGAATAAATGAAAATCTAACAAATGCCTTAAGGCTTGAAATAATGAAATGATATCGATTGATATCTCATTATTAAGACTGTCCAGGATAGAGTAGTCTTGAATATAAAAAAATTTAAAAAAAAAGAAATTAATTAAATTTCATAGTTAAAAATTCGAGAATCGATAGATTGAAATTAACAATTGAAATAGAAAGATAAAAAGAGTGCAGAAAAAAGTGATGAATTGATAATTGATAATCGGAAATTTAATTTACGATAATGAATTAAAATTAGTAAAAATAAATTTGGATAATTATTTTTCATTCATTTATTACAAATATTTCTGAGTAATATCAAATGTAATAAATGTATTTATGACACATAGAATTATCATATCAATCTATTCTATTCTATAGTATTAAATCCAATTACAACATATTGGAACTTAAATTTTTATAAAGAGAAAAAGCAAATCGAAATTAATTCTGAGCTGCATGCAATACAGTAATTCGATTTGGCCAAATCAAAAATGAAATGTCAATAATAATTCCGCAATGGATAATGCGGAAATGAAATGCATTATCAGTGATTCCGCAGTAAATGATGAGAAAGTGGAATGTATTAACAGTAATTCCACAACAGACAATGCGGAAATGAAATCGATCGTCTATAATTCCGCAACAGATAGTGCGGGAATGAAATCGATCGCCTATAATTCCGCAACAGATAGTGCGGGAATGAAATCGATCGCCTATAATTCTGCGACAGATAGTGCGGGAATGAAATCGATCGCCTATAATTCTGCAATAGATGAAGGGAGGATGGAATGAATGCATTATCGGTAATTCCGCAATAGATGATGCAGAAATGAAATTCATTATCAGTAATTCCGCAATAGGTGATGCGCAAATGAAATGCATATATCAGCAATTCCTCAGTGAATTAGCCGCAAATGAATATCAGTAATTCCGCATCATCTATTTACAAATGATTAAATTGCGGAAGTTTCCGGAAATGAATTGTTCGGAAAAAGATTTCCAGTAACGATGGACTATTCCATTTAAACTTTCACATTCATTCACTTATTATCAGTTTCGCGCATTGCTATAGCGAATTTTCATCGAATTTATTGAAGCATATCGTTTATGATTTAAATTGAATTAAATGAATAACTTAATTACTACCTTTTTTCATTTCAATTCTTTAAATATTTAAGTTCAATGATTAATTTGTTTATTATATCAATTAATATATTTCATGTAATATAGTACCAAACAATTGAAACTTCTTATAATAAATGATAATTAAGTATTTATTACTATTAAATAGATTTGACTAGCGATTTTTCTTTTAAATCATTTTTTCTTGCGATATTTATTATTTATTCAAATTACGACTTCAACAGATTGTTTGCGAATTTTTTGTTCCTCAAAAAGAAATTGTAAAATAATGGAGAAAATATTTAAATATTTAAAAATATTTTTGAATTAAAATTGTCAGTAATGAATTAATAAAAATAGTTTTCTTATCAATTAGTTAGTTTTCTTATCAATTAGCTTTTTTATCAATTTTCCAAACAATAATTTAATTAATGGAAAAATAAAAAAACGGAATAAATAATTTTCTAATTAATATTTGAATGAATTAATTAAATTAAATTAAAATTATAGAAAATCGTTTTAACAAATATATCTTACAAATAAGTTAATATATAACAAACTGAAATGATTCAATTAGATATTTTAAATTTTTTTTTTTGTTAAAAATGATAGCAAATTTTATAATTGCAAATTTAAGTAATATATTTAATGATTATGATTTATTATCATTATTGATTTTCAAATGATAAGAATAAATTTTAAATGCCAAATTGCTATTAATTTATTATAATTTTCATTTTTTCATTTTTAATATTGCGGATATTATTAAGCTTTGAACTAATCCAAAATATTTTTTTAATACAAATATGTATTTTCATTTTTTTTCATTATCTTCAATAAATTCCTAATTCATAAATAAATTTAGTACTCATTTACTTAATTAATTCCTTTCTTTTTTCTTGTAGCAAATGAAAATCAATTAATTTGCTAAAAATTGAAAACTTTTTTTGGTAAAATTTTAATTTGAAATTTTTAGGTATTTCAAATTAATAGGAAATTATTGATACATTTCTGTTATAACAATATATAAATAATTTTAATTTTAAATTATAAAAGTATTATATAATTTTATCGATTATTTTGTTAATAAAATATCATAAAAGATTTGGATAAAATTAATTTTGATATTCCGTAAAATAATCAATCAATTTAGATATTCAATTTAGTATTTTCTCTATTTTCGTTTAATTTACGAATTTATTTAACCCAAACTTTTTCCAATATTTAATTATCAACCTTTCAAGTGATAATAAAATCAAATCATTTTATCCTAATCACTGATAATACTTGCTTCCATCTTTAAAAGTCAGTGTCTTTAATGCCATAAAATAACAAAAATTCAAAATGTTTATGAAATTTTTAATTTTTGTAAAATTGTAATTTCGTTAAATTTATAACTCAAAAACTTAAATACTAGAAATATTTTATTAATTCTTCAATAAAATTGATTCATTTGAAAAGTTGATATTTAAAATTTTATGGATGTTTTTAGAAAATCTAATACTTCAACGAAGTCGATTGTTTTCGTTTTCTTCTTTTATTAAAACTTAATAGGTTTTAAAAGTTTTTTTCCAACTTTTAATTCATTTTTCGATTAGAAATTGCCCGTATTGTTATCAATGATTTTATCATTCAAAGAATTGTTTTTAGCATTTGCTAAAAAAACTATTATAATTTATCAATTATTATATTATCAATGAATTGCATATAATTTCTTGATCAAAGATTGCAAAATAATTGATTAATAATTTGGTAAAATTAAAAATTTTTTTTATTTTTCTTCAATTAATAAATTATTTTGTTTTAAATATTTTTTATATTATTCTAAATTTCAAAATATATTTTTCTTTCTAATTTCGCTATTTTTGAAAAAAAAAATTTTTTTGAATTTAATTTTTTCTTTTTTTATAAAAATTTTTCGTTTAATTTTTTTAAAAATATTTCTTTAAAATTTTCTTCTCTTTTTTTTTATAATTTGAATTTTTTTAAAAGAAAACAAATATATCAAAATTGTTATTTCAATGCAAAACATTTGTTTATAAATAAATTTATAGCATTAAGCAAAATGGCTAATTGAAATGGGAAAAATTCTTTTGCCTTTTTTTTTTTTTGTTTACCTATGCAAAAATATAATTAATTATTGATAATATCTGCATATGATTACCAAAAGGATTAATTGATTTCAGTTGTTATCATAACAACGAGAGTAATAGTAGTTAAAGTTAGATGATAATTAATTTTAAAATAATATCCGCATATGTTTACCAAAAAAAGATTAATTGATTTCAGTTGTTATCATAAAAAAAATAGAGCAATAGTAATTAAAGTTAGATGATAATGAATAATAATATCTGCATATCATTATCGAAAAAGATTAATTGATTTCAATTATTATCATAAAAAGGAGAGCAATAGCAGTTAAAGTTAGTATGATAATTAATTTTAAAAATTGATAAAAATAATTAGAGCAAACATTTTTTATCATAATGATATTTGAATATTCGTTGCCTTTTTTTCCCCTTTCTAAATTTTAAATTTTTGGCAAATTAATTAATTAATTCATTTCAAATTTTAATTAATGATTAAAATTCTCATTTCTATCGATTATTATTATAAATTTTTGCAAAATTGTAAATAAAATATGAGAATATCTTTTAGCGCATATTGCAAAAATTATTTTATAATCGAATTTTTCCCATATAATTAAATTCGAATTTGATTAGATTTTTTAATTAATTTTAGGACAATGATATGTATGCATGTGTTTAACATGCAGCAAATAAATATATTTGTAACTTTTATTAGCCAATAATTTCTTCCTCACAATTTTACGCCAAGAAAATATATGATAAACATGCGCTACACATGAATATTAATTTATTTCTCAGAACTTATTTTAATAAATCGGAAATGGATAAAACTTTTCCAATCTTTACATTTTTATAATGGTTAAATTTATACTGAAAATTAAAACAATAGCTTTTTTTTCAATTCTAACCATTTCCGATATGTTAATGAATTCCAAGACGATTTTTTTGCATTATTTTATATCATATTTTAAGCAAATAAATTATTATATGAAATAATAAAACGACTTTTGTTTTTTTTTTTAAATGAAAATTAATAATTTAAAATAATAATCGTTTTGTTTTATACGAAAAATTATTTTGAATTTATTTTAATTTAATTAATTAATTTAAGTATTTAATTATCACATATTATATCAAATGTTAATGCATCGTTTTTTTTTTATTTATTTTAATATTCTTGCTTTATCTATAAATATTATCATTTATAAGTTTTTTTATAAAACTATGAGAGTATTGGAAAAGTATTTAATCATTAAACAATTTGAAGTTTTACTTAGTTAAATAGAAAAAGTTTGAAACGAAAAATTGCGTCATAATGAGAAAAAAATCTTCTTATGATATCACAATTTTAATTTTTCCTACAAATGATATCATACAATGTAATTTTATTATAACAACGGAAAATTGCAGTAAATTGAAATTTTATTATTTTTATATTCAAATTTGATGAGAAAATTCTCTTTTAAATAATTAACCTTTTTATAGTTCAAATCTAAATTTTCGTTTTTTTCTTCATTTTCTAATAAAATGATATTTTAAAAAATTTTTTTTGATATTTTAGGAAAAAAGAAAATTGATTGAAACGGATTTTTAAGACATTTCAAAATTAATTTTTATTTATTATTATTTCAATTAAATTTGATTAATTGTATTTTTGTTTTTATTTTTTTACGAAATTCTATTTCCATTATTATTATTAGTTATTACGAAAATTTCGAAATAATAATTTCATATTTGACATTTACAAAATGATAAATATAAAAATGTCAGCTGTGATAAGCTATTTATTTATTACTTTCTTTAATTCTCTCCGTTATCGTATTCTTTTTTTTTTCTTTTCTTATATTTGTTTCATCAAATGGAAAAAAGTTTGACGAATTTTTTAAAAATGCAATGATCGATTTCTTACGCAATTTCTTTCACTATCTTTTTCATCATCATTTAGCTATCATTAAACATTTCTTCCTTACCTTCTAATTTTTTTTTTATTAAATTTTGATGTTTGATTTAAATTGTTGAAGCATAAAAATAATATTTCGATAATTAAAATTCATTTTAATTTTTAATTAAACATTTTAATTACAAATTTTTCTTTTATTAATTTTAGTATTTGATTGAATAGAAACAACGAATAATATTATTTCGATAATTAATTATTTCTAATAATTTCTTGTTTATATAATTATAAAAATTATATAATTTTAATCATAAACAAATAGCAAATTATCAATTTATCATATAATAAAAAATAATTAATTAATACTTAAATAATGATAAAAGCAAACGAAGAATTACTTAATTTCGTTTGCTAAAAAATTTTTGCTCAATTTTTCCTATCAATTATAATCATTGTGATAAATCAATGATTTATATAATAGATGATGATGAAGAGAAATAACAATATGAAATATTGATTAGAAAAGATATAAATTATTATTGATTATAACATAGGAATTAATTAAGTCAAAATCAATCAATAATTTATATCTTTCATTATTGCACTGAATAAATTAGAATAAGTCAACAGTGGAAATCAATTTGCATACCTATTATTTCCATTGATTTTAGTATTACTTTATTTCATTTTTTTTTGAATATTTTCAACGAAATTAGAAATTTTTAAGTTTTATTTTTACAACAAATATATATTAAATATCAATTAGAAATTAATTTATTGAAAAAAACTTTTTATCGTTTAATAAACTTTTTACTTATTTTAATTTAATATTTTTACATTAATATATTATAAATGGGTAAGAAAAAAATTAGCAAAAATATAAATATTTCAATAATGTCATTCTTCCTTTAGGTAGAAAATATAATATATGAAAGAATTAATAACTTAAGTTTGCATATGTAAAAGAATTAATTACTTGAATTTGCATATGTAAAAGAATTAATAACTTGAATTTGCATATGTAAAAAGAATTAATTACTTGAATTTGAATTAATTACTTTTATTACTTAATTAAATAAAAAAATCTTTTTTTGAGCAAAAATAATATTCAAAAATTCCAACAATTATTATTATATTAAATTATAATAAAATTTTTTTGTTAAATAAATATAATCAAATAATTATTATTTATTACTAAAATATTTATTGAAAAATTCACAAAATAATCGTTAAATTTTCAAATTAAATTTAATACCATCGGAAATTGTTATTATTTAATAAAATTTTATTATTTATTTTAATTCTTTTCGAATTCATAAATTTTTCTATAAGAAATTTAATTTAATAACAAACAATTATTTATGAATGAAAAAACAAACATAAATTTTATTTGAAATAATTTTATGAAATTTAAAATGATAGAAAATAATTGAAAATGTTTAGGAATAGGCTATGGAGAATAATTTTAGATAAAAAAAAATCAAAATTCGAGATTATCATTTCGAAATTAATCGAAATGATAATTTCCTTTGCATACAATCAATTTTATCATTTTTATCAAATTAATTTTCTTTTTTATGATATTTATTCAATTATATAATTTTGAATTTTTCATTTTATCGCTCTATAGAGTATTTAAATTTTAGGAAATTTTTTAATTTATCTTTTAAAAAGATAAAATTTATTTACCTTAATGAATGTAATGCATAATCAAATATATATATACACATTCTTGTCATATCATTTTATCATTTGATAATAAATTTCTTGAGAAAGTTTGTTGTTAGATAAATTGAATTTTTAATTAGGTTTTAGGTTTGCTAGACAGTGATGATGAAGATTGAAGAGTGAAAAAATAAAGTCGAGAAAAAATATATATTATTTATTGAATTTTTCCTCTTATAATATTAATTAATATATAAATTATTGATTTTTGCTATATATTAATCACTACATGAATCATCGATCTTTTGGTATACAACAATTAATATATAAATTATTGATTGCTTTTTATATTTTAGTCAATGTGTAAGTAAATTTATCAGTAAAAATTTATCATTTATCAGTATTGGAAGGAGTTCAAATAATTTATATTCTATATACACATATATATATATATTTATGCATATATATTTCAATTAATGTTTAAGTAAATGATTTATCATTTATCAGTATTAGAAGGAATTTAAATAATTTATATTGTGTATGCATACATACATATCAATAATCTATGATAAATATTTGTTTGTTTGTTTGTTTTTTTTATTTGTTTATTTTCGTAATTGTTAATTGGTAACTAATCGATAAATATTGATAAATACTTAATTTTTATTCAATTAGAATTGAAATTATTAATTACAAATTTCGAAATAATATTAATAATTTAATAAAAATAACAATAATAATAAAATAATAATAATAATAATAAAATGTATATGTATTAATATGATTTATGCATATATGCATAATTTAATACTTGAAAGTAATGAATAGAATTAATAAAAATTTGATATTTAATTAAATCGGTACTTATTTTGTGGAATAAAAAAATGAATATAAAATGCAAAAATTTCTCATAATATTTATTATATATTATTTTATAAAACTTATATTTTAATAAAATAATGAAATAATTAATTTGAAATTTAATTTAAAAAAAGAATTATGAAATCGTATGAAAAAATATTATTTCAGTTTAGCCTTTAATTATACAACAATGAGCGTAATTATTCAGTTTAACCTGTAATTATTTCAGTTTATTTTTTTCCATTAACAATTATTCATATTAAATAATTATTTAAGGAGATAAAAGAATTGAAAAAAAATAAATAAACTTTAAGATATTTAAAATTAACATAAAAAAGGAATATAAATTTATTTTTGGTTTGCATAATTATCATTAATCTATTGATAACAAAATTGAAATTAATGATTATTTTTAGTAACTATCATAATATTATTAAATTTTTCTTTCTCTCTTTATCATTTATCATATCTTTCATCGTTATTTTGCTAAAAGCTTTTATTTTAATTAAAAAAATTTTTTTTCTTTGTTCATTTCAATACGAACAATAATCAGTTTTTCAGATATGAATAAATTATTTTACGCCTAAATGATAATGATAATTTTAAATAATTATTCCACTATATTAATGATTAAGCTTTTTTTTGAACTTTCAGTTAAGAAAAACAAAATTCATTTATTAATTTCAAGCAAATAATGATTATTTTTCTAAGCATAGATTGATTATTTCACATTTAAATGATGATAATGATTTTAAATGGTAATAATAATTTTTAAATGATAATGATAATGATAATTTTGAATGATAGCAATAATTCTTAATTAATATTTCATTTCATTTCATATTTTTAAAATTTTGCTCACAAATCAATGAATCAATTTGTATTTATCACTGACTAGCATAGATCTCTTTTGTTTATTTTTCATTTTTTTTTTTTGATTTCATTTTTTTCCCGTTTATATTTATTTTATATCGACCATTATCAATGATAATGTTTAATGCTTCTATGATGATCGAGAAAAATAATACATTGCTCGGCTTTCTCGTTTCTTTTTCCTCCCCATTTTTCATAATATTTTTTTTTCAAATTTTATTATTTATCAAATTATGCTAATTTTTAGAAATATTTTAAAATTATAATTTCTCAATGCTTATTATCATTAGCATTTATCAAATTATACAATCAACAGGAATTATCAATCTTTTTGTTATTTTTATCAAATTATCGATTTTATTGAACTTTTTTTTATTACGAATTTCTTCATTGATTTAACATTTTTATATTTTTATTAAAATTAATTAATTAATTACTTTACAAATATTAGCTTACTTAGTTAATTTTATCAATTTTTTTTCATTTAAAATTCTAGAAAAATAATTAAAATTACCATAGTATATATATATATATATATATAGTAATATATAATTTATCAATAAAATGATTAATTGATCAGATAATTTTTAATCGAATATTAATTTTATTTAATTTAAATAACGTGATATTTGTTTTTTCAAACTTTCTAAAACTTATTATAAATTCTATTTTATAATTTCATCATTTTGTTCTTTTTGTTTTGAAATAATTAAATTATCTCAATTATTATCATAATTTCATTGATAATTTATTGATAAAATAGTATTTGTTTTTTTTTTTAATTAATTAAAAATTTTTCTTTCATTTTTGAATTTTTTTTTACAGCAATTTTTCATTAATTATCAAAATGCATAGATATAGATATATGTATGTATTATGAATTTTAAATTTGCATAATATCTAATAGTTTAATAATAATTATTTAACAATCATTCTTCATAATGATAACTATAGCTAAGCTAATTTTGTTGAGAAAGAAAAGATTGTTATGATATGATAAATCTAAGTTATTTGAATTATTAAAAATTAATAATTCTAATAAATAACATCAACACACACACATACATACATACATGCATACATACATACATACATACATACATTTTTTGAATTAATTAATTAATCAATTAATTACTTAGGAAATTTCATATTTATTATACTTTTTTTTGTTTGTGAATTTTAATTTTAAAACAAAATATGTTGTTTGTCCTTTTTAGTAAGTTGTTGAAGTTTGCACTTAAAATTGGATAAATAACTAACAAAAAAAAATAATTAATTTACATTACTCTCATTTTCCATCCCTTTTTTTTCCATCTTTTTTTCTGTATGTTTGTTTTCTGAATCATAAAATGATTAATTCTATTTTTTTATCTCTTGTTTTTTGAATCCTAAAATAATCAATTCTATCTTCTCAATTCTATTTCCTGAATCTCGAAGCAATCAAGTTATCGCCCTTTCCTTTTAAGTGATTCCGCTGTGTTCCGATTCATCAGAATTCTTAAAATCGTTCATTCTATCTTTTTGTTCTTTTTTTTCCTGAATTCTTAAACCGGCTATTCTATCTTTTCGTTTCGTTTTCCTGAATCTCGAAACTATCAGTCTACTTTCTTATCCATTGTCCTGAATTCATAAAACGGTCTTTCTGTTCTTTTTCCTGAATCTCGAAGTCTTTTCGATCTTTTTTGAATCTTTAAGATGATATTCTATTTTTCTGCTTTTTTTCTTGAATTCCTATGCTTCGATTCTTTTTCCTGAATCCCGAAACAATCATCTCATCTTGCTGTTTATGTTTTTTTTGAATTTCAAATTGTAATTCGTTTTTCCAATCCTTTTCCTTTTTCAATCCTAGAAATAATCCTATCTTTTCATTCTTTTTTTCTTTTCAATCTTAAAGTGGTTATTCTTTCTAATTTCTTTTTTCTTTTTTTTTTTTGTTTCTCAATCATAAAATAATCTTCCCCATTTCTTATTTTTCTAAGCTACAAAATTGTTATTCCATTTTTTTGCTTCTTCAATAGCATCTATAACTGCTTATTATTAACATTTAAGGAGTTATTTGAAATTACATTCCGGGCCGTAATATAATTTTGTCGGTACTTCTTTAATAATCTATGCATAATAGCATATCAAATATGATTTATGCTTACATATAAACAAAACATTCTTTACATTCATAAAATACTAATTTCATTTTAATGTTTTCGTTACAGATGTTTTCCTCTTCTAACATTTTCTTCTTATCTCTCAAAATTCTTAATATATTCATTCTAAAATTAGCAATTACTATCATACCAGATAAAGTAATATATTTTAGAATCGTTAGTTTCAGAATCTTACAATTATGTAACGTCTCAAAGTGAATATGATGTTTATGCGTAATACGTGTTTTAGAATGCTTAGAATTATATAATAGAACGATTTAATGTCTGAGCGTGGTATGCGTAATACGTGTTTTAGAATGCTTAGAATTATATAATAGAACGATTTAATGTCTGAGCGTGGTATGCGTAATACGTGTTTTAGAATGCTTAGAATATATAATAGAACGATTTAATGTCTGAGCGTGGTATGCGTAATACGTGTTTTAGAATGCTTAGAATTATATAATAGAACGATTTAATGTCTGAACGTGGTATGCGTAATACGTGTTTTAGAATGCTTAGAATTATATAATAGAACGATTTAATGTCTGAGCGTGGTATGCGTAATACGTGTTTTTAGAATGCTTAGAATTATATAATAGAACGATTTAATGTCTGAGCGTGGTATGCGTAATACGTGTTTTAGAATGCTTAGAATTATATAATAGAACGATTTAATGTCTGAGCGTGGTATGCGTAATACGTGTTTTAGAATGCTTAGAATTATATAATAGAACGATTTAATGTCTGAGCGTGGTATGCGTAATACGTGTTTTAGAATGCTTAGAATTATATAATAGAACGATTTAATGTTTGAACGTGATATGCGTAACACGTGTTTTAGAATTTTATATTCAATAATATGCATTATTTTAGAATCTTTCGCTTCAGAATCAAACAATGATATGATGCTTAAATAATAATGCTTAAACAAATATCTTGCAATATTTAATTCCAAACTTCTAAACTTATATGATATCTTATGACGTTACAAACATGTTTAAGCGTAATAGACGTAATTACGTAAAATTTTCAGAATTCCAAAACGATGTAAATGCTTAAGTTATGAAAGATAATTGAAAAAAAAATTATATATTAAAAGAAGACGAAGAAGAAGAAGAATATTTGATGCTATAAATGCAATTAAATTTATTATATTAAAAGGAATTAAAAAAAAAAAAACGAAACGAATAATTCGAGGAATATTCTAATTATTCGATTAATATTCTAAATTATTCCTAAAAATATCCTTCTATTATTCTTCTATTAATTGCTAAGAAATAAAAATTTATATCAAAAAAATAACTATTATAATCGATTCTATCAAAGAATTGATTATTCTATTAATTATCAATTCTGCAAACTTATCTAATTTTGAATTAAAAAAGGAAAAAATTATTTTTATTTACTATTATTTTCGTTATTATCATTGCTATCATTATTATTATTATTATTATCATTATTATTATTATCATTATTACTACTATTATTATTACTACTATTACTACTACTAATTGCTATTGCTACTACTATTACTACAGTTATCAACTGCCATTTAATAAATTAAATTGATGTTTAAATTTTTATTTCCTAAAAAACTAAAATTATCATTCATTTTTTATTGATGATGATAATCAATACAAGTAATATCATTTCATCGTCCTTATCATTATCACCATTTCGCTCATTCCGTTCATCATCATTTTTAGCATTTTCATTATCATCATCATCATCATCATCACCATCATCATCATCAAGATCATCATCATCATCATCAACAACATCATCGTCATCGTCATCGTCACCATTACCATTAATTCAATCAACAAATGATGAAGAAATAATGTCTGCATGCGGAAAACGACATATAATACTGGATTCTAAACATCCGGAATATGTTATCAATTTTCCGGTTACATCAAATTTTGATAATACAGATTATCAATCTTTAAAAGAAAATTATTTGCTATCAGATGAAATGATAAGGAAACAACGATTTCCTTATCCATTAGATTTCTATGTCAACAATAATACTCCCATATCTCGGTAAGTTTGAAAATTTTGTTTCGTATTTATTTATTTATCTTTTGCAATATTTCAAACTATGTATCAAATTACATAGTAATTTGATATATAAAATAATCAATTGTAATTTATGATTTAAATTCGAGAATAATAATTATCAATTAAAAATTATCAATGTGGAATGAATAGCTTGTTAAGCATTATCTGTTATAAATTAATTGTAAAAGTAATCTAATTCCATTAAATAATATTAATTCGCTTTTAGCCATCTTATCAATTTCAGAGTAAAAGAATTAAGGATAAAAGATTTAAATAATCAATTAATTATTTCTTATCAGAATCATATGATACAGTAAAAATATTTTAATTTTTTTCTGAAAATATTTCCAAATGAATTTTTTGATTAAAAATTTATTTGAAATAAATTAGCAATTAATATGAATGAATGCTTGATAGTATCAATCATTTTTTTAGCTTTTTTTCTTAATTTTCAAGAAATAATAAATATATCGTATAATTGTAATGCCAAATAATCATTAATATTAATTGATTATTTAATTATTTTATTATTAATTAATTATTATATTATTAATTGATTATTTAATTATTTTATTTTGAAAATATTGTAAAAATTGAAGATATAACTAATAGCAAATTAGTACTGTTTAATGCAATTAATTAATAATAATTCATTTATGATTATTATTTCTTTCTTGAAAATAATTTCTGATTGATAAATAATTTTTTTTATATCAAATTATCAATTATAATTAATCAATCTTTATATATCAAATTAAACTATTTGCTATATAAAAATAGCTTAATAATTTTTTTAAAAAAATTTTAAAATTTTCTTCTACGATTTCATTTTCAGTTGCCAATGGCTTATCACAACTGATCCATATCATAGTATTGGTGCAGAAATTAAAGTTAGCAATGAAAGTGGCTATTTTTAAATATTACAAACGAGAATGGTCTTCGAAAAAAGTAAACCTTAACAAGATAAGATAAAATTTCGGAAAAGATTTATTTATATGTATATAGAGAAATATTTGTATGATAAAAATTATCACAAAAATCACTACATACTATTTATCATTATTATTATTATTATTTATTTGTTTATTTATTTATTTATTTTATGATTGTGATTAAAAAATTATGTATAATTGGAATAATTTTGAAATATTTATATTTATTTATTTATAGACTTTATTATTATTATTATTATTTATTTTCTAATAAATAAAAATGAAATTCTATAGTTATATGTAAAATTTTTAAGAAATTTCTAATATTTCATTTAATCTTTTTAACTTTTAAAATTAAAATTATAATTAATAATAGATTGTAAACAATCAATGTAAGAAGTAAAAAGTTATTTTTATATTTAATTTTCAATAATTTCTAAAACTAATAAAATATGAGTACCATTACCATTAAACATCAACAATAACAACAACAATAACAACAATAATAACAACAGCAATAACAACAACAACAATAATAACAACAACAATATTATTATCAAATCATAAAAATATAACGCTTGTTGATTCTAGTTTGTAAAGTACAATTTGAAATCGCTAAAGTAAAATTGACAATTTGATTTTCAATTAAACAAAAAAAAAAATGAAATGCTCGCTAATCATTGATAACTATTTTATTTATATTCCTGTATATTCTCGTACCTTTTTTTTGAAATTTAATTGCGTTCCTAATCATAATATCATAATATGCACTAAATTATCGAGAGTAATCAATTCTTTTTCATTTTTTACTTTTTCTCTTTCTTTTATTAATCAATGTTCGATCTAATATTAAGCGATCTCATACACAAATTAGTATTTCAAAAATAATCAGCCTAACTAATCAATTAATTCGAAGTTTTAAAAGAATTACTGTAACGTTTATATTTTTAAAAGAAATTTACGAATTACTAAATTATCAATCGATTTATGTTAAATTTATATTTAAAAAAAAAAAGTAAATAAAAGAAAAAAACAAACAAATTGATAAGTATTTGATAATTGATATGCATAAATAAATATATGATTAAACTAAATTTTATGATTAAACTGAATTTTTTTTCAATGAATTAGTAAATTTAATGGAAGGGAGAAGAACGAAAAACTCTGAAATAGGTATGATAATATTATATTATTAACAATTCTGATATATTATTAACAATTCATAAAATATGTTATTAACAATTCTTGATAATATTATTTTCAGCTATCAATACATTTATCTTAGGAAAATATTAGCATAAAATTATGAAAGAAAATAGGGCTGATAATATATCCTATATAATTAATATAATCATTATATAATAATGATTAGTGTTAGTAAGTATTAGCATATATATATATATTTATATATTTATTAAATATATATATATTATATATTTAATAAATAAGTATTAATAGAAATATATTTATTAAATATATATATATATATATTATATATTTAATAAATAAGTATTAATAGAAATATATTTATTAAATATATATATATTATATATTTAATAAATAAGTATTAATAGAAATATATTTATTAAATATATATATTATATATTTAATAAATAAGTATTAATAGAAATATATTATTTTGCATAAATAAATTTATGCAAAATAATAAATATTAAAAAGCAAAAAAGTGCATATTAAATATATTGAAGTATAAAAGAAAAAAATAAATATTTTTGATAAATTTAAAAGAAAAAGAAAAATTTATTTAAAAGGAAAAATATATTTTGTTAAAAATGGCATATTATATTCTCATTGTGATAATAAAATAAAAATATATTTGTTGAAAAATTCATGAAATTTTTCAACAAATAAAAAAGTGAAAGAAAGAGAAGAAAATAAATTTTAATATAATAATAATGATTTCTACCTATTGTGAATATAATAATAATGATTTTTATCTACTGTAAATATAATAATAATGATTTATATCTAATGTAAATATAGTAATAACGATGATTTCTACCTATTGTGAATATAATAATAATGATTTTTATCTACTGTAAATATAATAATAATGATTTATATCTAATGTAAATATAATAATAATGATTTATATCTAATGTAAATATAATAATAATGATTTATATCTAATGTAAATATAATAATAATGATTTATATCTAATGTAAATATAGTAATAACGACGATTTTTATCTACTATAAATATGATAATAACTGCTGTAAATATAATACCAACGATTTTTATCTACTGTAAATATAGTACCAATGATTTTAATCTACTGTAAATATAATACCAACGATTTTAATCTACTGTAAATATAATACCAACGATTTTAATCTACTGTAAATATAATACCAACGATTTTTATCTACTGTAAATATAATAATAATGATTTCTATCTAATAAAATATGATAATAATTTTTACGTACTACTGTAAATATAATATTAACGATTTTTACTTTTCAATGTATTAATAACAAAAAAAATTTAATTTTAATATTAATATTTTATAAAAAGGAAAAGTTTTTATTTCTTTTTTGATTTTAGTCGAAAAATATTTATAAAATTTTATTGAATTTTTAAATAATTTTTAAGAAAAAATTGAACAAAAAAATGATAAAAATAAGAGATAATTTAGGGAAATAAAATTTATTTATCACTTTTTTTGCTTTCAAAAAAGTAATTCATTTTATTTTATGCAAATTGTATTAGTAATTAATTACTTTGTATTAATTTAACCAAATAACATATTAATTACTTAATTTTAATTAATTAAATTTCATAGCATTTTATTTCCGCTAACAAACAATTAATTACATATCGTTAATTGATAAATTTCATTAATTTAGTTATTTTAATTTCGTAGCACCTCTTTTTTCTTTTTTAAATTACGAGAAATAAAGTGATATTTTACTGATTAATAAGTATGAGATGAGAAGTTTTTGATTTCTGATGTATTAGTATTTTAGGAAATGATGATGGAAATAAACTGGAAATTTGATCATTGATTTTTAATAAAATTAAGAATTACAATTCATTTTCAGAAATACAAAAAGAAAATGATAACAAAAATCAAAAATTAAATTTATAATTATTTTTAGATTTATAAAAATTAAGCTACTAAGCCTTTTTTTTTGATTTGTAAGCAAAATTTTTCTCTTCAAAAGAAATCCATTTTAATATGATATTTGAAATCTCTCTAATTGCCATATAATTTAATAATATCTTTAAAAAAAAATCGTAAAAAAATTTCCATCTGAAAAGGAAGAAAATAGGTAGGTTGTACTCCATTTGTACTGTTATTATTCTCGATCCTTATTTTAACGTCATCAAATTACATCTAACTTTTAAAATTTATTCCTTTTACAAAAAAAAATAAAATAAAAAGATTAATTATATTCATTAACGAATTACATAAATCAATTCCAATTTTCATTTTAAACATATTTTCGATATAAATATTTAGTAAAGATAAAAATTGGAAAAATTAATTTACCTATGTAAAATCATTCACATTCAATGAATTAATCATTTTAGATTAAAACCCATTATTTATTTAAAATATTTATTTAATATATATTTTGTTTGGAAAAAAAAAAGTTGTTTAAATATTTGTACAAAATTTATTCAGCAAATTTCATTTCCTAAATTACCATTTGACTTAGTCATATTGTTAATTTCAATTTGATCTCAAAAAGGCTCTTTTAAATTATAGCTTATTTTGATAGTTTATAATTTTTAACTAAACATACCAATTTAAGTAATAATATTTTCTAATCGAATATATAATTTTGTTTGAATCTTTTCTTTATTTTTTTTTTTCATTAAGAAATTGTACTTTGCTGAGAAAAAAAAAGGAAAGGAAAGAATTTTTAATTTTGCAATAAAATTTAATTTTCTTCCTTCCTTCTTTGTTGTCAGAAGAAAAAAAACTTATCGTTTTTTTTGTATTATAAATTTGCATCAATGATTAAATTTATCATTTGCATAAAAATATTAAGCGAAATTTTTTTTTTGCTAAAAATTTTAGTATTCAATAATTTCGTTTTTTTTCTTAAATTAATAATTATTTTTTTATTTTAAATCAAAAAAAGTTTTTAAAATATTCGCACATTTTACTTTCATTCGCTAACTTACAATAATTATTAGCGAAAAATTAATTCGTAAATTAAATGAAAGCAAAAATTAATTTATTTTTAGTTTTTTAATAATTAATTTTTGAAATGGAAATTAATAAATTTTACAAATTGCTATTTGAAATTTTGTAATAAAATCGACTTTTATTTGCTTATTTAAAAATTGAAAATTTTGAAAATTAAAAATTTTTTTCACTAATTTTTATAAAATATATGTATATTTTCTTCTTACTTTTCCTTATTAATATATGATCTTTTTCAACGATAAAATTTTTATTAATATTTAGAAAGAGAAATGAAATTAATTAATTACTTTTTTTCTAATTTTTTCAATTAATATTTCTTTACCATTTCATGTAAATTTCTGATATAATAGAATGAAAATATAATTTTAAATATAAATAATATGAAAAATGTATTAATTAATTTATAATTAAGAAATGAAATAATACAAAGCTTGAAGTATTATAATTATTAAAGATATTTTTAATAAAGTAATTAATAATTTATGATAAGAGATTATCATATATGATAATTGAGAAATGTAATAACATAAAGTTGAAATATCTTAACCACTAAATGTATTTTTAATGGAATAAATTCTATTTTGCCGAGAAAAATATTCGAAATTATTTACATCTTCTCTTCTGTTAGTATAATGAAAAATGTAAATGAGAAGAGGAAAAATAATGAAAAAATGAAAAATTAATGAAATAAAAAATGGAATTCATTTGAAAAGAAAAAGTAAAGAATTGATGGAAAAGAGAAGAAAAAGGCCCAAGAAAAGGGTTAAAAAGAAAGAGAAAATAATTTTATGATAAGCTTATATTTTGCTGATATAATCTATCGTATTTTAATTATATTTTGATATATTTCTTCAATTTATTATCAATTTTTGTTTAAATTTAATATTACAAATTTATGAAATTTCAGTATTAAAATAAATGAATTAATGAATGGATTAATTAATTACAGCTGTACGAGCAAAATATGTCTTATCAGAAGTGATGCATCAGCTATCTTAGTTCAATTTCGTACCAAACAAATCAATCATTATCAATCAGATAGTGGTTTTTCCGCTAAATTTGTTATCTTACCTTTATCATCAGGTAAGTAACACTTTTTCTCCCTTTCTCTCTCTCTCTTTCTCTCCCTTTCCCTGTCTCTCTTTCATTCGATGAAAAATTCCATATCACTTGTCGTTTAATTTTTTTAAGTTATATCGGTAATTTTTAAATTCAATAAAATTTTTATAAAATTTTATTGAATTTGATATAATTCATGAAATCTCAGCATTAAAGTTAATCAGTTAATTAATTAATTAATTAATTTGAGTCAATTAATTAATTAAAATTAATTAATCAATTAATAAACAATTATATTGTGTAATCAAATAAATATTAAAGTTAAATAATACCAATTTTTTCCTTCTCTTTCAATAACTTTCTTATACTAAATGCTTGACAATTTAATTAATCAAAATTTATCAATTAATTTATCAATTAAACTATTAAATAATTTTATCATCCAATAATTAGCAAGTTTGATTTAAAAAAAGTTATTAATTAATAAATTGATTAAATCAGTAAAATTGAATTGGTAAATTGAAAGACAGTTAAGTTTGTATTAGTTTATGGCATTATTATTTCGGCACAAAACAAAGATTATATTGGAAATTGTGATTTATTGATTAGAAATGAATATCAAATATTAAATTACACCCATTCTTATTTAACTTATCATTGAAATTATATTTTTCATTTGCACAATAAGAGTGATAATGACAAGTTTAACACATTGATCACCGCAAATAATTTAACTTATCATTGAAATTATATTTTTCATTTGCACAATAAGAGTGATAATGACAAGTTTGACACATTGATCACCGCAAATAATTTAACTTATCATTGAAATTATATTTTTCATTTGCACAATAAGAGTGATAATGACAAGTCTGACACATTTATCATCGCAAATAACTATCCCTTTTATAAAAAAAAACAACGAAATTCATTTCTACTTAATAATAATTTTTATTTCCTTTTTGAAATTAAAATTAATCGTTTATTATATGAAATTTCATTGTTAAAATTCGGAAAAATTACAGTCAAAGATAATTAAATTAATAAATTAACATTTACTAATTTAATTACTAATTTCCAATATGTAAATTAACATTTACTAATTTAATTACTAATTTCCAATATGTAAATTAACATTTACTAATTTATTACTAATTTCCAATATGTAAATTAACATTTATTAATTTAATTACTAATTTCCAATATGTTAATATTTTCGCTTGTTTTTCATTTTTATTAATGTTAAAATGAAAAGGAAAATAATTTGTTTTTTTATTAAATTTTCTATTCGAAAATGTAATGAATTTAAATGGCAAAAACTTTCTAATAAAAATTTAAAATTTGATATTTAGTACTTAGCAATTTTATACGTAGCACCAATCCTCCGATACCTATTATATTCAATAATGCCAAAATTTTTTCTAAAAACTTAGTTTTAAACTAACTTTTTAGCTAATTAATGTTTAGAAAAAAATCTAAAAAAATTGCTTATCTATCAATTCGTTTCTTAAATTAATTCATTTTAATATTTTTTAAAAGTTAATTTAACGATTAATTTCATTACTGTAATCCATTGCTAATTAATTATTTTATATTTTCTCTTCATAAATTTTAAGGTAAATTAATTAAAAATTATTGAATAAAATCAGGTGGTTTATTGATTGATTGATAAAATCTTTCAGATAAAATCAATATTTTTTTATCACTGATTAATACACAATCATATATGTAATAATTTTTAAAAAATAAAAAGATAAAAGCTATTATTTGAAATTAACAAAATATTCATTTAAATGAATGAATTAAATTTCGGTCGATTTGTTGATCGTTTGATATGTTAGATCAAACGATCAACAAACTTTAAAATTAAATTAATTTAATTTAAAAATAGCCATAAGATATTACGAATTGATATATAATAAAAAGAAATGATGATATGATATTTTATAAAATCAGCATTAATCATATCAACGAATTGATTGAATTCAATCAAATAATTCAAATATGTTGACGTCATAAGCTTTTTCCCATGATACTAATGGATTTCCGGGAGAAAAACATTTTTGCTATTCTGATATTTAATTTACTAAAAAAAAAAAAAAAAAGTCGAGAAAAGATATCCGGAAGGGAATTTTCTTCTTTTCTTTTTTCCTTGTTATTCTAATGCTAAATTGAAAAAAAAAAAAAAGAAAAACAGAAAAATAGATTTCCGGAATTTGTTATTCTAAAAATGCTAACTTAACAAATGCATTAAAATGAATATTCAAAATTTATTCGTCGAATGTTAAAACTAAAATTAAGCAAAAATTATTTGACATTTAATGATAAATGATAATTTGTTAAAAATTAATTGATAACAACAACAAATGAAAATGTTTCGCTTTCAAAATTTTCTTTAATATTTCATCGATTTTCAAATTGCTTAATTTCTCTTTTTTTTCCCAAATCGATTGGATTAGTTTTTGTTTTTGTTTTGTTTTGTTTTTTAAAAAAATTTTGAGAAACAAAAAAAGGCAATTATATTTTTTCATATTTTATTTAATATTTGTTTTTTTTTTTTTTGCGAATTATTCAAATTGCTTTTTCTTTGCTTAATTTTATAAATAATTTTAAAAATATAAAATATATTATCCATTCTTTCTTTCTTTCTTTCTTTCTTTCTTTCTTCTTTTAATAAAATATTTTTTTCATCCTTCTTTTCTTTCATGCTACTTTTAATTTGTTTTCTCTTATTTTTGTTTATTTTTTATTTAGTAATTTCAATCATCTTCGTAAAATTCTTTTCGTCTAAATTTTAGAGAGTAAAAATTGAATAAATTAGATAATCGTTTTCTCTCTATCTCTCTCTCTCTCTCTCTCTCTCTGTTTTTGATAGTAAAATAAAAAGAAAGAAATATTTCTTTAATATATAATAAATTTAATATGAAATAAATAATTAGTAAACAAAACAAATTAATAAAATTTGTTTATTTTTACTAATTATTTATGCAAAAAGTTTTTCATTTTTTAAATTAATAAATTTTTAATTAATTTTATTATTTATGAATTAATTTAATCAAATATAAAAATAACATATACATATACTTCATAAAGCTCATAAATTATATGAAATTAGTTAGGATGATAGAAAAAAGAAACGAAAAATTCATCGAGAAAAAAAAAAAGAGGCGCAGAAAGAATATGGAAGTAGCATACTGATAATTCTACACAAAACTTATCACCACATTTATGTACAAAATTTATCAGCACATTTATGTATAAAACTTATCAGCACACTAATAATCAGTATATGGGAAGTCAAAATTTGTATGCGTAGGTGTGTAGATTTAGACATTTTTGTTATCATTTGTAATAATTGATAACGAAATGAAACGGAACAAATTTATCATTTGATAATCAATAAATTGCTATTTAATTTGTTTATCATTAATAGTTCTTATAATTTATTAGATAGTAAAATTCTAAATGCATACATAAAGTACATCTCACCTACGCCCACATATACATTCACACCCACGCAACATTTATCCGCCCACACACATACATTCATACACCCCCTTTTCCATGTGTATATTTATGCACTGATTTTGAATTTATGTGAACATAGCTGCTACTACTACTGATGCTTCCAACCGCTTGTTATGTTTGCTTTTATCAAATCTCTCTTTTCCGCATTTCTACAAGCTTGTTCCGGACTATCATCCGTAATCAAATTTGTTCCGGACTATCATCCGTAATCAAATTTGTTCCGGACTATCATCCGTAATCAAATTTGTTCCGGACTATCATCCGTAATCAAATTTGTTCCGACTATCATCCGTAATCAAATTTGTTCCGGACTATCATCCGTAATCAAATTTGTTCCGGACTATCATCCGTAATCAAATTTGTTCCGGACTATCATCCGTAATCAAATTTGTTCCGGACTATCATCCGTAATCGTTTTTGGCGATAATTCCGGGATGATTTTTGATAATAATTCCGGGATAATTTTTGATAATAATTCCGGGATAATCTTTGATAATAATTCCGGGATAATTTCTATCGAGAATTTTGGGATAATTTTTAATAATAATAATTCCGAAATGAAATCTAATGATGATTGCGGAAAATTTTAATAATAATTTCAAGATAATTCTAATGATAATTTTGGAATAATTTTTAAATGTTTAAAATTTTAAGCATAATTAATCTCATCTATTTTATATGTTTGTTTAATAATAAAATTGCTAATTGTTATTTAAAAAATTAAAAAAAAATTATTACTAAAATTTTTCCGATAAAAAATTATCACTATGAATTATTTTTATGAAAAAAAGTTTATTGCTTTTTAATAATTTTGAAGAAAAAAATTTTTACTAAATTAATTAAAAATTAAATAATAAATTGTAAAATTGATTAAATCATTTATGCTTAAGAAAATGTTCAATCTTAAAAATATATTTCCCAATTTCAATTTTAATTATTAATAATATGCCATAAATTGTATACTGATATTAAGTATATATCAGTTTTTATATGATATATTAATTAACTAAAAATAATAATTAATCGATTTGATATTAAGTATATATCAGTTTTTATATGATATATTAATTAACTAAAATAATATTTAATCAATTTTGCTTAGCGTCAATAATGAAAAAATTTCAAAAATAAAAGAATTACAATTCGATTTTTTATAATTTGCATATTTTCTATTTTTAAATTTAATTGGAAATATAAAATTTTTTCAGATAATTTAAATAATTATAATTGCCAGGAAGAATATGAGTAATAGAATAATGAAATTATAAAAATTTATATAAACAATCGCATAATTTTCTTTTTTTTGATAAATATAACTTAATGATAATGATTAGTGATAGATAATCAGATAGGAAAATATCAGTAGTATAGGTGAATTAATTTTGCATAATGACGAAAATATTAGTGATATCTATGTTTAACAAATATTTGTAATTAATCGTAATAGTTATTATTATTATTATTAGTAATATTTCTCTATAATTTTAATTTTCACTTTAATCAATATTTATCATTTTATCAAATGATACTGTTTACAGATCGAAGTGGCGCTGTGATAGTTGCTATTTGGATACTTCTAATATCATTTGCCGCTATACTTATCATTTTTGTTATTATCATCTATTTATATTGCATGAAGAAGAAATTATTATTTTCGCAACTTCTAACAATTCTTAGGAGTAAAAGTATGTTAATTAATTATGCTTATATAATTTATATTATCAAATTATTTAAGCAAATTTTGGAATATTATATTTTTGATTTGATTGAAAACTATAAAATTTTTAATTAATATTTTAATTAATATTTAGAAATGATTTATGATTGTTTAGTTATCGCATTATTTATAATTATGTAATATTTTTTATTAATTATCATTATCAATAATTTTCTATGATTTAGTAATATGAAATTAAATTAGATTAAAATTCAATTAACATTTCAAATATATATACAAATGGTAAATAAAATAGATTGGTTTTTTTTCTTTCAATATCTTATTATTTAAGATTATAAATTTGAAAATTAAAAATTTAGAATGGAAGTAAAAATAATCATAAAACGAAATTAAATAAACATGGATACTTTTAGTATGAAACAAATTTCCCTCATCCTATCTTCTTCAATGTTATTATCATTATTATTATCATTGTTATTATGAACATCAGTGATTATCATTATCAAATATTACTTTTCATTACCTAACTAATATATATTGCCATCTAATAGTATCAAAAAAATACCATGATAAAATATCTAAGCGAGAAATTAGGAAACAAATGAAATCAATCACTAATTTTGATTTCAACTAAAAATATGATAATTTAATTTTTATCATAATTTTCTATTTATCAATTATCTCTTTTGTTTACTGTCATTATTATCATTATGATCACTATTATTATCATTATCATAGATCAATTCTTGTTTTTATCATTTTTATTTCGAAAAAAAATGAAAAAATGATATAGGAAAATGGAAATTAATGCAATCAATTAATTAGTTCTAATTTTTCGCATTCTAATTAGATCGCAAGAATGGATCAGAATCAAAGGAGCGAAAAATAACTTTACCAAATGGTACATTAATAACTTTAGCATATAGGCCAGGAGGACAACATGGTAATGGTATAACTTCAACACAACTTAATACAGTACAACGTATGCCAACAATTCTCGAAGAAACCGAAGTTTGAATTTTAAATTTTATATTTAATTTTGATTAATCATTTTTGTTTATCACTTTATTACAATTATCATTAAATGAAATGATATAATTAAGAAAAATTATCATATTTTAATTATTTTTTTCCATAATAAATCATAAATTTATTGAAATTTTGCTAAAAATTAAAATTATAAATTATTTTCTATGAACTAATTCCTATTATTAAGCAATAATTTTGATATTAAACTTAGAAGCAGTTATTTAAAAAAATTCTATCAAAATACTATCTATCATAAAATCAGTATGAAGATAATTTTTTTTTTTTTTAGAATGATAATGAATCACGAGCATCAAATCGAGAATTAAGTGGAACATATGCAGTAACTCAGCATATATCATGATTATAGCATAGTATTTTTCAAATTTTAATATTATTAAAATTCGATAAAGCTTAACTGATAAGAAATTATCAGCAGATCGAATACAACGAATTATTAGCGATATCGTAAAAGTTCATCTTTGTTGTTTATTTGCTATTATTGTTTTTGTTTTTCGCCAATTTTTAACTTTTAATCTTTTATCATTTGCCAAATATCAACTAGTATGATGAAAAACTTTTATATTCGGATAAATTAGCCAATGAAATCCATCGTAAATAAGTTCAAGAGAATTACGATAGCATTTAGAATAAATTATAATATATTTATAAAATGATGCCGAAGAATACGCATTTCGAAGTATTCTTCAAAATGTCCTTTAATAAATTTTATTTCTTTACTTTAGAAAAAAAATGCATAAATTATTGATATCAATCAATAATTGCTTTAAAATAATATAGTTTATGATAACGAATAATATCAATGCATTATATCATTTATTGCAATACTTTTTATCTGATCAGTAAGATTTAATAAGCTTTTAATGAATTTTAAACCGAAAAGCAGATTGTATTCCCAATAAAAAATCTTGAAGATCGTAAAAATGTAGTCCCACATTCTTTTTATCACATCCTATCTATCAGATACGAGATATCGTTGTAAAATTGGATTTTTGAGATAAATGATTATCAAAATTTGAGTAAAATAAAACAATTCGTTATAAATAGATCTTTATCGATTACAATATTTATCCCAAATTTATAAATTTATGTTGTTATATAAATTATATAACTGCTTCTGGTTTATATGAAATCATCCATCCGTTATTTTGGCTCATAATTTTGCCTTTATTACTTTTTCTGATTTATTGTTTTTTTCGCAAAATCTACTAGCACAATCTCATTCCCCTACTTTTTTTTCTAATGACATTTGAATCAAAAATTGGAATATGAGAAATATGAACAAATATAGGATAACTTTCGAAACCAAGCAATCTAACATGTTTCCCTTAAAAGTTTGATCTTAACATCAGATACTTTTTGTAACGCTTATATGATTCTGCATTACTTTTGCTTTTTCAATGTTTGAACTGCATTTTTATATGATTTTTGTAATTCATATGTGCATACCGAATTTTAGAAACTCAAAGAAGAATATATTGTATATATGTATATACCTATCAACAACGTATAACTTTATTGTATTGAAGATGCGAAGATACAATAGATATGCAAATAACCTTTTTTGATAAATAACAAAAGAGTAATGACATTTAAAACAAAAAGTAAAACATGTCAATAAAATTCAAGAGAACGTAGTGTGACTACGACAACAAAATCTGCAGCACTCAGTATAGTTAGTTTACAACCAGTACTATTTGAGTTCTTATGCAGTATTCTCGATGCCATCGAGTTGACAGCTCCATGGGAATGAGGTCTTCATTTTCATATTTTTTTCTGAAGACCAGCGAAATGTAGATATTTCCATATATCGTTTAACGATATGATATGTCCAATTAAAATCAGCTGTGCAGACGATATGTGAGAGAATTTGAAGCTGAAAACAATCAATTCTGATTACGTTCAATCGGAATACTATACAAAGTTTGTTGAAAGTCCATGGAACTTAAGATTATATTAAAAATGACAGGTAAATTAAATGCGAAAAAAGATGCAAGGACAAAAAAAAGTAAAGATTGATAATTTTCATGAAACAACAATTAATGACTTCACCACAAGCTAAATGGGGAGCAATTCTTTTGGAATCGGCTGAAAAGTCATGTAGTCTCTCATGGACTTTGGAATAGGAAGATCATCCACAAATCGACCATACAAGAGCTTTGATGTCCGAAAACACTTTCGCACAGCAAGACGACATAAATGTAAGAGTTCTGGAACCTGCAATACAAAAAATTTAAACATATGGAACATTGTCACTGTTTATTATTTTAGGAAATAACTCATACATTACCTTTGGCTCGGCACCGATAACTTCGCTCACTTCATTGCAGCAATTTGGAATACCAGGCGAAAAAAGTAACAATAATTTCATCAGTTTATCAACATCCGTAACATATGTTGTTTGCATAACATCATACATCAATGAATAGCCGTTGTTGCATCTGCACCAGTTCTAAAATGGAAAAATGGAAAATGTCACCAATCACAAACATTCCCTATAATGAATTTGATCATGTTGAAATACGCTACACGATAGTTTTCTGTTCACAACTATTATTGTTTACATAAATTCTGCTAACTAATCAAAAGAGATACTCAGTCATAAAACATCCGGACCTAGCAAGAAAGAGATATAATCATATGCTTAATTTCATGAGATACTGAAAGTAATAACTAATAGCGAAATTAGCGGAAATCGAAATCAAGCTTATAAAGTACAGGGTAACTCGATGATTTACTTACTTTCAAAGCTGGATCCAAACCACAGCGCAAAAGTAAAAGTAGCTGTCGCCGATTACAGGTGCCCAAGGCACTAACCAGTGCATCTGGCACGTCACATGTTCGCTCAATACTAAAAAACTCATGAAATTTAGCCAAAAAAATTTCTCGAAATAATAAGGCGGATTGTTTTTTCCTGAATTATGTAATGTTTATTTTGATCTAAAAGAAATATAATTAAAATACGTACAATTAGCGCAAATGAGGAGAGGAAAAAGAATAAGGCTTCTTTTGTATTCCTAACAATTTCAGTTTGTTCCTTGTTAAATCGTAAATTATATTTGAAAAAATTCAAGGTTTCATAACTTCACACTCTCAACTTCAGTATTCAGGATAGCAATAATTTTGTTACCTTTCAATTTAGTATTAAATAGATCCATTACCTCATAGCATTGATGTCAACATCATTCTCCAAAAATTTGTATAAGATAACGGGATCGATGCGATTTCGAAATGAAAACAAAAATGGTGAGAAGCAATTCTTAACATATGTCATCTAAACAAAAACATAACGACAGGCGTATATTAGTTGAAAATTTCAAATTAAAACAAACAAAAATACTAAGGAATTAAGATTTCAGAAAAATGATAAAATGTCATTCTCATTTCAATTACACAATGAAGTAACGATGAAATGCATAAATTAAAATCACTCTAATTTCTCTTTATATTAATTGAAAAAGCCCACTTTGGCGCCAGCTTTAAGAAGTCTTTCGACAACTGATGCATATCCTTTCCGAACGGCTTCACGTAATGGCGTATGATATCGACGCGAAAATAATGGCCGCAAATATGGAATGATCATGCCAAGTGGTTCACACGAGCTCATTGGGATCTAAAAAGCTGGCTTTTGCAATATTTATAATATTTCATCATATAACTTTTTTTTGAAAATTGAAAGTTTTTCCGTGCTATATAACCATAACTGCATCAACTATAATCTTCTGCAACTTTCAGAAATCTTTTAATGGGAAAATTCCGCCTATAAATAAATATGAAACTGAATACTGTTGTATATTTTAAGTAAAATATCGAGAAATTTAAACTTCAGTCGAAAAACCGGCATCAAGTAATAAACAAATAGATTCGTATGATCCACTATATGCAGCTGCTGATACTGGATCGACCTGAATGTATCAATAAAACAATTAAACTCTGTAAAGTATTAAAAGAACATAGACAATTACAGGTGTATCATCACTATCATCAATAAGTTTACTTAATTCGTTTCATGATGTCTTCTGTTAGTTTCGGATGAGGGATTAAATTTCAGAGCACTAAATTTAATTCAATAAAACTAAACCAGTGTTATGCTACCATTTTATCTTTAAGAAATAAGTGAAGGAACATCTTGAATTAAAAATAAACGGAATGATCCAGAGAACCAACTCTGCCTGCTCTTTCAGTTACTATGAAATTCTTATTTTTAAAAAGAAATCAAGAAAAAGGCATATCTAATCTAACCTCTGTTTCCTTTAACATGTCCTTATTCACATGAGGTATAAGTAGTTCCACACACTTAGGGTGATTGTTTAGAGCAGCCACAGCAATTGCATGTATCCGACTACCGTCATCCCCCAAACCGGATGCTGTGTTATGTTACAATCCGCTCCGTGATTTATCAATAATAGAAGAATCTATAAAAATTCGTTAACATTTTTAATATAATTATAATGTCTTACAGATAATTACATCGAACTTAGTTAACTGATCAAATTGGCCAATTTTATAGTTAAAACTGTTTGCAATGTATTTCTTAAGTTATTGAAAAATCCAGCTCCTGATAAATCACTTAAAAACTTACATCCGCAAATCCAGCATCAGCAGCAGCCATAACACAAGTTAATCCACTCTCCACTGATATATCAGCCAGTTCAGCTGCCCTATCTAAATTAAAGTTAAAATATTAACAAACATATAAATATACATATTGTTAATAAGTGAATTATGTTGTTAGGAAGTCGAATAATAAATTATGTTTTGAATTCAACTCGAATTTTGAGCTTAACCTAAATATTAAAATATATCACCACATATCCCACTAGTTGTAAAACATCACTAATAGTTAAAATGATGACCAAAAGGAATAAAAAGTTAATCAACTTAATTTTTGAAAGCATTTTCTAATATTTGGAAAAAACTGCGGAAGCAATCCTACCTCCGGCTATTTTTAGAAGCAATTTTACACCAGGATAAAAATCTTCTTGCACGGCAACCATCAATGCTGTATGCTTGCTCGAATCGGTAGCAAAAATATCTGCTCCCAAATTTATTAGTTGTTGCATCATAACCTAGAAAAAATGAAAAGTTATTTTGACATCATCATCACCATCTCAAAACGTTTCCTTCTCTTCCATTTCTTAATCGCAATAATAATATTCTTTTCATTTTCTATTTAACGCATTTAAAAAACACATACATAAGAATTTGGAAAAATTTTTCTATAAAATGTTTCCTTATATTATAACACAAAATGTATAAATTTATTATCCATGGATTTTAATAAGAAAAAAGAATACCAAGTCCTTGGTATTTGCTGATTCATGCAGCGCCGACCATCCATCATACCATACATCCAGTGGATTGGCACCTCTATCAATTAACATTAAAGCCAAAATAGTGTTTTTAGATTTAATTGCTTGAATAAGTGGGGTCATTTCGTCCAGAGTTCGAGCATTTGGATTTGCACCCTGCAAAAGAACGAATCTGGATATCCCACATAAACAAAAAAAACATTTTTGTTTCCTGACGAATAGATTCTACGGCTACAAAGACTAATTTTCTCCATATCGAACTATCTGAAGCATTAAATTTTCAGTCAATTTAAGTCAATTTCTAAAATAACGCTTATTTTGCAAATATCTAAAATTTTAACCCCTGTTTACATTAATATTTTGCTTCAAGTCACATTATATATTAGGAGAGAAACATTAAATCGACAGATATACATTATCAAGAAGATATCGCGCTACTTCGAGAGCTTCATTATGCCTGCACGACATACGGCAAACCAGCATCAGCGGTGTAACAAAATCATGAGCTCGAGCATTCACATTGCAACGTCCTTAAATCATGTAAAAAATTAGATAAAAACGAAAACATTTGGACTTTTATTCAGGATTCGATAGAGCATCTTTTCAAAACTTAAATGATGCAATGCAGCGTAAAAGGTGATTAATGGTAGTTAATGTGTTTACAATATGTTATTATACAGTTAAAAACAGATAAAAAGAGAAAGTAAAGCAAATACATTTTCGGAGATGAAGTGACTACCTACACAATTAATTTAAAAAAAAGAAATAAGAGAAATAATTAAATGATGAAATACTGAACATAAACAGATAAATCAGTGATCTTCTGCCGTGAATCTTAGCAAATTTATCACTATGTTTTATGCATTTGGAGATAAAGGATAAATCGAAGAACAATTCGAAAAGCTCTACAAATCCTCTTGAAGAAGGAGAAGGAATCTATAAGATAATGAATAAATAAAAATCACTTGAATCGTTATGTCAATTTGTATCTTAATTACTTGATTCAAGCTATCATTTCTTTTCTACAAAAATGAAGAGTGAATTGCTCATTAAATGGATTCAAATGGTAAAGAAATTGTCAAGAATGAAATACCAATGCTCTAATTATTTTTAATAAATTTAAGCAAAAGAGACAGATATTTTACCACTTTCAATAAGCAATTTACAACATTCCAAATGCAGTCCATACGCAGCTTCATGAATTGGCCACCAGGAACGATCATCTGGATAAGCGCCATATCCAGCGTGCAATAACTGCCGTGTCAATTCGACATTACCTAAACGACAAGCAACTCCAACCGTTACGTTACGTTCTACCACAATCGGTTCCTCTTCAGAAAATCGAATACTGTTAGTGGTCCAATCTGATCTAGTCTAAACAGTCATAGTTAAATGAAATATGTTATGAAAATTTAAAAAAAACGTTGAATTGTATGCAAACAGTTATTGGAAATTATATCAATTAGATGTATGCTCATAAATAGCTCTAAAAATGACTTATTTATCTCTTTGCTAATGTAACATAAAATGCACCAATAATTTCCAGTTTTCTTTTCACATTTATAAATGTAAAATACATTACTATTATATACTATACATTGTCTATGTAATATACACTTTATTACGAACAACACTTTTTTATTCTTTGTTTCTGAAAAATTAATAAAAATTAAATTCAAAAAAATGAATACTGAAAGAGCTATTTATGAGTGTACAAAATCTAAAATATGTCATGCCATTACTGCACATCTTTTGTATTATGTTTAATCAATTTATCTCAGTAATTTTCCTAATACTGAATAGAAAATCAACCATAGAGAACAATATTTTTGAAAAGAAATCAATAAGTGAAATTCTAGCGCAAAGATAATACGCTTCGATTAATACGTTAATAGCTATACTGCATTCACGTAACATATGCTGTACTCGATAAAACAGCACACGTAATATGCGTAAAAATTGCTAACAATTATGTAAATAATTTGTGTTATGCCAAAAATACAACTTACCCGCTTCATGAACGATCACAGTCAAGCACTTTTAAATCAGCCAAGAAACGGGAAAACGGCCAACTAATCAATCTCAATATTCTCGACGTGATCCAACGTAACGCTGCTTCTCTCGCAAAAAACCAAACCTCCAGATGATCATTCCGCGATTTCCTTCTCCGCCTACCGCATACGATATTCTATATTTTCTCGCATCTTCATATTTTCAACCATAACTACGCTATTTCATTGAGAATTAAAGCTAAGCATTCTTAAATCACTGGCGGACCACGTCATTTATCACTTTTACGGCCCACCAAAATACTTCACAATCTTACCTTACAAAAAATTAAAGCCAAATATTCCTAAACCATTCGGTAGATCGCATTAATTTTACGGCCCTCGAAATACTTTTACAGTCTTGCTATACCTAGCATTTTTTAAAACTCCAGATCAAACAACCACTGAGGCATTTTCATAGAATTAATCCATTCCGATTTTTTCCAATTACTTTTCTCAAATTCTCGAGTATTTAACATAAAATGCTCTCATATTTCTCAGTTCTCAAGTATTTACATAAAATGCTCCCTGGAATATCATCATTGAATTTCAAATTTTTGATTCTTTTTAGTACTATTCATTTCTTTAGTTTATAATCGTTCTCATTTAGTTTTAGATTTGCAAATTAAATTATGTAAATTTAATATTATTTTTTTGACTATCAAAGAGAATGTTTGGAATTTTGAAATTGTTTTTTTTTTTTACTTTCGCAAAATAATTTGCGTATAATTGCTTTTGTAATTGTTTGCTAAAATAATTTGCTTTATTAAACATCATATACGATTAATTCATGTTCATATCATAAATTTGATAAATTAAAATTATTGATAAATTGATTATGATTACCGATGATAAATAAAGCAATCAAAAAAGTAAAAATCATATTTGATATTGAATAGAATTTTAAAATTTGTCGATTTTTACTTCTATAATATTGAAAAATTAATACTAAAATTGATCAATCATTAATGATTATTATTGTTGTTTTGATATTTTCTAGAAGAAATTAGCGTATAAAGAATGATAAACATTTATTCCTAAACATTTAATTAAGAATTTTTAACAATAACCATCTTTTACCAAAATATTATTTGAAGGAAAAATTATGATCAAGTGATGACAATAAATTAGTTAATCAAATAATCGAAATTCTATTTCAGTTAATTAGAAATCATTTAATGTTTGAAGTTATGAAAAAACAAAACTTTTATTGATAATTCAATGCAAAATAATAATAGAAAAATGATTAAGAGGTAAAACTAAGATAAAACTTCAAGTTATAATCAAAGGTCATTAAATGACCTGATGAAGTATTGATATTCAGAGAATATGGAAGCAATTAATTTGTTTTCTTTATCACCAGCTATCCGTTGTATTGAATAACTTTTTTTTCTTTGATTACGAGAAATTTGCAAAAGTATTGATCACTAAAGATAAAAATGCAAAATACTTAATTATTATTACCTTTTCTTCTTTTCAAATTCTGCAACTACAAATGATAAATTTAAAGAGTAACAAATTAAAGCAATGTAAAATTTAAAAAAAAAATCAATTTTACATAAATATTTCAATCATTGAAATAATTAATAAATATGCAATACCTTTACATAAAAAAATCATATTAATCCAATTTATGATAATAAAAAACATATCAGTTATATCATACAAATTAATATATTTCTGATAAAGTAATTATGAATACTGATAACAAAGATAAAAACGAAATGAGCATAAAAATGGAATGTAAACAAAAATATATATTAAAATTAGAAAATATATTCCCTAAAAGAAAATTCTTTAAATTTTAATTGAACCATTTCAAATCGTGTACAAAAAAAAATATTTTGATAACATTATCTATCAAATAATTCTGATAAAATCACCCATCCGTAAGATAATTGAATGACTTATTTATAATATTATCAGATCATTAAATGATTCATAATATTATCTATCAGATTAACTAAATGATCTATAAATACTACCTGTCATAATGATCTATTTCACGTTCCTTTATCGAATATCCCGATTCATAACAAGAATGGAAATCTCACGTAGAATTTATATCTCACGTAGAATTTATATCTTCTAATTCTTTTCACGTTCCTTTATCGAATATCCCGATTCATAACAAAAATGGAAATCTCACGTAGAATTTATATCTCACGTAGAATTTATATCTTCTAATTCTTTTCACGTTCCTTTATCGAATATCCCGATTCATAACAAAAATGGAAATCTCACGTAGAATTTATATCTCACGTAGAATTTATATCTTCTAATTCTTTTCACGTTCCTTTATCGAATATCCCGATTCATAACAAGAATGGAAATCTCACGTAGAATTTATATCTCACGTAGAATTTATATCTTCTAATTCTTTTCACGTTCCTTTATCGAATATCCCGATTCATAACAATTTTAGGTAATATAAATTCTCTATTCTGTGCCTATATCTGAATACACTTCTAAAAATATCCTTCCTTATATATTATACTTTCCCTTTTCGTCGTTTTTGATGTCAGCATGTCTCACAGATAATTTCATATAATGCACGTTTTACGTTTCCTTCTTATTAACAACATGAAGAAAGAGTTTATCCTATCCTTCTTTAATGTTTTAGAAGGTACGAATACGGTAGCATTGTTGCTCTTCCCCATCGCTTATTCATTCTTCCCTTCTTTGTTTGTCATTAATATTACCGTAATCTCGTCTTCAATAAATTGCCGCAAAATTGGGCCAAAAGCTCTGATTCCTTTTGTTTCAAAATGTTTCTTTGTTAGACTCGTTGTTTAGGTCAGTGATGGTTCAGAATTATCAGTATCTTTTTGCAAAAATCATCATAACCTGTTCAATTGATTTCGATTTATGATATTTATCAGCTAATCAGTTAAAAAATTTATTAGATTTTCGGTTTGAATATTTATCAGCAGCTAATCAATAATACATTTATTAGAGATTTCCAGTTTGAGAAAGTTATTAGTTATTTGATTGAGATATTTATCAATCAGGTCTTTATTTCCTATCCGTGGAAATATTCTTTAGTTTTCAAGGCATGGAATATTTATCAATCAATCAATTGATATGTTCATGAGCTTTCAAACATTTATTAGTTTATTCGGTCATGATATTTATCAGCTGTCCGACAAAGCATTCACTATCATTTACTATCTAACTGATTGGGATATCATTATATTAAAATTATCGATCTCCATACTGAACCTTATTGCGTCCTACGAGAAGCATTAACTTACGTCTACGAGAATCATATAATACGTGAATAAAACACGAGATATGTGCATTTTTAAATCAGGTTTCCTATCGAATTTTAAGATAATTGTTGATGATTCTGTAAGTGTATTATTGATATTAGCTAAAAATATCGACTGGAATTTCATAAAACTTTGAACTTTGAAGATTTGGTTGGAACCTGATTGTAATCTGACTTCTCCATTCTCGAGTATACTGTATTACCAAATTTTGGCTATTAATATTCAGACCGATGAGCGAGAATTAAACAAAGAAAATAAATGTCAAGTCAAAGTGATTTAAGGAAAAGAGCGGGATTTTTATTCTTATTTCTCTTGCAAATGCTCAGTAATCCATTCATCTATTCCAACAATCACATGACTCTCGAAATGTTATAAAAGTTCATGTTTCTGCTAAAAAAGGTCATACTTTTGTGGAAATAGCATTGCTTAATAGGAAATGAATGCTGTAAAATCGTGCCTTGTAATTATTGCCCAATGCAGTGATGTTTTGATTAAGCATGGTGTAAAGGGTTACCTAATTGTTAGTGAGAAATTTGTGATAAAAATGTTTCGCAGATAATTTGCGGACTTTCAGTTCAGAGTTTTAGAGATTCTTGAGCTTCATAGAATATTTGAATCAGTGTTTTACGATCCTTCATTAATTTCTTTGACATTTCAGAGAGAAAGATTTTTCATCTATTATAACATCAAATAATTTTGTTAATATTTTATTCGAAAAACCAATGATTTTTAACTTCTCTTCATTTTAGCAACATTCCAATTTGTTTTTTAAATTTAAATTTGGCGATGTTCGAAGAATTTTTTCAAGTTTTTTCACGTAGTCTCAAAAAAATGTTTAGACGGTAAGGCTATTATATAAGCTTTCCTTGACGTTTGTTGATTTCAGATAGGAAAATAGGTGACGCATAATTTATGTCGAAGGATACTTCAATATGAATGGATTTTCGACCATAATAATAATAATAATAATAATATTGAATTCCAATTATTCGTTTCCGCACAGGAATGTTTCCATAAGTAATTTGTTTCTTTTCTTTTTTGCAGTTTTAACCATTTTATTACTAACTCTCTTACTAACGATGATATCAACAATTAGTCCTCAAAGAGCTATGGTACCATTACGTACTGAACAGCTAGCAGCATCACCGGTTTGCAACCAGAAACAGCAACCTGTTATTGAAAATGCGGTACCTGTCCAGCTATGTCAATTACTCAAGCAAAGTTATGGTCTTGAAGAGGGTGCTGATCCATATATTATACCCAGTTGTCCTAACATGTTAGTTTCTACCAATTTATTTTTCTTACACAATAATTATTTTTTCCCTTCCGTTCTTTGAATTTTAATTAAACATTGTAAAATAATAGATTTTTATTGAATCTCTTGTAAAATTTTATTCTTTTATTAAAGAAATAGAAATTTTTCTTATAAATATTCTTGCTATCAAAATGAGAATTTTTTTCTCGCAAATTTCATTCTTTCTGAAGGAAATGAAGAAGTCAATAAAGGTGATCAGGTATTCACTAATCATCGCATTATTAATGTTAATCGACATATCGATTGATCAAGATCCTCGTGATGAATTTCGATTTATTCAAATTTTTATTGCCTAAATAATGGAAACTTTCTAGTATGATTAAGTCTCCAACAAATGTGTTTTACATTTATTAAACGATAAATAAAGTGGTAATGATTTTAGCCATGCATTGTTACATAATATTTTAGACTTTTTGTCCTACATCGTGGACAACTGCGTGCTATCAATTCATTCACTCGGCAAACGGTTCAACAAGACAGTATTCCTTCGGTAATAGTTTTTATTCATTTGGTAGTTAATGAAACATCCAGAGAAGAGAGTACCACATACATTATTAATGAGCGGAACAATTCGCAAGATTTTTTATGCATAAAACCAGATTGGGAAATTTTTCGATTCAGTGGTTTTTCGCTCTTTGTAGATATTATTAATACTCCAAAACTCCCCAAAGTCAACTTTGTAAGTCTTAGCTCGTATTACTTTGTGGACTTTTTATTTACTTTATTTTAATATTTGTTCCTACGAATTGGTTAAGATAAATTATAATCATGTACGTAATGTTGAAAGTTATCCTATTTTCTGTTTTTAATTATGAATATTTTTAATTAATTGTGAATTTCCAGTTATAATTACGCTAATATTTCTTAATGTCTCTTTTTTTCTTCAACTTTTTTCTTATAGCAACTTAGCAATGATGGTTCGAAAGGAAGTTCCAAGTCACCTTCGGAAGATGCAAAAGGAGATGGACGAGTAGCTCCACCTGCAACACCAGTTACGCCGCTTCGACCATCTTCGACGATAGGAGTATGCATATGTTTCACTTACTGCTTCAAGTATTATCTTTTTGTTTTGGTGCTCTCCTTTTCCCTCATCTTTTTACCAGTGACTTATAATAAATATTATCATCAGTAATTTTAATAAATATTGTCAGTAATTTGACAAAGTCATAAATGAAATTCCTTCGAACTTCTGCTATTCACTGAGATTTTATTCTTGTATAAGTGAAATTGCTTGAGGATTACCTATGCAAAGAATTTCATTGGTCATTGGTCGGTATGGTTTGGTGTCATCTCTTCAAGTGAAGTAAGTATATAAATTATCATTATTCTTTTAATGCTTTAAATTTAGCGTCAACCATGTGAACCGGAGTGGCACAAAGCGGTTTCTGATCAAGAACGAGAATTGTGGAAAAGAGGTAAGTCCATTTCATATTGAATAAGAGCTTTAAATTTTTCTTTTTACTTTAACTTCCAGAATGTCGTCGAACTAGTGCATATAAAACTTCGCTTTGTAACCCATTTCGAAATAGTGGGAAGTGTTCATATGGTCTCGGGTGTCGGTTTGCACATGGAGTCAGTGAATTGCGTCCAGCACCAAGAGTAACTTTTCAGTATATACAAAATTTTATTTTAGAATTCATTTTTCGTCTCTTCTTCACTCGATGTTGAACTTATTTCTAAAAAGAGTTAGTGTTGATTGGGTAGAAAAATCTTTCCAGTACGTTCCGAGAAATCTCGACAGTAGTTCATTATCAATTAATTTCTACTGCGAAAACATTCACATTTTTAAGCCACATCCCAAATACAAGACGCAGTTGTGTAACAAATTTGCCTTATATGGTTCATGTCCATATGGTTCTCGTTGCCAGTTTATTCATATGCGTCCATGTGAAATGCAAAATGATTTGGTAGATTTTAATTTGTTGCCATTCGTAAAAAATATTAGCTGGTAGATTATCAGAAGTACGCTTATTTACTATCGCATATTGATTATATTTAGGATACAATCGTACTTCTGTTAACGAAGGAGGTTTAGAAAAATATCTCTTTAATACAGCCATAATTGTTTGATTGATTGAATTTCGGTAGCTAATATTCGCTTAGTTTTTTTTGAAAAATTTTTAAAAATATGATTTTGTTGGGAATTTTACTGTGTATTTTTTTCTGAAGTTTCTAGTCTGTTTATTACGTAGCGGAGTCATTTTAGGTTTGTTTATATTCTTATTTATTCATTTGTTTGAAGAGACTCCAGACCTCTGAATTATTTTAGGGATATATGAACTTCGCAGCAAGCCTCGATGGTGACGGTAGGCATGCACTGAAGTGTCGGCATTATTCAATGTATGGAAGGCCAAGGTTATTAATCTGCAGTTGTATTAATTATTTTTTTCAGACTAGGAAGAATAATACTGATTGATGATTTCGATGGTAAGGATACCAAATTTAGAAATGAGAAGTGAATATAATGATATGAGACAGACGTAATTCGGATACCATTCCTGAAGCGGACGACTTGGTATGTAGTAATTCGAATGAATATCAATGTCAAGACAGCGATGCTGTTGGAGATGGAGTTTTATTTAATAATAAAATAAATTTTTAAAGATTTTGAATCATGCATCTTACTGGATAAAGGAGTTACAACTGACAATATGAAAGATTTCAATGGATTTCAGATTTTATGGAAAGAATGCACGTGTTCTCGAAGCACCAGCGTCTGGTCACTGTAATTCATTTCCACAATTTTTGGTTCTCCTAATAATCTGCGAAAAACTCCAGCCATTTTAATGCCATGCAATCATTTCGATTCAGAGGTCCAAGTTTTTTCTTTTTGAGATAAATTTCTGCAGCTGCCGTACTGCAGTGGAAATGGATTCCAAGTTCGTTTGTTGATGTCTTCGATGTTTATGCGTCAGACAGCTTTTTTATAGCATATGGGAGTTTTAATAAAAGATTGATGAATACTTTTTTTTTTAAAGTTATTTTAGAATGACAAAAGCTCGCTGATATCGGTGCATATCAAAAGGCTAGCCTTCAAATAAACTAAGAAGTTCAAAGAAATTTTTTGATCTTATTGAATTTCAGACTTTTTCTCGCCAGGTATAATGGGTAGTGTTGAAGGAACACCGGGTATGTTGCCAATTATTGGCTCGAATGGAATGTATTCCGACGTTGCTGAAGTAGATGATTTGTTTAGTGGGATGTAAGTTTGGTGATATTTGAGTCCAGTTCTGTTTTCAAATTCTGAATTTTCGGTTTGCGGCGTTTCCAAAAGATTGTTGTACTCTTGATACATTGATTGATAATAATTTGCAATTCTGATATTACAACACGTTTTGATATTGGCGATGATAATAAATCGTAAGTTTAATAATATTTGAAAAGAAACACCATTACAAATATTCGTAAATTTAGTTTTACTAAATTAGTACGTTAAACGTACTTCCATATCATATTAGAGTTTTAATATGACTGTCTTTACATTCCAATAATCCTTGTTTTATTGGAACTATCGAATTTCTTAGAATTATTTACAGGAGTATTGCTGAAAGTAGTCCATTCACGCAATCGTGCTTTCCACGAATAAATGTGGAGAATTGTGCTGGGACAGCTGCGAGACATGTGAATGGTGCCGATATGTCGTATCGTACTTCGTAAGATTCTTCCACGATATAGTTTATTGCTAAAATTTTTGTCGACAATCTGTAAACATGTCGAGAAATTCGTTAAAGTTTTTTATCTGTGGAAACTTTGCATAATTTATCATGATTTATTGGGACATCATGTATTTGTCCATTTGTAAATATTTTTGTTGTTATTCACGGTCTAATGCGATTACTTTTAGTTTTTTTTGTTGGCTGTCATCTTTTTATCTTAATTTTTTTGTACGTATGGGCGGTTTATTTTTCGGGCTCAGTAATGTGCATTGATTTGATTTTTCCTTCAATATTTGTTATAAATTTTGAGCTATATTTGTTACGATTTTACTTATTATTGTATTTTATTTTTACTTTGTCCATTTCAATGTCATGTAATTATATACCGTTCAATATATGTTATTATTTCTCATTTTGAATGGTGTATATTGGACATTTCATTTCTGCACTCATATTTTACTTTATTAGTACTTTTGGCTCTTTTGAAATGAAAATGGATTTTATGAATTAGTGTTTTCCACTTGTTGGTGAATGTTTGAGAGGTGTTTTTTCATTTATATGTGTTTTTTCGAATTTGTTTTATCAAATATTTTATTAGGTAAATCTCCTGAATGATGAACGAGTTGATATATGAAATGGCGTTTCAGTATGAGAATTCTGTAATTTGTAAGGTTGAGGCGATGGATAAGCTTGAATGTAAAAGATTTTTGGAATTTACCATTTTGTAGAAAACGAATTCTCCATTCCCAAAATTCAGCATAAAAGCTTTTATTAAAGCAAAAGTTTTCATTGATTTGTTGCTGTGCAACTTCAGAATATATTGCATAATTACTGGGATATTTTTTCACATATGTGTATATGTACGTTATGTTGAAGTGATTAGTACTGATAGATAATAATTATCGTTCTGTTTTCGCTGATCTCCTTCACAAGATCGGTGCTATGTATTCATTTATTCGTTACTTTTTTGTTGTCGCTTTACGCAGTATCATTTTTATTATTTTGGATGTACGAAATTTGAAATGTTATTATTTTGCAAAATTTACACATTTTCATTCCATTTCGACGTTAGGAACATTGTCAACTTTTTCAATTGAAATTTCGCAGTTATGATTTTATCGCATAAAAAGTGATAGTAGAAGGCGAATTCGCAGATTTTTACACGAGTGATGCTTGTCGATCAGTAATGTTTATTTTTGAGTTCTAAGGGTTGATTGATATTAAAGGTGCCTCAGTATTATCCGGATAAGTAATAGTACTATAAATGTAGAGATATGTATACGTATATGCGTATGGTCGATTGCTAGAGATGATTCAGGATGAATGTGGCTTCCTCTGATTTTGGTTTTTAGCAAGCATAGTTGGAGTGTCTCAGCGAAAGAGTTTGTTAACGAGAGAAATTCTTTCGTTCAAAATCTCAAACGGAAAGAGTTATGCGAGCTAGATAGAGAAAATAAGAACTTGATCGTTTAAGTTACATCCTGGATGATGAACTATATTAGGATTTTCAGATATATATGTGCATGTAGTCTCGTGACAACGAAATGAATACGGTAAGTGCTCGAGATCAATAAATATTGCCATGAATTATGTTTACTCTTTTATCAGATATCCGTCAGCTCATTTACTGTATGCCTTCATCGATACTCTTTCACAAATTATTCCGCTTCATCAGTAAGGTAATCTGGCTGAGCTGTTTTCATGGACGTGTGTTTGCGCGGATATACCAATCAATATTATACGTTACATACGTCAAATAGATGATTCCAACATTTTTTTCGAAAAGTACTTTATAATACTATCTCCTACTGTAGTCATCGTCATCTCTTTGTATCATATTTAATGGTTCTATTCTCGTAAATCATTCATTCTTTTCGTTTGGTTATGGGAAAGAGGAGGTCAGTGATATGTTGTGAAATATAAGTTAAAGAAAGATGGTATAAGTTGCAATTTCCCATGTATTATTATGTATGATCGTATAATTAGTACATTGATAAATATTCTTAATCATAGTTCATAGATCATCATCATGTTATAACATTTGCATTAATTATTCGTTACATAATAATATAACTAATAGACATCATAGTAACGAATTATTTATTGCTCTGTTTATCGGTAAGAATTGAATCGGTGAGCGAGGAAGAATCAAGTAAAGTTTAATGCTATAAATTCTAATGATATAGTAAGATTTATATCACACGTTGGAATAATTTTTATTGCTATTTTTTTATTTTTGATATTTATTGTATTCTTGTCACTAATTATTATACGAAACAGATGGCCTTTCTACATAAGTCTTGATTTGGGAAAAAAGTGAAAGGTGAAGATCTTTGGATTTGAGAAAATGCAAAAAGTGAAATCGTCTTTAGCAATCTCATTCCAATAGGAGAAAGAGAAACAGAGATATTGGGAAATAATGGTGATATAATATTTTGAAATATAAATAACAGATACTGTATCATTGCAGTACTGTGTCATATTTTTAAGTCAGTAAGATATGAAGAGTTGTATGAATTGTTTATTAATTATTCGGGAGATTCAATGTGTGTCAGTAAGATTGCTTGAAATATGGATGCATTAAACTATTTTGTTACTGTTGATAGGGAAATGTGATATCAGGAGAGATGATACTCTATGTCAATTTTATCAATGAATATAGTCATTTGTATTTTCATCAGTCATTTCAGGTTCTGTTTTTCTACTTCCAGTTGATGTTGTGATGATATTTGGTATCACAAATACCTCTGATAACTACAATGGTACATTCTAGTAATGCTCTACTAAAACCCGAATCATTAGTATCATGGTTGAATATGATACCTGTACCAATCGAAATTCGAGAATTTTTATATCAAGTTTATGGAATAGAACCACATACGATAGCATATTTCAATGAACAGAATCCTAATAGGTTAAATCTTTCGAACGGCTTTCTTGGTCTTTTTTAATTCATTTAGTTGGTGTCCATGCAGTTATTTTACTTTGATCAGTTTTTCTTTTATTTTAATCGAATTTGATCATCTCTGAAATAAAATTAAGATTAATTAAATTTTAAATGTGAAAATGGCTATCGCTTTATATACTAAATCCAGAATAAGATTTATTATTTTACTTACTAGTATTTTGTGTACCCTGTATAATATATATTGGTCTATTAATTGATGAAATCAATGCAATTAAAAATCATAAACGATTGGCGAGTTGCTACTTTTTCATTTATTCTTTCTTACATTCCTAGGTGCCGTAGTCAATAAATGAGTAAAACAATATGGTTAAACATTTAAGATGATGAAGTCAATAATAATACAAGTTGTAACAGATTTACTCACTGTCATGTTTCAGGATTTATATCATCGTTCATGGAAAGCTAAACTATATCGATTTACCCGTGATTGATTCAAAATCTTCAGGAGCAATTGAAGTGATTTTTTATTGCAATTTTTGCTATTTGATCTACCTTTTGGGGCAACGTAAAGTTGATTTTCTTTAAGGATTTGATTTCGGTAATTATTTAATTAACTTTATTTATGTTAGAATTAATTTAGTGATAACAGTAATCTTCTGATGTGAGTAAATTTTCCATTAATTGCATCTTATTCCTTTCTGACAATATATGCCTTGTTTTTTGGTTACGGTGCAAATATCCTTTCTCATAGCAGCATTATATGCATAATTTTTTCTGCGATATTGTTTCTCTATGAAGGAAACTTTGCCAATGAAAATATTTCTCTAACTTTGATATTTCTTTCTAATAACGATATTCTTTTTTTGAGTAGCGGATGTTTTTTGGTGGTAATATCTTTTCGATAACAGCGTCTAGCAATTGTTTAGCTTATTAAAATACTACGAACGGTTATCGATCATTGTGACTTGAAAATTCCCGTTGATACTACACAATATCACAGATATTTGCTGGTGTATGTGTAATATCATGGCGATAGGAAAATTGATCAAATGAATATGCTTTTCTTTTCGTTCTATTCACTTTTGAAATTTAACATTAAAATGGCATTAATTAGCACGAAATGATCAGGATATCCCAAAAGATCCCGAAAGCAATCTTGATAAGATGGACCGAAAGTATTTTACTGGATATTTTGAGATCCATAATGATTTGTTATGCTTACTGCATGTTAACCAAGACTTAGGGCAGATGATTTTAGGCTAGTATTGATGGGTTTTTTCGATCGAAATCTAAAAACTTTCAACGATGTAAATTTCAGAAACATGGGTTTGATTTATCTGGAGATAGTAAAACATCGGTAGGGTCAAGCAAATCCAACAAGTCTTGGCAAATGTTAACCGATGGAGAACGTGAACAGCTACAAAAGGTAAGCGATTTGTAATAATGTAATAAATCTTGTCTCCATTTTAGTTATAATACTAAAATTCCTCATAAGATTTCGAAATCCCTGTTTAAGAAATAAGTCATTGTTAGTGTGAATATTTCTTTGATAGAATTATAGTTAGTTACACAAAAGAGAGAAATAGATTTTCGTGTTTTGATTGGGTGCTTTTTATTTGGAGAAAGGAAGAGAAATGGGCTTATCATCATACAAATTCAAGTTGAACAAAGATTTGTGTCATTTAGTGAGACTTAGTGAGAAGTGCAGTTTATCAGTTGCTATTATTTAAGGGGAATGCTCAGGTCAGGGCGGAACATCAAAGGGCCATCTCATCAACTTCTTTCCTCGTCATCTTTTTTACATAGTCGTAAATCATCCTCTAATAATACTTTCCGATCATCTAAAAAGAAATTGAAAAAGGAGATGAAGACAGCTTGATTGCTAGTTGATTTTTGTTTAACGAACAATGCAAATCAAAACTGAGAAGCGTTGATTGAAAAGAAAATTCCATTCATGTTCGATACTCACGCGATAAATTGATAACGTATTCGAATTATCGGTTTACTTCAAATTTCCGATAAAATCGATGGCGTACTATTTATGTAGTTGGTAAAGCCATTTTTCGGAAAGGTTGAAGTAATAAATGATCGTATTTAGAAATGTCGATAGAATTGCAATGAAACGAATCACAACAATAATTGGTTGATAGAAATGAGCTTAGTAAAGACTTGTGATAGTGGTATGATAGTGTATTCTTCTATTAAGCTTCTGTTCAGATGTATCTAATATTTGTTGAAATATAAAACACTAGGGAATTAGAAAACATATTTTTATGCAAAATTATATGAAATACCTAATAGAGGTCATAATGCCGATATCTTCTGGTTAAATTACCGTCAGTGGAGTATTGTTGTCATCAGTGGTTGGTCATTTTGTAAAGAACTAATTACATTAGAAGATTAATACCTGTTATCTTGAATGACCTAATTAAATGCTAACTTTCTGCTGTTGTATTTTGGGTTCGAAGATTGCCGCACCATTAATGGCAGTTGCTTGTTTTCCCATTTCTATTCTAGAACGTCGTAAGAAGAAAGCATATAAAACTTCATTATGTAGAGCATTTCGAGAAACTAATAAATGTGAAAACGGAGAAGCATGCGGTTTTGCTCATGGTGAAAAAGAACTTCGTCTTCCACCCAAGGTATAAGAAATTTATTGAACCTTTATGGTCGATTGTCACATAAACTCAGTGCCTAAAAGTGAAAATGTTTTAATTATGCGGAACATTTTGATAGACTACAGGAAGTTTTGCGATAATGTTCGCATATTTAGCTAGAATATTTTTAGTTTCCGTTGTCGCAGAAATACCGAAAATTTTATGATAGGCAATAGAGAATTTGCAATACCTTAATGTCGCGGTTTTTTCAAATAATGTCATAAGATACTATTAGGCACCAGAGCTACAATACGCTTATGCTGCTTGAGATTTTTATTTTACAGGTCCATCCGAAATACAAAACTCAGCTGTGTAACAAGTTTACCATGTGGAATTATTGCCCGTACGGCGCCCGTTGTCAGTTTATCCATCAACGTTTTCACCAAAATATGGAATTTATTAACATGGTGCGTCATTTTTTCCATTTTCTTTATGTATTTGACCATAATTTTGATTTTGCATACGGTAAATATAAGTGAATTACGAAATGAATCTGTCAACTAATCATTTGCTCATTTCGCTTAATAAATACATTCCATCAACTGATCTTTATTTACCTGTCATTCTGATAAACTTACGCTGAAGTTGCAGATGAATGCGGAAGATTCAGATCCAAATACGGATAGACTTAGTGTGGAACGAGTGGATAAAAGGTGGTTATCAGTCTTTAAAATTTTTCAAAAGTTTGTCTTAAGATTAGTGTTTTAAGATTCTGTCTTAAGATCAGAATAACACTTCCGATCTATCACATACACATATGTAATTCTCTTTTTCAGTATCAGATATATGAACCCGCCGGTTGCCTTGGGGAAGCATCTTTATTATCCTTTAGAAAACACCGATTTTCGTGGAGCAGAAAATATGGGATATTCCATAGAGGTACTCGTTTTTCATGATACAGTATGTTTAGGAGAATTTTGATTGATAATTCGATATTGTAATGTATGTACCACATGTTTCCTCCGATGGGTTTATCACCAGATAATTGAAATCATGTAATTAAAGAGGCTTTGTGCAAATGAATTGGTAAATATTCGGCCGTGTAATACTGCGAATTATGTACTATTGTTTATTAGTCATACTCAAAGGCATGATGATAAGCTTCATTTTTAGATGGCAACTAATCAAAGCATTGAAAATGCTGCCCATGGAGATCGTTCACGTGATAACACTGATCCGGTTGCGCGCAACACTAATTTGGGTCAGCTCAGTTTGGTTGATAATAATATTCTCGAGCGGCTTAATGGCCGGTTTAACAATATGTTAGTTTGTGCAGGAATCTTTCTTGAAGCTTATACAATTTAGTTTTTATCTCTACTAGCAGGTAGGTTAAGCTACTTTTTCTGTAGAAGATATTTCCCACTACTTTTTAATAATATGCCATGGAAAAATACTGTCGTTCAAAATAAGTAATTTCGATTGCTCTCATTTATCGTAGGCGTCATAAGAAAGCAGAATTCATACTTGTAATTTAGATGTAAAATAGAAACAAAAATTTTATAGGAAAATGATGAATAATGGTTATGTATTTCCGCAGTCGTATTTTGCAAAAAGTGGTTCGAGTAGTAGTAATTATCAGCTTATCCCGGATGTTCAAAGTTCAACAATTTTCTAATCCATTTTGTAAAATACCATTAGATATGAATGTTTTTTTTCTTTTGGATAATATTTTTCGCTTCGTATCGTATTTATTGCATCACTATCATTATTATTGATTTCACAAAATTACGCTGTATTATATGAATATGAGAAAATTCAGTAATTTATTTTATTGTTTCGTTTTGCTAAGAAGTTTCTTTTTATTTTTACATGTTACATTGGTTGAAATTGTATGTTGAGAATTAAAATATGAGTGTTTTATTATTTAGTTCTTTTCTTTATTTGGTATTCATAAAATAAAAAAAAAAGTTTTCATTAGAATTTATGAGTCCATGAATTCATTTATAAAGTGAAAACAAATTGTACTGAGAAACTTCTTCTGAGTTACGTGTTATAGATTCTTTTATGAAATGCTTACACGTATATTAGTTTTTGGGAATCATTTCTGAATTTACGTTGCAGCGTATATTTTCTTTAGTTATGACTTTAAATTTCATGGAGGTAATTCTTACATATAGTAAATAATAAAGTAATTTTGAATATGTATAATTAATGAACCATTGTTTCGTATTTTGTGTTAATCTGAATAAAAGTGATAAATTTTTAGTGGTAGAAATGATTCTGCATTTGATTTATCTAAAATTTCAAAAAGAAGTAATTGTTTATAAAATAATCATGCGGTATCAATGCAACATATATGTTAGATAGGTGTTGATGAAATCATTTCATTATATATATATATATATATATATGAATCAACAATATCAATGCAATTTACTCATACTGCTAATATCGTCTTAATTTTGATGATCTGAACAAACTGATGTGAGAACAATTCATGCTACTATTAATATCTTCCTCGTTATATCCACGACTCGAGCGATTCCATTACTCAATGTATAAATATTTCGGAAAGTCCCACTGTAGCTTAAGTGTTTTTTTCTGCGTCAACAATTCATTTAGACTACATTTATATTACTATGATTCATTTAAACTACTTTTTAATGCAATCTGGAGACGCAGAATGCAGGATGAGATGTTTTATGCGTGAAGTTGTTCGCAAGAGAACTTTAAGAAAAATAATCACCACGAAACTTCTGTCTTTCTTACTGCATACCTATATAAGTTTTAGAACGTTGCGAAACATAAAGTCTAGAAAAACCAACCTCAAACTTATGTAATTAAACCTTTAACACGACGATGAACTCAACGATTAAAATTTTGATAAAATAAATTAGTAACGGTAACAATACGAAAAAGAGGCTCAATATGATCTTTGATATTGTCTAACTAACTAACGATATTTTCGAAAATGATTTCTCATTTCTAAGATAACAAGAATCACCGCTTTTATTTACGAGCACGTAAATATGATTACTAATATGGATCGATTTACAACATCTTGACTTATGAATTAACACATATCTCTGACACAACATTCATTTACGAATTCTTATATTTTCTTTTATCGAGAAATCTTTTGGCGTTTATTCGCGATATGTAGACGAAATTGCATGTTATTATGCAGTGCATAATAATCCAGAATACGCAATATTTACAATGTATTATTATCCAAATTAATAATAAATTCTGAAATACTTGGACGGCATATTCTTGTAATTTATATTGCTAGAACTATGAATTTCCTTTTGATCCACTGCATATTTATCATCTCAGTTATATATCATTTCAATTTGCCTAATATATTACATTCATAAATACACCAAATTTGAAAACAATGTTAAAGTTTCAGCAAGAATTTGTAAATATCAATAAAAGAATTAATAAAATTAGTTCGGCAAACATTAATCAATAATATCAATTGCCAGAGATGTTTTTAAAGAGATGTATTGCTGCGATTTTTTGCTTTTCAGTAATTTGGCTTCAATTAGAAAATACGGAAAAATTGCGTAAATTGTTTTAAATAATTCAATACAGTAGTTCAAAAACATTTTTTTTTTTTTTTTGGTATAAAGGATTAAACTTAAATAATGCGTAAACGTTGACCGAATAATCTCCCCATTTCTTATTATTATTATACGTGGGTTGCTATTTCTATTATACATAAGACTGTACTCCTACCCAAACAAGCATTTATATGTACAGTTCTTGACGATTTATATAATTGAAGCTAACAGAAGTGACCAAGTTATTCTTGCATCAAATTTTTGACTAAAATTTCAGCCTTTCCAACTTTAAATTTCATTTTATTTCGTTTGAAGAATATTAATTGTTTTTGGAATTTCGTGTCATGAAAGAGATATTGATACTTCATTACAAGCGTGTAAATGCGTGCCTTTTTTTTTTTTTGAAAATTTAATTAATTTCTCATAAATTTCATAGCGATTTATCATTTCATGTTGTAAATATTAATTTTTCTTTTGTAAAAAAATTCTCATTCCATAACTTTGTTTCACGATATAATACAGCCGATCTCCATTAGGGATAACTTGCTATGCGTATGATACAAATGAAACGTATCATATTTTACTAATAATAAATGCAAAGTCATCATAATTCAATACTAATTTATTTAGAAAAGTATTTGTTAGAAAAATTTTTTCTAAAGATTAAATCCTTTGTGAGAGATTTGTGAGAGACAAATAATTCCATTCTTTATAACTGTGTCTGTTAAATTTAAATATTTTTTTCAGAAATTGCGAAAAAGAATGTTTACCAAAATGTATTTCATTTGTACTTCCATTTTCATCTTTCAATTTTGCAATATTCAAACGGTAAGTTAATTAAAATTCATAGAAAAGAATAAAGTGTCACTGGAATATTTTGAAGATTTTAAAATTTTAACAGAATATGAGATGGACAATATCAGATAATTTGAGGAAGCACAACCACAAGTGAGAGAGCCGTTCGATTTATTTAACCTGGATGAGGTACAAGAAGTACCGTTGGACTTATCGGTAATGGAAGTGAATGAGAAAGAAACAGAATCATTTGATTTATCAGTGATGAAAATGAATGAAGCACAAACAGAATTGTTAGATTTATCAATTCCAGAAATGAATATAAAAGTAGCAGAGGATCATTGTATCATATTACTATCAATTCAAAAAGCAAAAATGACTCAACGAAATTAAATAAAGTAATGAATGATGAACAGAGAGAATTACCGAATTTACCGACTGAAGAAGCGGATAAAGAAGAAAAAAGAAAACGGAAAAGAAAGAGACAGAAAAAGAAGTGTGATGTCTGCGGAAGAGAATTGGTAGGCAGTTTGAAAAACCATATGCGAATTCATACCAAAGAAAAGCTGTACAGCTGTTCGGTATATGAGAGAAATTTTGCTGTAAAAGGGACTTTGACAAGGCATATGCGAATTCATACCGAAGAGAAGCCATACAGTTGTTTGAGATGTGGGAAGAATTTTACTCGTAAATATATTTTAGAGGGCATAAGCAGCTACATACCGGTGAGAGTTCATGCATTTGTTCGATTTGCAGGAAAGGTTTTGCGCTATTATCGAACTTCAAAGTCCATATGCGAATTCATAGCGGCGAGAGGTCCTACAAATGTTTGCAGTGTGAGGATAGTTTTATTCAAAAAGGAATTTAAAATATCATATGCGAACTCATAGTCGTAAGAAGCCATGAGAATGCTCACTATATAGAGAAGGTTTTACTCTAAAAGTTAGTTTAAAGGACCATATAATGACTCATTTCAAAAAAATCATCTTCAACTGTTCTATATGCGGCAATAGTTTTAAATCAAGCAATGGTATGAAATTTCACATGAATAAATTTCATAATAAACAAAGAAATAATTAAAAGATTTGAAAAAGTTATTGTTTCACAATTATCTATGCATTCCATCAATTGAATTCCTTGCCTCTGGTCAATTATTTATTCTTTATTTTATTTCTTCTCTTACTTTATTTATAATAAATTTTTGCTGATATTGCTATTGTTTGCTTATTCATCTGTTATTCCTTTGTTGCTTGACATTTGTTTTTTTCCATTTTCTTATTATTTCCTTAATTCAATAAATGAAATTCCCTCTCTCAAGTCTGACATGCGTATTTACTTCACAGTCTTTACACCACACCTATGCTCATCCAATAAAGCATGAATAATATGCAAACTCATACAATAAGCAGGATATGCAAGTTTTACTGTTATTAAATTATTGACAAAATGGGCATAGCTAAAATTGTGTTAATAATTCCCTTGTTCTGGATGTTGCTGGGCATATATTATATGTGCGAATTTACTGTGCCACGTAAAACGTCAACTAAAATTATCATCCATTTTGTCTGTAAGCTTTAAAAAGAGCTCCATTTCACACACACTAACAAAGGCGTTGCAGTCACAGAAATGCCACAGAATGCATTTTTGAAACTTCTGATCATCGAAATGGCGTTATTGACAAGATATTTCGGAACGGATCTTTTGATTTGGTGATTCAGAGAATATTTCCTTTGTAGTGATTTAACAATATTATCACAGAAAAAATCAATACATTATCACAGAAAAAATATTCTCATCTGGATAATATTTGATGAATGATAATTTAGAAAACACTGTTCGTTATCAAAATTATTATCATCAAATGAATTGTTTATTACATGAAAATTAATAAATCCTGTCAAATTCTAATAGATAAAAAGAAAAGCAAATTATCCACTGAGATAGATATTTAGACGAAAATATGGATAGCAATATTTCAAATGATTTTGCATGTTAAATGGTTGTTTCACGTGAATACTGATAATCCATGAAATTAAACGGCAAAAAACATAGAGTATATCAAGGCTGTATCGACTCCGCCAAGAAGAAACGAAGAGGAGGAAAAATTTGCACAGATAACCGACGAAGACAAATGTATTTTTAATTTAATAAGTGATGATAGAGAGGCTAAAATAGCTCTTTCTATGTATAGAATGATATCGAGTTAGCGCTTCAGCGACTAAGCCAAAAACGAACCAAAAGAAGCATCCAAATTAGCTTTTTATACAATAGTAAATTTACCTCAATTATCACTACCGACATACAGTGGTAGATGCGAGGTTATGGAGAGAATTTTAGAGCACTTTTGATGCTGCAGTACATCCCCAAAGAATACCAGATATTCAAAAGTTGAATTATTTAATGTCATGTTTAAAAGCGATGCTTTACAAGCTGTAAGAGGGTGAGATACTGCTCCAGACAACATTATACGGAAAGTTTTGATAGAAAATTTTGGAAACCCATTTACTATTAAGAAATAGCTCTATAGCAAATTATATTCTGTCAAGAAAAATGATAGAGATGAAAACTAACTGTCGAAACAGTCGAAAGGGCACTTAGACAGTTGAAGAAAACAGTTGATAGACTAGAACAGACGAACATTGAGATTTTTACTGAAAGCAGATTGCCTGTTTAGATACTGGAGAAAATATATATCAAAAAAAGGAGTAACAAAAATAATGGTCGGTCAATAAACTCCGAAGTTCCTAGGAAAACCAGTCATTAGAGATGAAGAAGTGACTAGCAATCAAACTTTTATCAACATCGCCAAACACAGGATAGAATGCTTGAGAAAAATCGAAGCATGTTTAAATTGTCTGTAATGAGGCCATATAGCAAAAAATTGCCGAAACCCAAAGAAATTATGTTTCTCCAGCAACGGAATCATAACTTATCGCTGTTGTTACCCACCGCAAACAGATCAAATCAGAAAAGTTAAACGAGAGGAAAATGGAGACAGTAACAAACAGCACAATAGTTGATCAAAGACGACCAGAGAGTAAAAGAATTTTACTTTTGTGCAAAGAAATTGGTGTCGTGAATCCAAAAGATCGTAAAATTCAGATGAAAGTACTAGCATTATTCGACATAGGTTCGCAGTTATCGTTTATCTATACGAAATTGGCTAATCGACTAAAACTTCAACGAAGAGAAAATGAGGAATCAGGATTTTTCTTACTCCAAACAAGGTTAGATCCGATGCTAGCTGGAAATGATTATATAGATAATGCTCGCAACAAGAATTTAATATTAGTTGAGACAGCCATAATTCGACCAAATGAAAATGATGACGAGCAAGTTCTCCAGCAATTTAAAAGAAGTGTAAGAAATAAAACAGAAGATGTCAAGATAATTGGCCTTGGAAGGATAAATCGAAAAATAAATTAAAAATCATTAGGGACTGTGCTTCGATCATTTTAAAACGTTGATGGAAAGACTCCAAGAAATAAGGAGATACTTCAATGATATGACGCAACAATAAAAAACTAGCTGAAGTCAGGAGTAATAGAACAAATTTATCCAGACATGTATCGAGAAGGTATACTTCACTATTTACTTCATCATGAGGCTATTTCTCCTCATAAACTATAACAAAACTTCGAATAGTCCACATTCTTCTGCACATCTCAAAGGAACGAAAAGTTTAGATGAAGTTTTATATCGAGGACCTGTAATATTTCCCGATTTATTAGGAATACTATTACGCTTTCGAATGATGAGAAATATAATTGGAACTGATGTAGAAAAGGCATTCTTGCAATTGGAACTGCATCCATCTGACAGGAATTGTATCAGATTTCTTTGGTTAAAAACATTCAATGTGTAGTGACCGAAGAGAATCTGAAATGTTATCGATTCAGAAGAGTTCCTTTTGAAATGATATCGTTACCGTTTCTACTATCTGACTCACTCAATCATCACGTAGAAACCATCAGAAGCCAAGTAGCGTTGAAAATCAGAAGAAAATAAGAGAAGCAATGGCAAAATATCAGAAGTAAAAGCCATCTTCAAGAATGCAGCAATGAATATTAATATATTGTTTTTTTTCCCAACAACTAAAAAACTTCAATAAAGCAATAGCCAACAAAATAGAATAGAGGAACCGTCAATAAAAATTCCTGGCATCACCTGGATAAACGATGAAGACATAATCAGTACCAAACGGAACATTTTACAATTTGTTGCCTCTCAATATGAACCTTTGGCATTTCTGGTCCCTACGATGATTCAATTCAAATTAAATTTCTTCAAAATTTGTGAGGAAAAATAAACCTTGGGATCAAACCCTTGATAAAGATGATAAGGAAACATAGAAATCCCTTATAACAGAATGGCCAAAAGATGTTGTAGCAAAGACTTTCTCAAAGTAACAACAACTGAAATCATTTGCACAATGTTTTCAAAATTTTATGAATTTCATAAAAAATGAAACAGAAATTTGCCGACTATTTCGTTGTCTTTTTTTCTAATTATTTAATTACTTCTATAGGTCCAATCTGTCCCAATATCCCATTCGATTTTACTAAAAAATCATTAAAAAAATCCCATAAACAATTTGATTCCAGCAGTTAATCTATTTTTCCTTTTCTATTTCTTAGTTTTTGCTCTTAATTTCCTTAATTTTGCGGATTTGAAATAAAGAATTTAAAATTGAAGTTTCAGATTAAATATTCAGTTGCTGTGCATATTTTCTTGATTTAGACATTGAATGATTGATTGATTATTCATGTTTTCTTCGAACTTTTTCAAGTAATTCTAAACCTAAATTTTTGATTAATCTTTTGAAAATTAATGAAGGATCTTATAAAATGCATTCTTCAGCTATAACTAATTTAAATGATATCGAAATCAAATTTAGAAAACAAAATTATTAATAACTCCATGTAAACTTGAAATAAATGTAATTCAGATGCCCACAAGTAGCGAAATAGTTTACGTTACACGTAATCCGTTTCATTTGTTGTGGACAAAAAATGACTTTTCCGTTTTTGTTTAATTTTTTTCATTTCTTTTCCTAAGACTGTGATACATAAATCTGAAATGTTATGAAGTAAGTGAGAATAAAAAGTTGCGGGGTGGATTTTTCTACATAATAATTGTGCTTTCATGTCTTTTCTTTAATGTATATGTTTTTCAACTTCCCGATATCTATAAATGGAATTATATATTCTGATTTAATTTCAGGCTATTATTTATATGCTATTTTCTAATGCTGACTTTGTGCAGTTTTCTTCTTATTAAATTATATTTTCCTAGTTAAATGATTATTAATAACTGCTTATTATATTTCAGGCCGCTATTCAAAACGGATTAGAAAACAGTTCCATCCATTCACCATTCCATTATTACGAATTTCAAGACAATTTTCACTCGAAAATTACTGTCGCGAATTACCGACACCCCAATTGTTTCACAAAATCTAAGAGGAAAGCAGAAAGGTATCAATAAAATCGATTTGTAGAATTTCAAGGAAAAAAATAAGCGAAGAGCAATATAAAATGGGAATCAATTTCGAAATTGTATGAAAATAATAAAATTGTTTGACATGAACTTTTGATAAAAGAAAATTGTTGAAAATTTATTTTTGTTGCTTTTTACATATTTTTTTCCGATTTTATTGCTTAATCATTTCGCAGCTTGAGAGTACTTCTAATGTTTTAAAATTTTTCCTGTGAAACTAACCTATTGGTAAGATCTTTTAGCGGCAAAAAGAAGTTGAACTGAATAGTTGTAAAATCGTGAGCGATCATCTTAATCGATTTATTAATCATAACTTTCGATGATTCCACATATCCACATTATTAAAATTGATTTTCTTCCGACTTATATTAGTCTTTCTGAGTTTTAGATACGAATGAAAAAGTCAACGCAGAAGCAATTGATTGTAAAGTAAAAATAAGAACTGAAAATAGCCGGAAAAAATCTTCAGCAGATAAAAGTAATAATAGAGAAAATGCAGAAATGCAAGAATAACGCCACAACTAACAATAGAAAATGACGAGACTAAGGCCACAACTAGCAATAGAAAATTACGAGAAAAATTTTTATTTATATTCATCAAAAGATCCTTTTTTGCGAGACAAATCCTTATTTATATTCATCAGAAAATTTTATTAGTGTCAGTTCATATAGCCGCATCAGTGCTCATCGTCTCATTATTAAAATAGGATATCTTCTTTTGCTTGCAAAATTTATAGTTATTAAAAGGATATCATAGCTAAGTAGTTTGCAATGTTGAATAACATTTATTATCCAAATTTTATAATCATTCTCGGGTGAGCCAAATTTTATTATCAGTCCTGGATTGAGCATCTCTATGTTAAATGCCTTTTTATGAGATATGATTTTTAATGCTATATTTTTTTTCCAGTAACGAAGGTAAGTGTTTTTTTAATTTCACTGAATGAATAAATTTCCTTTTAATGGTATGTATGCTTGAATGTTACTAATCAAGTAGCTTCGACGGTGAATCTACCCATTTTTTAAACTGTATATACATTCACTAGTTTTCTTGTTGATTTAGTAAATTAAAGAAAAACTTTATATTTATTCGGATACTAAAAGTTTTTGTCCTTTTAACAAACTCTGTTGCTTAACAGTTTATTAGCTTTTTAATTTTTAATTAAATAATAAATTTAATTTTTAGTAAGTATTGGCTTTGTTTTTATTAATTGGGCAGTTAGCTACTTTTATTGGAATTCAATAAATTTAATATAATTGCTCAAAGATTTTTATTATTCGACACGATGACAATGATAAAATAATTTATTTGTTTATTAACAAATAAGGTTTTAATTTTTCAGAAGAACATTAACAAGTTTCGTCAAATGGCTTTTGATAAATCTCGCTTTAATACCAATGCATTTGAATGACCATTTTGTTCGGCATCTAAATTAACGGCCGAAGGTAAAGTAGTTTTAATGGAAAATCAAAATCTATTGAAAGCAATTTCTGATCTGAAAAATATGAGGAAGTTCACGAACTAAATTAGAACCTGTGTTGGTAGACAAGGTATGCGTGTTTCTTAGTTTGAGCAATATTGCTACCACAAAGGAAGGTATTAGATGTTACTATGCAGAAAGTTAGAAATAGTGTCGCTAATTTTTATTTATTCAGTTATTTGCACATGTGAGAAAATTTTTTGTAATGAAATTTGAGGTAATGAATTATATTTAGGAAGTACTTCATCCATTTTGATTTGATGTATGAGCGAAGGATTAAAAATCTTAATTTCGAATGTCGAATTACTTTTATACTAAGAAATTTCTACTGAAATTTCTATTGGAATTTTAATTTCGAATCTTTTTTTTTTTATTTTCAAGAGCAGTTGGATTTAATTGGATTGATTTGAAGTGAAACATCATAAATTTATTATTATTAGTGCGTTAATAAAAATTTCATTAATATTCAGCTTATAATCTGCTTAAAAATAAAAAGTTAAGTGACTTGAAATCTTATTGTTCGAATCACTTCTTAGATGCTAATTAAGAAAGTGAAATGATTTAGATTGGAACTGAGATTTGAATAAAATGGAATTGAACAGAATTATAGATTGTTCCTTGCAGGTCAGTCACTCTTGTATGGTGTATAGAGCTATTCATTATGGACATTCTTACTTAGCCACTTATTTTTTTCGAAGGTTTCTCTATTTACAATTTCAATGATTTACATATTGCGACATTAACGAATAATGTGGAAGCAATAAAGTTAGATTGCATATTATATAGTAGTATTATAGCATTATAAGTTATAATGCTGTTTTATTCTTTAATAAAGTTAACAAAATAATTTCTTTTGAAAGAATTCGGTAGTAATCTTTGTATGTAAATTTATATGAAGAAAATAAAAGCCTAAACATAATTAATAGTTCTTTTTACGATTTAATTTTCTAATTTACTTATTGCTTATTGTTTTTCTCAACTGCTTTGCTTATTTCTGTTTCTACTAATTTTTATTCTTCGAAAAACAGTTTTCTGATCCTTGAATTTTAAACGACGACGTATCTCAATAAAGTGTTACTTCTAACTTTAATTCATTGTTAACCATAGTCACTGGTAGAGATCCTAATTTTTTATATAACAAAACATTTCACGTTGGAAGATAAAATATTTGAAAAATCCAAGGTTTTTTAGAAGGATTTCTATGCTTACGGGGTTTTTAAATTTTATAGAAATTCATGCCTATTGCGGTGATCAAAAAGGACAATTAAATCGAGATATAATATTTTTACATACTAAAAATAAATGTAAATGTCAATTATTTGAAATCATTATTAGCGACGTGAACCGGATTTAGATGGATGGTATGATTTTTTGCTAATTTTTAAGGCAACAAAAGGAAAAAGTGGGAAGTTTTAGATGTGTGAATATAATTTATTTTTAATAAGTGAAGAGATTGGATTAGGATAAAAATGCTTAGTTAATTAAAACAATTATAACAAAATTTGTTTACTGAGTGTAAAATTCAATGATCAAATTGACTTAATAGTGATAAAGATTTTAAGTGTATTAGATTAGATTATCAGTTTTTTTTTTTTACCGTGGAATGATATTATTAGTTGATATAATAACAGATCAAGCGTGATGTGCGGAAGAATGTTTTTTTAGGATAATCAAATGAAAATTTTTGGTTGCATCATTTTGATATATTTCCAAAAATACTCTATCTTATTACGTTTATAAATGTCATTTATTTAACTACGTTCTTTTTCCAGAGATCGGATTCATTATGCCGCCGTATGTAAAGGTACTTGACCTTTGAAATATTTACTGAATATTGGTATTTCACCTATTTTTATGAATAAAAAGAGATAAATGCCATTACATTGAGCATCACGAGCCGGTCGAACAGAAAACGTTAAGGTGTATAGTTACTTCAATGTGAATCGGGTTCTGTGATTGCTAGATTTTAATGAAAATTTCGTTCTTTTATCTATATATTCTAACTTCAAAAAATAGAAAAAAATTTCAGATTCTAATGTAATACAAAAATATGATGAATCAAAGCAACTGCAGAAAGTTAATAATAAAATAATTGCTAGATGACGGTTAAATTGAGGATGAAAAAAACTACTCACAAATAAAGCCAATGACAATATCATCGCCAGCAAAAAGAAAGAAATTGATAACAGATGGGAAAAATCAACATATATTAATGCAAAAGCTGTGTTAAAAAAGATAGCACTTCACATGGCTCTTCAAAGGTCAAATTAAAAAGGATAGCACTTCACATGGCTGTTTCGAAAGATCATATAGAAGTTAGTTCATTTTTTCATTTGAGTCAAAAGACATACTAAGTCTCATTGAAAATGAAACTAATTGTGACCACTAGGAATCTATCAATATAAGACATGGAATTATTTTTGGAAAATCTAAACTAACATGACACTTATATTTCTTTGTTCAGGTCATAAAATTGCTTCTGGATCTTTCAAAATATGATAGACACAGCTAAAAACAAAAACTTATACCATTGATGATTTCTTGTGAGAGAGGATATCTATTAGTTCTCGTATTATTTTAATTATAGTGGGTCATGAAATTTATGTGGCGAAGTTAAAGGAGAGAAAGGAAGAAGAACGTTTCTGAAAAGCAAAAGCAGTATTTGATATAAATTATGAATTGGATTGTGTAGTGCTAGATGATTTTTGTTGTGCATATCTAAATAATGTTTTTGTGCTTCAGATCATCTGCCGTATAATGAACTGTTATTTTCACTTATGATTTTTAGGTTTATATCGTGGAAGTATGTTACAATTATATATTATGTAGAAGACATATATAACATTTGATTATGGTCAATGGTAAATCTAACGCTAAATTGTTTATATGATAGAATTTTTACATGAAGCTTTCTCTGCTATCATCAGTAATTTTTTTGTATCTCAGAGAGAAAAATATCTCAAAATAATTACAGATGATAGCTAACAAAATTTCGTATGAAAATTATCCAAGTATTTGAATGGTGGACCATCCTATTAGTTCTTTCTGTTAAATTATTTGAAAAGTTTATTTTAGAGAAGTTGCTAATATACTGATTGATGTTGGTAATGTAGCGATCGAAAAAGATGATAAACTAAAGGGGACATTATTAACGCATGCTATTATTAATGGACAGATACATATTGTTGCAATGCTGCTGCGCCGTGGTGCTTCACCACTTTTTGCAGACACTTCGGGAAATACCAGCACATTATGCTGCTGCCTCTAGATGGTATCATTTTTATTGCATTGTAATCCTTTTATAATAATTACAGAAATTTCAAATCATTTAATCTTCCTCAACCCGTCAATACGTGATGATTTGATACTGGCATATTTGTTGCATGGAACGATTATTTTCCTCTGAATACATTCATCATAAAAATCTAATATAAGTATTTTCCTTTGGCTGTGAGCTAATCCGAAGTAATTTTTTAATATAGAATTGTAAATCTTCTTTTTAGGTTGGATTATTTGAAGCTTCTAGCGAAAGTCAATTCAAGCTGCTTTTCGATGAAGAATAATTGGCATTTAACATCCTTTCTGTAGCATATATGAACGGCAAAAATCAAAAGGTATTTTTGCATTCCTATTGAATTTCGGAAACAAAAACGTATATTGATAGAAAGAATACTGTTCTACAATGCCAATATGCAATTATTTTGATTCCGTATCAGTTGCATTTGAGGCCTGTATGTAATTTGTTTTGCATGCATATATGTGAATGCGTATCGGATAGTTATGTTTTCACATAAAGTATTAGCGGGAAAAGGTATCTAATCCATCCTGTTTCTATTATGACACATATAAGTTGAATTAATCACTAAATTGCTTTATGCTATAGTAAATAGGCTAAATATGTTTTGGACAATTGAATAATTTAAGAAAATAAATCTTATTTTTATAAAGCGAAATAATATTTTGAAATATGCATTTTATATTATGCCATTCCACATAATTATTCATTTTTTAACAGTTCTTTTTTTTGCAGGAAAGGGTACTAATTGCTCTCTCAAAGGTGCAACCTTGAATCCTGCATTTCATTGTTTCTGTACTCTACAATGTAAATTTCAGGTAGACAGTACAGACGATGGCACTGATGAAAGAGAAATTGAGAAAACTTAAAAAAGGTTAATGTCGTCAATGTTTCAATTCATTCTTGATGGATGATGCAGATTTACTGAATAGAAATGGTCAAGGTAACTAATTATTGCGAATGAGTAATAACGAAATAGGTGGTCATAGTCAGATTAGGAATTTTTAAAGTGGAGTTAAAAGCAGGTGGCGAATCACAAAAAAGAGAATCACATAGGCTTATTTCGTTAATCTCAAGATTTAATATTTGTTGTTTCCCGCCGTTCTTAATTTGCATTTGATTATTACGAAAGTGGAATAATAATGAATTGATAAAGAATGAATGGAACAGAAATAAAACATATTCTTTAAAATCTTTCAAGAGCTAGTGAGTAACGTTAAAATTGGTTTTGAAATTTTTTAAAAATTTTTAAAAAGCATTTTTCTAGGGAAAAATTTTCTTTTTTATAATAAATTTAAATTTTAATGAAGCCTGTTCATTTCTACAGTTTATTATTATTCAGTAAAATAAAATTTTCAGGGCTACAGTTTATTATTATTCAGTAAAATAAAATTTTCAGGGCTGTTATTGTGCGTCGTTTCTCTGGATCCGAAAGTATTGCTTCAGTTGCTTATAATTTATCGCAATAATGCTACTTCAAATGTTCTAATAGATCACTGGATGCAGGATAATAAAAATAAAGCCAATAATGAAGACATAGATGAAGATTATGGGCATGGTAATTCTGCGAAAAAACGAAACAAGCGATAGGGATTGTGTAACGGAAAGAAAAGTTATTTACTCTAATTTTTATCAATGATTCAATTTCTATTTCACATTAAATTAAATTTGATTACTTGGTAAATTCTCAAAAAATTTAAAAATTCTAATTTCTATTTTTAGTCTTTTATTTTTGTTCGGTATTTTATATGTAAAAAATTAATGATCGTAAATTTTTTTTACTTCTCTGAAATTTCTGTTTAAAGGATGGTCGGAAAAGATGGAAGAATTAAGTCGTTACGCTCGTCGGGCAGATTGCTTCACAACATCATAAAAAGTACTATAATTGGTGGAAAAGAACATAAAATAATGAATAATCTTCTAACTACAGGAGGTGAGCGATAGGGATTGTGTAACGGAAAGACATTCTATTTACGAATTGTGGTAAAATTGATAACGCAATTGGACAGTATCAATTAACATATTTAATATATTGAAAGAAGTAGATAAAAAAAATTTTTGGCTGTATTTCGATCAAAAACTGGAAATAACTTCATAGACGTCAAAAGTTTTGTTAAAAACTTATGAAATATCGGTATATTTGATACTTAATTTTTCAAATTTGGACCATCGTTTAGTGAACGAATAAAATTATCATTCAACATTGAAATATTTCAACAATCGATTTAACTGATTGATTTTAAATATTGGTTTAAATATCTCAGATATTTTGATGAAGACCAAAAATCAAATATTAATAGATTTGAAATTTGATTGGCGAAGTTTATACTATTGTCTGTCGAGTTATTGATGTTATTAATAATGCTTTGGAAGCGAAAAAAACTTTATTTTTTCTAAAGAACTATAATATAACACAAACATTTTAAATTATAAAACTTTACTGAATTTTGCAAAATTAAAATGCAAGATATATTGCTGTTACTTACGGGAAATAATAATGAGAATTTTTAAAATTGTTTTAATATTAATTTATTCAGGCTTGTAAGAGTGGATTTAGATAAATGCGGAAATATTGCTGATTTAGATATTAATCTGGACAAATTCAACGTTATTAATTGTAAAGCTGTCGAATGTCCAAATTACAAGTTACTTAAGGATATTAGCAATGTGAAACGATTGCGGAAACATATCAGAACGGTACGTTACAATGGATTATCATTTCGGAAAAGAAATGAGAATGGAAATAGGGGATGTATTTTAATTTTAAAACTGGCTCAATTCGGAAACTTGGGTTTCTTTTGTTTTTTTATTTCAATCCTACAGGATGAAATCTTCAACAAATTCTAGTGATATCATTCAGATTTATTCTTATCAACGTTTGCGTATTCCATTTAGATACCTCTCTCGATCAAATTAATCAGAGGCACAAAAAATTTTAATGAAGCTGTGAAATTTAATGAAGGAATTGGAAAACTGTAGCATGATGACTGATAGTTCTGAAAAATTATTGAAGATTTTAGAAGCACAATCACGATAGACAAATGAATTCTACAGGTTACTGTTTGTCTGTTGCATCATGCAATAACATTCATTAGGATACGATTAATATACCTTTGACTACTGTACGAGTTCTTTCTTATTGCCTTTTATTTATATGAATTTCAGTCTGAATTTATTGTATTATCATGAAAATAGCATTAGCTCGAATTTATTTAAGCAAGAGCAATGTCTGAAAAATTGTAAGTTTACGGCAAGAGTTGTGTGCATAATTTAACAGAGTTCCGATTTAACAAACATATTAAATTTGTGGTGAAACGAATAACTCTTTAAAATGATCTTACATTATACGATAAATCTAGAACTGGCAGACTTTTATTATAAGACAAGAATAATTTGTATCAATAATTCAGTATCATTGATATTGTTATAAATATTACTATATATATCGAAAACTAAATAAGTAATTTATTATTAATCCACTTGAAAATATCGTTTGCTATAAAGCTATAGATATTACATTTTGCTTTTTAAATTAATATTATTAGGCGGTTTTGAGAGCAGTTAAGGATGATTGATAATGAATCGATTTTGAATGATTATGAGAAACTAAGTGAATATTTATATCATATGGAAATAGCTGGTAAAATTGTGATCGCAGCGGCACACAACATGGATCATATCGATCCGTATATATAAGATATAATACTATAAATATTGGTGTTCTTATTGTTTCTTGACGTTTTTATTTATATAAAATTAAAAAATTAAGTTCCATCTGAGGTCAAAAAAATCGTAGAAGATAGTAGATAACATCAAAAATAATATTTTTTCAAGGTAGGATTATATCGCTTGTTGCATGTCTAGATTGTGAAATCAGAATGATTTATTTAAACTAAATTTAATTAAATTCAAAATTCGTTATGAAATTGAAGCTTTGCTCTTTTCTTTATTAAAATTATTCATCATTTGTGAAATTTTATGGACATCTGTGGGATTAAAAAGTCATAAATTTAGTTATTTAGATATATATCGAGTGCTTTGGAATGTGAATTAATACTACTTGATCCAGATAATCGGATAAGCAACGAACATGTAGAATATTCAGATAACATCGCATTGTTCAGTGGATGTTATATATGAAGTAAAAAGTCGTGAAGCAGTTTAATAATCATGCACTCGAAATTGACAATCATAGGCTAATTTGTTTAAAATTTTTAGGTTAATTGAATTGCAAGTATATATTTCTTATGTCATAAAAAATATAAATTACCAAAAATTCTTCTGACTAATTGTTGTAATTTAGTCGGAAACTTGTTCTTACATGCTTGATTTTTTAAATGATTTTGTTGAAAAATTCTATCTGATGCATGTAGTTCAATGTATTAGTTTTTTTTTTTTTTTTAATCCAATGGTGTGTTCTTATATGTGGATGACAATATGTTGGTGATCATTTAATTGCATTTTAGATATTTGTGGCATGGGAAAAAAACTGGAGAATATGCTTATGTATATTAAAAGTGGGCTTAGTGGCATCTTCAGCATGTACTTCATTAACTGGCCAAGCTTTTGGACAGGCCAGTTATTTTTTTCATACTTCATGTATTTCGAGGAATCGGTTTAATTGATTATTTTTTTGAAAAATTGACATATAAGACTGTGTAGATTTGAGCAAAATCTGACGTACATTATCAGATGTAATTGTTTTATAAAAAAATGACTAAACAGTATCAAATTGTGTTAAAATGTGCTTCTCGAAAGTTAAATAATATAATTAGGCTCAAATAAGATATAATTTTTCAGCGAAATATTTAAACTGGTTATGTTCTAAAAGAACTCCAAATTTGAGCCTAATTTTTATAAGGAATTTATTTTTCCGATATATTTGAGAAAATTAGTAATTATTGCACACCATTAAGCAATGATTTTAAATATATTACGTTATGTGAAGTGTGGTTTTTCAACTTCTTATTTGAAAGATTTATTCTGTAATAGACTTGTATAAGAAATCTCAAATTTATGATGCACGCTATTAAAATCAAATCAAAAATTTGTTAAATCAAAATTAGGCAAATGTTGTCTGTTATTTTTGAACATTTTGCAAGTAATAAATAGATATTATTGATAGCGGAGTTAGACATATAATATAAGCTGAATTGTTTGAAAATGTCAACTAAATTCCTGAAAACATAATAAAGAATAATAATTCGTATAAAAATCTTAAAATGTGAGTTGATATTCGTGTTGAATATGTTATTGAATGAGATCTTATATAATTTCAAGAATAATTTTGAAGTGAAATATAAAGTTGCTGAACCATAGAGTGCGTAATTTGGTCGCACAGAAATCAGTGAGATGGGAGTCTAATAGTTTAATATACAAAGAAGTAGTGCATTATCACCGTTGCTAACCATCGGACTATCATTTTTTCCTAATTTTTTTAGTTTCGTTAGTTTTAGCTTAAAATTATAATCATATTTTTATCAAGGCTGTAAAAAATTCCAACGGATAGTTGTTGACCTTAAGGTAAGCCGTTTGGTAAGATATTACTGCATATGCAGCTGCATGAGATTTATTAAATCCATAAACCAGCAAAATTTGCAAGAAGATTAAAAAGTAAATTTTGTTCTCTTGTTTTTATCTGTAATTTTTAGTATTTTTATTGATTTTCTGTATAGATTGAAGATTTTATTTTTTTTTTTTTAGGTATCAGTGGGAGAGATTTATCATAAATCCAATCAGATACTATTTATTCGAATGAAAAGGATAAACTTGTTACAATACATTGAAAGTTGTCGGAGAAATGCAACCAGATCCATATTATGATATGGCAATGGAAAATGTATTATTTAAGTTCTAATTTTTTCGAACTATATTTGTCAATGTTAATGTGACCAATAAAAATATTAATTAATATTAGTTTCTGATTCAATAATGCTATACGATAACAAAAGATAATGTATTCTATAAAATATATAAAAATGATATCGACAATGAAAAAATCATTATGTTTCTTTCGCTGTTTTGTTATCTACGTTTTAATAAATATCTGAAATATTTTGTGAACTGTAATTTTGTTAAGTCTAGTAGTAAAAATATTCTAACTATGTTATTGTTTATAATTTTGTAATTAAATAGCTACTGATAATTTTTGTTTTATCAAATGTTTTATATAATTTATTATTTTAAATGATTCCAGATTGTATTCTATCGCTTGGGAGCTAATCAATACCGATCCTCAACAAATTCAAGAAGGATGCGATTTTTATTTCTGGAACAAGTACAACTTACATCGTTCGTTATCTTGTCGTTTTCAGTTGTGGTAATTTTTCAAATCTACATTTGAAATGCTTCGTATTTTAAAATGTTATATTCATATAGTTTTCCACCATGATGTATGAAGTTCTGTTTCTTCATGGATAAAGCATTGACCGTACTGATCCTATCATGAGATTACGATTTAATTTATAATTCCCTTTTTTTCAAGTCTATGAATTCTCGGGATAAATAGCCGAAACATGTGCATCTAATCGTTCATGTTTTTGTAAGTATATGAATAATGTTATATTAATTATAATTAATCAGCATAATTTTATTTGAAGTTTGATGGAATAATGTTGCAAAGAAATATCGTTGTTCTTATTTTATACAATTATTTACTCATTTAAATTATTGATTTCCAAAAAGCTTTTTCAAATATTTGTTTGTTAAATACGATTTACACGCATGGCAAAGTACCTAATCACTTTGAGTTCTGTAATTTTTAAATTTCTTCTGTGAAAATTTCGATAACCAATAAATAGTGTTAATATTATTCAATATATTATCATCAAAAGTTATACTTTGATGCTACTAGATTGCTACGATACAACTGATAAAGCTTTTCTAGGTCCAATATTACTCATCCCATTGATCAGTTGATAATTTGAACTAATCAGTCTACTGTCTTTTCAATTTTGTTGAAGTTACTATTGTATATCCTTGATTATCAGTTATTTCGCTAACATTCCGTTATATTATGTCAGAGTAGTGTAGATAGATATCAGAAGGAAGTTTACGAAATGAGAAAAAATTTTTTAGCCACTCTTAAAATGTTGCACAGTAAATTCAATTTATAATGTCAATTATATTAAGGTAATTAATTAATTACTCTTTCTTTCTCTTCTTCATCAACATTTTATAATCATTTATAACAGTGTGTTAATTTTTCTTAAATTTTCCTTTCCTTTCCAAAATTGACAGATTTATTATTTATTTGTATATATATTTTTTCCTTTTTTTGTACATATTTTTCTATTTCGTATTTAAAAAAAAAATAAAAATCTAATTTGACTACTATTATGTAAATAAATGATTGTAAAATAATAAAAATATTACAACGAATCATATTGTATTATGTATGTTACGAAATCTCATAAAAGTTATCACATAGAGGTGATAATTTTGTATCAATTAAAGCAAACTGATTACCAATTCTCAAAAACGAATCATTTTTGAGAATAGATAATTTTGAAAATTGCAATTCATTTGATAAATAGATTGATGATTAAATCGTATATTTGATAGTATTTTTAATTTTACAATAATCATTTAACTAATTCATTTATTGTAATTTTTCCTTTTTCTTTTTCTTTTTTTTTTGTTGTGAAAAAATTTTTTATTTTATTTTCTTTTTATATAATAATGATATATTTAATGAATAAAAATAAATTTCTTTTTTCAATACTTAAATTTTTTGATTATATTATAATCGTATTAAATATTTTTTCTTATTTACATACATACATATATTTTATTATTACTATTATTTTCGTTCTTTTTCTTTTTTCTCTTTTTCAAAATCTTTGTCAATTGAATATTTTAAAAGGTTGTATGGCATTGATAGAGAAGAATTTTAAGTTATTTGAATTTTTAACTTAATTATGCTAATTACTACTACTAATCAATTTGGCATTATTTATTTGGTTTATTTGATTATTTCGATTTTCAACAATTATTAGGTGAGGTTTAACGAAATATCATCACATGCATGTTATTATTAATGATTTAATGAAATTTAATTGCAAGAAATGTGAACTGAACTAATCAATATATATGAAGAAAAAGAAAATGGTTGTGTATAATTATGAAAATCACTTAATATATTAATAATTTCAGTATCTTTTTTTTGATAATTTAAAGTTTGAAATATAAGAAATGGAAAACATCTAAATTGATTATAATCGAATTATTTTATAGATAACATTATCATTTTTATATTTGACATTTTTATTAAATATATCTACTAATTCATTTAACGATGAAATTTTTCGAATTATCGCATTCATTTTTATCGTTAGATTTATTAAAAGGAAATGAAATTTAATTATGATCATATATTTACGTAGATGTGTTACGGTTAGAAATTTTGTAAACTTTTTGAAAAAATTAAAGAAAAGTATTTCGATTTTCAGAAGTTCAAACGTTGGCAAGCTGTAAAAGAATGTATGATGTAATTATGTAAATACTGGAATTTGCCATACTATCAAATCAAACTTGGAAATCTCAAGTAAGCAATAGAAAATAATATCATAATACTGATAGGTGAAAACTAGACGATCAAATAATCATTGAGGCTTTATTAATAAGTGATTTAAGTTCATTAGTTTCATTAATAATTAACATAAGTTGTTTTCCATTGCTTATTGAAATATTTATTCCATTGATAAGAGAATGTCGAATAGCAAATTCCTGAAGTGATTGATATTCTAACTATTTAATTATTTTTTTATAAATTATTTATCAAAAATAAGTCGAGAAAAAAATTCAATTTATAGATTTAAAACTTATTTTCTAACAAATTTTGAGTCATCAGTTAATGAGATATCAATTATTTAATGATCACTTATTTATTTACCATAGTTTGTTATTTTCAATAAAGGTTAGGACGAATAAATTTAATATTCGTTAGAAATTTGAAAATTTTAATAAAATCTTCATTGTGTGAAATTTCTTATCCCTTTTCAAATTTTTTAAACAAAAATTGTGATGATGGTAACGATGATAAAAGTATGATAAAATTTTTGCAATTTTTTTTTCATCAATGCTCCGAACCATCAATTATTGAGCGATCTAATCGAATGAGAGTGTTTTCCTTTTTTTTGATTTTATTTAGTATCCATGACACAAAAGACATGAAAAATATTTAAGTTGCTTCTTTTTTGTACAAAGAATGTTTAAATTTACTTAAATAATTAAATTTAAAAGGAAAACTTTTGCAAATATATTAGTTTTTTTGCTGTGACTTTTGCCTTTTGATGTTAAATAATAAAAAAATAATTTAGTAATTAGAAAATTGATGTTTTCATATACATTTGAAAAGTAATCGTTAAAATAAATGCTTTTTACTTGTACTCAATAAAAAAGTAATAAATCTCTTTGTTTATTCGAATGAAATTTAATAGCTTAAGTTTCAAATTCCGCCGTCAGAACTATTAAGCTTTGAAGTTCGAATATTTCAAACACATCCGAATCCATTGATATAATTAATCTAGAAAGTTTTGCGAGGGTTTTTCTCGAAATTCATAATTTTCTTTAAATACTAAATATTTTTTTTTCAAAATTTTTCTATTTTGTTGATTAATAAAAATGTTTCAGCACAATTATTCTTTATTTGAATTTCGAAATAAGTTTTCTTATACAACAATTATGGATGGTTTCTACTTACTTCTATATTTGTCAATTACAATGTTTGTTGGAAGTTTTTGGCTGGATTGATACCTCTTGCGTTCAACATGTCCGAGGTGCAGTAAACTTTGAGAGTAACATCTTTATTATTATTTTAAACTGAAATAAACATTAAATTTAATTAATTATATTTCTTTTGGAAGTTCTATTTTGTATGATCTTCTAAAAGATGTACGGAAAAATATTACCACTTTCTTGATAACTCACTTTTCTAGGCTAATTGATGCCTATATTATAGTTTATATTCTATAGTGTTGAAAAGCGAATTAAAGTTTAATTTGTAAAAGTTTCATACCATAGGAAGTTTTTCAGAGACGAACACGTTTATTAAGCACATTTGGAGCAGGTTTATTAGTTGGCACAGCTCTATCCATAATTATTCCGGAAGGTGTTGAGGCGTTATATATTGTTCATATGGGTATTTCATTTCTATTTTTTCCCTTTCTTTTTTTCTAAAATCAATATTTTCTTTTTTTGAAAAGCAATTTTAGGGTTTATATATTTATGAAATATTGAAAACTCTAATATGAAAGGTCCTTTATTTGTTCAAATTTAATGAAATTATAATTCTCGTGAAAAGTCGTCTCGGATTGATTTATGAACAAGTGCAGCTTGATAATATTGAAATAAATGGAATTAGGCCAAGAAGCCTAATTAGTTAAGATCATTAGATAAAATAGAACGATTTGGATAGTGGATGCTGTGAGCTTTTGTTAGAGATAAATATTTATATGCAATAATATTACATTTAAGGAAGCGTTACTCGAAAAATTGGATTAGTTGTCTGATTGATAGATTTTTAGCTGTTTCGATAAGATAGTATTTTCTGGAAATACTTTTTATTGTGATAATTTTTATTGATCGTTAGATGAAATCAAGTTTCTTTTGCATTATCGAATTAATTTAATATTTGCATGAACAACATCAAATAATGCAAGATTTTTTTAGTTCAGCCATAATGATAGGATGAAAGTGAAGAGCGATGTCATCAGATAGCTAGTGAAAGAAAAATGCTCAAACCTGTTTATATCAGTTAAAATTCATATGAGAAAAATATAAGAGAAAATGAGCATTTTTTGAAAAATAGCTTTAATGTTTTTAGAAAGGCATTTACCGGAAACTGTACGAAACGAAGGTGGCAGTAAAAATATTGCTGTAAATCATTATGATGTATCAAATATGTTAAAACAATCTGCTGATGCCAATCTAGGGTATGTTTCATTCTTTTTTTTACGGTTCGCAAATATAATAATTAAAAATTATTAGTTAAAATGAACGAGTGGAATGGATTGAGATCGAAAAATTTAAGAACAAAGTTCGAGCCATTTTCATCCTCTTTAAGTGATTTTTTAAGGCCTCTTTAGTTATTAGACTCATGAGACATAAGTAGAAGTAATTATTACAAAGAAACTCAGAAAAATGAATTTTTATTATCATAAATCTGAATTAAAATTTTTATGTCTCTCTCCTTTTTAATAAATTATTGCAATGAATTAAATTAATGATTTTGCATTTTTTGTATTTTTGTTCCTTTCAGCGAAAAAATGAATTATCTAAATGATTTCGACAAAAATGATGCTGGAAAAGAATGACACAACATGTGTCGCAAGATTTTACTACGACCGTAAAAGGTATACTTCGTGCAAGTAATTAAAGTTCAAACCATTTCAAGAAGTGGTTCTGATTCATTGGCAAAGGGCAAATTAATAGAAATGATTTGATGATCATTTTTTATTTTATGCACTTCTCTATTCTCTTTTCCATTTGAAAATTTGATATAAGTTACATAGACTATTTTCGATTGTAAATTATGATATATATTCGCAAGCGTCATGATGAATTTTTGATCAAAAAATTCTGTTAGATATACTTCCACAGAGTATTTTGTATAATTGTAGCTTTTACTAAGTGTATCTATTCAACAGTTTTGTTTATTCCTTCTACATTTTCATTTACAAAAATTCGTTTCGCTAATTTACAAAATCTTATTTTTAGAAATCGATGAGCATGTGAAAGCAGCAATTGATTTCAATACAATAAATCAATCTATAGCATATTCATTAGTTTTTGGCTTCATATTGATGTTTATTATTGATCAGATTTCAAAGTCTCTGTCATCTAAAGGTTAATATTGGCATAATTTTGTTTTTATATAATTTTATTCAATGATTTATTTGTGATGTGTCGAATTAATGTCAAAGTGAATAATCTTAATTTTATAAGAACCAATTCAAATATTTTGAAACAATTAATTATTTAATTTTTTTAAGAGAAATAGTTACTTCCAATTTCATTATTGGTTTTGGGTTTTGTTCTGTTAAAATGCGTTTTATTAAAATGTTCATCTGACACTTTTTATTCGTTGTCAATAATTATTACGAAATGTATTAAATTGAATTTTAGGTAGTGACCGTACACAATATAAACTAACGGCGACAATTGGTTTGGTGGTGCATGCAGCTGGTTTGTTTTTGCAAAACTTTTAAATCTTCGGTTGTTTTAGAGTGATTTATCTGTGATTTTGATTAGGAATTTATGAATTTGATCATAGTTGATCTAAAATGAAATCCAAAATAAAATTGGAGTTGCGGCTTTTAATTGCACATGCTGGACTTCAGTTTTCCGATTTATTTGCTTATTAAAATTGTATCTTTTTGCAAATGAGGATTTTTGAAGTTACTCTTTTGAAAATGAAATTTAATTTTAAGTAATGGCAATATTTGCAGCTGATGGAGTCGCTCTTGGTAGCGCATCTGCAACAAATCGCACTGCTGTCCAATTTGTCGTCTTTCTGGCTATAATGCTTCATAAGGTTGATTTGTGCTATTTTGTCTATTATTAAAAGTATTTGCTTAGTCTTTAAGCTTTAAATTGTTAGGCTGATTTAACTGTAATATATTGCTATCGATATCATCAAAGGCTTTACATATGTCAAACATTTTCTTCATTTTTATTTTATTCAATTTATTGACTTTTTTGTGCGAATTATCGTTATCTTGGCTGAATTCATTTAACTCATTCCTTCATCTAATCGAATTGGCATTTTGAATTCCTTTCCGGATTGATTTATTATTTGCGTAGTTTTTAATTCTTCCTGACAAGTTGGTAACTTCATCATTTGCATCTACATTTATTTAAGATACATAATCCTCCTCCTTTGCTGTTTTGGCGTAATGATCTCTAACTTCTAATATTTTTATGTTGAATATATTAGATTCTGCATAGCGTCCATCTTTCTTTTTATATTTTTACACGATAACATACTTCAGTTTTCATATTTCACATTCCAAATATTCGAATATATTAAAGGCGCCAGCGGCGTTCGGTTTGGTCAGTTTTCTTTTGGTGGAAGGTGTTGAACGATTCAGGATACGTCGCCATTTAATTATCTTCTCAATTGCAGCTCCGTTATCTGCAATTATCACATATTATCTGATTGTTGTTGTGAGTTTTTTAAATCTTTAGAATAAAAGTGATCCAGGTGTTTGCATTTTTACTTTTAAATTTCAGGTTGAAAACGACAAGTTTTCGGCAGATTCAGCAACTGGAATACTTATGTTATTTTCGGCTGGAACATTTTTATATGTTGCAACTGTACATATACTTCCTGAATTGGTAAGTTCATGGAATAGTTCGAGGAAGATAGAACTGAAAGAATATTTTAATTTTTAGATGAATTCCAGAACTGATGCAAATTGACAACATTTTTATTTGCTTTTATTTTTCTTTAATCAGTACAGTCCCTATGATCTTCCTCAAAGTATATCATATATACCATTGCATATATGTACTTTAAATAATATGAAAGAATTTTTTAGATGAGTTCAAGCGTCAAAGATTATCAGTTAGTTAACAATAATGCTGAGAGTAATGTTCGAGGATGCAATGAATCAAGAGCATCGTTAAAGTTTATAGAGCTAATTTTAATCATTGTTGGCGCAATTAGTCCGACATTTTTAATTAATGGCCATTCTCATTCTCACTGACTTGTTATTGGAATTCTCGAGAAGTGATGTAGCAAAGGCATGCTACGCTTTTAAAATTAAATTATATCTTGCTTTGGATGAATCGTATGAATTGACTATAAATGTTATTGAAATTAATATAAATGATATGAATTTTTAATCATTTTTTGAGGATTTAAAATAAAATATAATTTTATTGAAAATTTATACATTTTTTATTTGCTATAGAATAACAAACAATCACATTACTTGATTACCATTATTACTTGTATGATTATGAATTAAGTATAGTGTATCATTGTTTAACAGCGAATAAAATATTGATTCTCTAATAAATAAATAAATTATAATCGATAAACAAATTATGTACTGATTTAACTATCAATCAAATAAAATATTAAACTTATGCTAACAAATTTGAAATATCTACGCTGAATGTTTGTTTGATTTACAAAATTATATTGAATCTAATTCGTTGAGTAATTAGATACAATGCAAAATAGCTTCTGAGTAAATAAGCAGTAAATATATAAGAGTTTTATTTGATTTCTTGCAGATATAGAAAAGTCTAATGCTATTTAATAATGAATGAATGAAAGAGAAAGAAATTCTGTGAATTTCATATATGAAATTGTATATGTGTATTTTCTACTTCCCGGAAATTATTCAAATTTAAAAAATGTCAAATTTTTGACTAAATAAAATGATAAATTAATATTTAATAAGCTTAATTTCTATATGAAATTAAGAATGATAATTACACAAAAAAGATAATACAGTATCTAATTTCATATATGAAATTCAGAAACAAATAAGTGAATCTGAAGAAGAGCTATATTAGGATATGAAATCGAAGAAGGCGAAATTTTGATTTGTTGATAAAAAAGTAATATATATATATATATATATATATATATATATATATATATATGTATACTATGCATACTGTTTTTTGATTAGTGAAATTTAATTTCTAATCTATTAAATTTAAAAATTTCAGAATTTAAGTTTATTTATCATTATTTTCAGAAATTGTTGAAAATGTCTTCATCATCTTTTACACGTTAAAAATTCTTTATGGTAGTGAGACAGGTAATGCTCAGGATATCGCTGAAACGTTATGGAATGATGCGCGATATCGTAATATTCCGGTTGAAGTGTGTAATTTTGGCGATTATATAGTGCAGGTTTGAGAATTTTCTACATTATTTCGATGAGAATTCTTTTCGAAAAATAAAAATGAAATTTTTGCTGATAATTAAAGTTTCATGATAGTTTAATAAGTTTATTTATCAAGCATACAATATATTGCTATTATTTACTATTATTAGTATTCTTTAAATAATATTTGTCATACTATCTTATGGAGAAGTTTTGATTATTTTGCTTAAATAATTAAAAAGTTATCTTAAATTTTATGCTGAAAATTTTTATTTAATCATGAAAATAAGGATTGTTCTCGGCAATATGAGCCATGATATTAAAAATTTTAGACATAGTACTCTTTATAAAGTTATTGTATTATCTACAGAACAATTTTCAGGTAAATCTGCTTCATAAATTGATATAAGAAATTACCATTTCTATTTTCCTGCTAATACTAAGATATTTTTACTTCATTTTTGTGTTTCATACATTTGCATATACGAAATATGAGATGTCTTTTTGTTTTTGATTAGTTATTTTCAGAATTTGAACAATGAACGTTGTGTAGTGTTTGTAATCTCAACTAGTGGACAAGGTGAAATGCCAGCCAGTATACGTCAGAACTGGAGAATTTTATGTTGTAAAGCGTTGCCTAAAAATTTATTACAAAATGTAAGTTCATGTTAGATTTTATCAAATAAGAATTTAATTTTTAAATTTTATTTTTATTATTTTCATTAAATGGCTGTATCATCTTTTTATTGATTATTGAAGATTATTCTTGGGACTTTTTGGCTGTTTTTTTAGATTGTTTCAAAAAAAAATTTTTTTCGACTATTTGAAATATTTGCTCTAATTATTTTATCACATAGTATTTCCTTTGTTTATATGATGAAGAAACTTTTTTATTATTGCTATCGTATTTTTGTTCTTACTCCTTAATACAACAGAAACATCTATTTCGCGCGAAATATTATCGATATATTTCAGCTTCACTGCGCTGTTCTTGGACTTGGCGACTCAACCTATCAAAAATACAACTTTGCAGGAAAAAATTTTACCGAAGGTTAATATATATCTAATATATAACGATTATATATTTACTTATTTACTGTCTTAATTTTTTATATAAATAACAACATCATACGGAACATATTTTATTTCATATTAACTTTTGCGGCTTTATTATGTTATCTCTACGTGTAATTAAATTATAGGTTAAACCAGTTAGGTCCATCATTTTTGATGGACCTAACTCTAGCTGACGATCAGCATGAATTAGGCATAGAAGGAACGTATAGGCCTTTTCGGGACGAACTATTTCAACAAATCTGGAAAATGAATTTATATCCGGTACTATTTCAACAAATCTGGAAAATAAATTTATATCACGATAAACTAGTTTCAATTTTAAAAGGTTTTTTTTTTAAACCGGATCATTTAGTGGTTTCTTAATAGTATATATAAATTAGTTTATAAAGCAAATTATTAGGAAATTTAATCAATTACTTTGTAGGATATGATTTTGAATCCTGATGATAGCAAATGTTTACCATCACGTTATGAAGTCAGCTACGATGAGCATTCTTTTCCAATTCATAATGATAACAAAGAAGATTCTTTCGTAGAAACAGTAATTGTAGATAATAAACGATTAACAGCAGAAACTCATTTTCAGGTATTTTTACTTTCAATATATATTAAATTTGAATTACCAAATATATGTTAGATCAAACAAATATATGAGGCGCTCATTTATTTATCCAAATATTCAATTAAAAATATTTACCAGTTGCATGCTTTTTCTCTAAAATCTTCTTTGAACTAACTTTTTTTTCTATTTTCCGGATACGCGATTGATCACAATAGCCATGAATGTGAAAGAGCTTAGGTATGAATTTTATTGTCAGAATATTTCCAAATTTTAAAACTTTTATAAATTTCTCTAAATAATTATGAAATTAAAATGAGATTATAGCTGTTGGTAGTCACTTCCAGTTATTCTCCTGGTGATGTGCTGATGGTGCATCCGAATAATTTGAGCGAAACGCTAAATATAGCTTATAAAGCGTTGAATATTAATGATGATCTGCTGGATAAGCCCATTACGTTACGCCCACGTGAGACTTCTATACCACTTCCTCCTTCTTATCTTTGCAAAGGTAAAACTTTTCTCTTTAATTTGCAACAACACCTTCTAATTCGCAGAAACAAATGATAATAGCACTCTTCGTATGATTATATTAATTTTGCTGTCTCTTCAAAAAAATTTTTATTAATAAATCATTGATAAACATTATTATTTTCTTGCTTAATCAGATATAATTTTTGAAAGTTTCTCGATTAAAAATAAGAAAAATACTCGAGTTTCAGATTTGTTATCGCTACGGCGATGTTTTAAATGTTATTTTGATTTGCAAATGGTTCCACGACAATCATTTTTTCGAACTCTTGGAAAGTTGTCAACGATAAACGATGAAAAGGAACGACTTCTTGAACTAGCGAAATATATTGTAAATCATAAATTTTGCTTCATAGTTTTAACATTTTATGTTGCACATATTCGTTCAATTCACTATTATCCAGGATGATTACATGGATTATTGTTGGAGGCCAAGGCGAACAATTGCGGAAACATTGCGCGATTTTCATGCGACAGCTCGAAGTATACCTGTGGAAATGCTTTTGAAGTTTTTCCTCCTATTCGTCCACGAGCATTTAGTATTGCTTCGTGCCCTGCAACACACAAAGCTATCCAATTACTTGTCGCTAAAGTTAGATTTTTTGAAATGCTTGATTATGCTATCGTTTTCGTTTGGTTTTTGCAAATTTAGTTCAATTTTTCAATTTTAAGTTGAATTTAAATATAAATTTTATATTATTAACTACCAGTGGATTTTTCTGAAAAACTTTCTGTTAAAAACGATATTTTCGAAGTTGAAGTACCTAGAATGAAAAATTGTAAGATTCGATGATGAATGATTTCTAGGTTGAATATAGATCGAAACGACTAACGGCTCCACGATTAGGCCTATGTAGTAACTATTTATGTCGATTACAAGAAGGTGATGCTATACTGGTGAAGACTCGTCCGGGAACTTTTAGGTATTCTTATTTTTCTGCTAAGCAGGATGAAAGAAGAATTAGTTTTACTGACAAATTAAACAGACATAATTAATGAATGTTTTTGTTTCAGTGAAAAATAAATTTTTTAATTTCAAAATTTTAAGGATCTCAAAATTTAAAATTCTCTCAAAATCAAAAATATGACACTATCAAATAATTTTCAATAATTTCAGTTGTATTGAAATCGAAAAAATTAGATGATTTTTATTCATACCTTGCAGATGGCCCACCAAAAATGATACGTTGATTTTAGTAGGACCTGGTACTGGCGTTGCACCATTCCGATCAATTCTAACTTATCGTAAAAGGTATTTTTTAGTTTGAAAAATTCATCCTTATTTTTCATGTTTGTTTTCCTCTTTAGATTATTTAATTTTGAAAATCGAAATTCAGAGTATCTATTTTTGGATTAAGTAAATTTTTGCCTGATGCATCTATTACGTTATTAATGAGATTTAAATTGAGCCTTTAAAATTAAGAAAGAAAAACTAAAAAAAAAAATTAAAACTAAAAAAATCTGCTAGTCATATACTAGTCAAATAAGCCGAGAAGTATAATAAAGTCTGGAGTCAAATGGATTAAAATCAAATATGATTTAATGAGAATTATGTTTAATAAACTAACATGTATACTCGAATATTAATATACGAGACGAAGGAATAAATTTTAATTATTATTTTGAAATTTCAAAATTTCCATTTGAATTTGTTGAGATTATCTTAAGGCAATTATGCGATGAGAAAGAAAGTTCGATATTATTCTTTGGATGTCGAGGGGCTCAAAAGATTTTTATTTCGCTGAAGAATGGCATACATTGACAGGAGCTCGAATCGTAACAGCATTTAGTCGAGATCAACAAAATAAGGTACGAAATTTGACATTTGACTCTTTTGTTGTACGTTTTGTATTTGAGTGCTTGAAATGGTTTTTAATTTGATGTTTTTCAAACGATTTAGCTTAAAATGACTAAAGTTCAAATTCTTTATGAGATTTATATTAATATTGTAATATTGTCAAATCTGTATTTTATTTAAGTTTATTAGGAATTATTTCGAAGTATTCCCTCCTATGATTATCTGTTGTCTTGATTAATCATAAGAAACAAAAAATAAATCATTACACAATACTCCAACATGATTAAACGCGAAAACCGATTTGTTGATAATTTTAATGATTATTTCAATTTTAAATACTAATGCCATGAATATTATTGTGTTATGTAGTATCCCATGAAATTAATATGAAATATTATATAAAATATTTTGAAACTATAAATTATTATGAACAGTGCTGCTTTATTGCAAAATTATATTGGCAATCGAGATATATAATTTTGCAGGTCTATGTACAAAATAAAATTCAAGAATATGGTGGTGAAATATGGGATTTATTAAAAAAGATAACGGTAACTTTTTTTTAATACATCATTTAAATAAGTGTTCTAATTATATTTGTATTCTTGAACAGAAAAAATAATTCTTCCCTCTGTAATATTTTTCTATGAAAAATCTTTAGAATTAATTTGAGTCGTATGAAATAAGAGGATGGTCACTCAATATGAAATAATTTTAATAATCTTTCAGGTTATCTTTTCATAGCAGGAAAGGCTGGTGATATGCCACTTGAAGTAACGAAATGCATAGAGAACATTGTGAACGAAAACGGCGAAAATGGTAAACAATTCATACAAATGCTTGAAGCAAAAGGTAGGCTACAGTACGAGACATGGAATTGAAAAAAAAACGAAGGAAAGCGAGAATTATTATTTATATTAAGAAATAGAATTCAATGACAGAAAAAGAATGAGTTTTTTTTGTTATTTTCAATTTTTATTTTCTATCAAATATAATACTATTTTATTTGTAAAATGTTATGATAAATTACTACTGTTTTTATTAGGAAATTGTTTTCTTAATAAGAATTTAATCAATTTTGAATACTCTTCCTGTAATTTAAAGAATATTCTAATAGTGAAAATGTTAAACTATAATCAGTTATAATTTATTGAAGCTTTAAATAGGTTCTTTTGATATTTCAAGATTTGTCAGTCATTTGTCAGGAATTTTTGATCACTTTTTCATACTAAATTAATATTTGTGATATGTATACAATCATAATTTAAGAAATTTTTCAAATTGAAGTTTGGAAACGAAAGCAAAACTTAAAAAATTGAGATGTTAGGTTAACTAAGTAGATTTGAGTTTCTTTATTTCAACTATGCAATTTTGATTTTTATAAATGATTATTGATAATGAAGTTAAATATTGTTAATTTTATGAATTTATTGATCTATTATGATTTGATCAGTTTAGAAATAATAAAAATGGTGCTTTTCCCGAGAATGCATTAACTTTGAGAGAGACAATGAAATAAAAATGCTTAGCTTATTTAAATTTGAAAAATTTTTATAGCATTTCAAAATATTGAAAATTGGCATACATTGCTTTCCAAAATTTTCCTAGTTAGAATATATTATTTCTTTTTTGTTTATCTTAAAAACCCAACTGCAAATAAATAGATAGGCATTTTTGCTTCTTGAAATTCGATAAAGCGATGAACCTCTTGACATGAATTTAAGCTATCGATAAATAATTTACGATTTTCATATAAAAGTACAGTTTTCATATAGTGATGCAACGGAAGTTTTTCCTTTTTTTTCTTTGATGGGAATTGGATCGAGAATTTTCTCGATGAAATAAATTCTCTAAAAAAGAAAAAAAACTGTTAAGTGAGCAATTACCTGCAAATCAATCTTCCGAAACATATCCATTTTTATTTCATTTTATTGTATCGATTATCAGCAACAGTTATTATATGATTTCCCGATAAATTTCGAGAATGTTATTTTAAAAGGTAAGTAATTGATAAATAAATAGTTTCAATAATTTTTATCTTTCATTTTATATGCCAGTTAATGATATTCAATATAATGAATTTTTATTAAAATTAAAGTAAAAAATGTTATCATATTATCCTGATCAACATTATCATCTAGTTAAGATATAATTTTTTATCCTTCCTTATTTTACAATTATTTTCATAAGTCGTTGCTTACAAATGTTCACTAATCAAAATAATCATTTAAGTCTAATAATCATGATAATTGGATGTAAACGATCAATAATTATTATGTGAATATTTCATATTCTTCGAATTGAACTTTTCTACAAAATGATTTCTATGAGAATCATTACTGATCAACGAATATTTCCTATCGAAAATTGAAGGTATTGTTTAGTTTTCTTGAATTGTTTCAATTATTGTTGTAAAATTTTAAGAATCTTGATATTCATATCTTTTTCTATATATTCAAATTTTAAAACTTTATTATCTCATTTTTGATCATAATTTTTGTATTGATCAATTTCGTTGCTCATATAATTCCAGTACTATCAAAAGCTTGGAACTTTGATGTTTTAAGCACATTGTCAAATTTTCTTCTTATTTTTTGAACACATTTCAATTTAAAATATAAATTATAAAACTTCGCTCGATGTCTAAATTATCATCATTCCATCATCAATGGAAAATCATATAATGATAATGGAAAATAGAATGATGGGAAAAGAAGTGATAAATTTTGTCAGTATAAACTATATCGGTATATAAATGATTATATAAAACATTAATCAATTTTAGTTAATAATAACCTTTAATTTATTATATTATCCATTTATCTATCATTCGTCGTAATCTCTTTGATGGATTATGGAAGAAAGAATACGTATAACTTTTATCATTATTACATATCATTTATCTCTGCATTATTCGTAACAAATGTTACATTCCATTTCTAATCATATAATATTATTTATAAGCACATTTTATATTTTAATAAAATTAATCTATTAAAATATTCGTAATACTAGATATCTTCATAATTCTTCAGTATGATATGTACGATTCTTTTGTTACAGTAGCTATGTCAAAACTACGGTATACTATCGTATTTTCGGATTTTTGAGCTATGTTTACAGTAGAAATTCATTGGTTATATAAAGTACAGCATATATATATTATTTGTATTTTTATATATCATGATATTTTCTTATCATCATTCATTTCTTTTTCTTTTTGATTTAACGTTTTAATAATAACGAATGTTGAGATTTCATGATAATTTAGATGGCGAGACACAAAATAAAATTCTTATTATTATTATTATTACATTTCTCGAAATTCTTATTATATTCTCGAGATAAAATCTTACACTTTATTAATACTGCATTTTTAGATTATAGATGAGATCGATTGATAAATCAAATTTTTAAATAATTCAAAAATATTTCGGACTAATAAATAAAAATTTTTATTTAAAAAATTATTATTATTCATTATTCGAGAATTTCGAGAATGTAGTAAGTATTGCAAAAATAACATCTGTTATATATATATATATATATATATATATATATATATATAATACCTCGAGATTTTAACGAAAATGTTTGCATTCCTGCCGATGATGAATGTTTGTAAGGATGATACAGAAGATTATAGTGATGACCTTTGACCAATTATGGGCGAAAAGGAAGTTAGACAAAGCAAACTTTCTCCTTCTTCTTATCATTTAAATATCCTATAATAAATCATTCTACTCGGATCATTTAAGCAACAATCAATAAACTTATTTAAATTGATCCTATTCAAATCATTTAATCATCAAGGAATAGATCATCCTCCAATCATCCTACACAGATCATTTAATCATCAAGCAAATAGATCACGGCTATTCAGATCGATTTCACCCCGATCATCTAGCAACATCGATTAAGCTAAACAAACTATTGCAATACAATCAATGATGTTGTATGAGAACACTATCGAATTTTTGCTACCGGAAAGTATGTGTGGGTATATGTAAGTGTATGTGTATATTGTATATATGTATGTGTGTGTATGCATGTATGTATGTATGTATGTATGTATACATGTATGTGTATGTATGTATGTATGTATGTATGTATGTATGTATGTATGTATGTATGATCTATGTATGTATGTATGTATGTATGTATGTATGTATGTATGTATGTATGTATGTATGTATGTATGTATGTATGTATGTATGTATGTATGTATGTATGTATGTATGTATGTATGTATGTATATGTATGTATGTATGTATGTATGTATGTATGTATGTATGTATGTATGTATGTATGTATGTATGTATGTATGTATGTATCATTAGTTTGATGATGCTATTACCATCGCTATCGTTAGAAAAGAGAATTCCTCTGGTCTATTTGGAGAAATGTTTACTGTTTGCATTTGGGATAGATATTATTCTGTATAATCATTGTATGTGTTAGCAGCCTTAATCATTTCTTATTTTCAATTTCATTTTATATAATTTTTTATCAATTTGATATCACAATGATAAAATGATTAGTGATAATAGTAATAATAACGATAATGATATGAGAATGATTTCACAGATAAAAGATATATCGACAACTGGGATTACATACAAAATTGCAATTGCAACTCAACGAACTATTGTAAATAATAAATTTTATTTCTTTTCACCTTACTTTCTATTACCTCTTTTGATTCTCTTTCTTCTCTTCTCCCTCTCTCTCCCTTTACGTTTACTTTTTTCTCTTTTTTCTTTTCTTATTACTTGTATTTTTGTCGTTTATCTGTTAAAATATTATAGTATTTCTTCATTTGGATGAGTAAAATTTTAAAAAGTATTTTTCCAGCGATGAGTGTAATAATGATAGTAGTGATCATAATGATAATAATGATTGTAATTAATGATAATGGTGATAGTAATTATAATAACGGTAAAATATTATAGCAATAATATGAGTAATGATATAACTAATAATCATGATTACAATTTTAATGATAATAGCGACAGTAATAATAATAATGACAGTAGCAAAGTAATGAAAAATATTATTTAGTAATCATACTAACATAATCTATGATAAATAATAATAAAGGAACGATAATGATGGTGGTCATAATCCAATGATAAAATATAATCCAGTGATAAAATCTAATTATCACTAATAATACCATCACTGGTGGTGATTATGATGAAAGAAATGATAATAATTATAGTGATTGGAGAAGAAGGTTGGTATTTCACACAATATAACAATGATGATAATGATAATATCAGTGTAATGGTAATTGGTAAGAACAGTGAATGATAATGATGATTGCTATGACACAGATATGAATCATATATGATAGTTTCGGTACCGTTATCGATACCGTTATTTTTCCTTTTCCTTTGTCATTATCATCATCATCATCACCATTATCATCGTCATCATCATCATCATCATCATCATCATCATTACCATTATCGTCATCATTATCGTCATTTTTATCATCATCATCGTCACCATCATGATTATGATCATGTGACCTAACATCACCTTAAACGGTAATGACAACTACCAATTATCGCTTGATTTTCTTTTTTCCCCTTTTAACTCGCAATTCCCATTTTACCGTTTTATCAACGACTAATTACAATAATTTCTTATTGACAAAGTAACATTCATTGAATTGATTGATATTGATCGTACTATTGCAATATAAATCATTCATTAGTTGTAATGACTGATAACGTTTTATGCTTATTAATAAAGCTTATCAATTTATTAAAATGATATATGCATCATGCATATATCAAATAGTATAAATGGAGCATTTTGTAAATAAATTTTATTAACATATATATTATATTTATGTTTGATTTAATAATTTTTCTATTTCTATTAATATTTTTTATCATTTCGTTTGTTATATCTGAAAAGATGAAATTTTATTATATAATCAAAACGAATGATTAAATTCAAATTATTTATCATATATTTTAAATTTGCAATGATATAAATATTATGATTATCTGAATTACAATCATTTTTTCTTTATAATAGTTAAAATATGATACGAATAATAAAATTAAACATTAGAAGTACTATTTTTAATTTTCTTTTTCCTAAAAATTTCATTGATTATAAAAGTGGCAAACTTTTACCCATAATCTAATCGTAAACTTTTACCCATAATTTTTTTAAAATAAATGTAAATAATATGAAACAAACCTATGATTACTAAGTTGAATAAAGCATTTAAAAATGATAGTTTATGATGATAAAAGATAAAAATATTAAATGAACAGTTGTAATTGTACTATTTCAATTATTAACATTACTGATAAGATAATTAAATTTATCAAAAAAGCATTATTTAATCATTCAATAACTCCTACAACTAATCAATAATTTAATCAACAAAACATCATATGATGATATGTTCTTTATAATGTCAACAGACAAAACATACGACATACATAATAAATTATCAATCATCCTAAGTTTGTGCACAATTTTGATACAAATTGATTTATTATATTTTTGAATTTATAATTTCAACTGATAAACGATTGTTATATCAAATTCCAAATTTTCAAATCCGATCTGCTTTTCTTCTTCTTCACTTTTTTCTTATTCTCGAGATTTTTTTAATTAATGAAACAAGAAAATGTTATGCATTTAATTATCGATAAATTTGTTTATCTATCAATTTCATTCCTTTTTATCAACTTTAATCAATTACTGCTATCATTACCAACTACTATTGCTACTTCTGTTAATTCTTATCTATTGTAATTGTCGCTTAACATAACAACGTTAGTCTAATTCACTTACAGAGCTCGATAAATTCATTTGAAAATTATTTCATCTTAAAATTTTATCAATTTTATTATCAACTGATAAATAAATTATTTATTTATTTATCAATTCATTATCATTTCTTTTTCCGTTTGTTTTTTTTGCATTATTTTTCCTCTTTCTTTCTTTCGCTGTCTTTTCTAAAATCAGTGAAATTTGTAGCAAAATTTGCTGCTACCAAATTTCATTGTTATCTTTATCATATCATTTAGATTATTATTTACATTTTTGATATTTTTCATTTCATTTCACATATTTTAGAATTGAATGATAATATGAAAGATTCGAGAAAATGATGATATTGAAATTTCTAAAATTCCTATCAAACTTGTTTAATCTTTGTACTTTTTATAATTTAATTTTTAATTTCCAAACGGCCATTTTCTTCATTCCAAAATGGCTCAAAATTTTTTTCTTTTTTTTTTAAATATCTTATTATCACCCAATTCGTATTTGATTGATATTGGTTGTCCATTTTTAACAAATCATTTTTTTCCCCATTCTTTTTTTCCTAAACAGATAGATAACCATACCATCATTGATGAATTTCAAATTTATTTCAACTTCCTCAAAATTCTTATCTCTTTCCTCTTCATTTTTCCTTATGTCTTTTATTTGAGCAGCTGTTGTTGATTTTTTATTTTTGACTTTTCAATTTTCAAGCCAAGCTACAACTTATTTTAAATATATGCAGATGTAGTGTGGGAATTATTAAATTTAAATTTCATATTTTCCTTTTTTTTTGTTGTTGTTGTTTTAAATAAATCATTCGTATAAATAAAAATAATTTCGATTCTATCATAAAAAATATCGAATAGAGAAAAAACAAACGAGAGGGAAAAAGAGAAATGAAATTTTTAAATTTATATATTAATAATATTTCTCCGAAATATTATTTATATTAATAGATAATTTAGATTTAAGTTTATAATTTTAAATATCAAATCTAAATTTAAGTTTATAATTTTAAATATTAAATTTAAATTTAAGCTTATAATTTTAAATATTAAATTTGAATTTATGCTTATAATTTTAAATATTAAATTTAAATTTAAGCTTATAATTTTAAATATACATTCGTTTTTTTTGTCTTATAATGATTATACCATAACAGATGTATCGAATATTATTTGTAAATTATGGTTTAAAAAAAAAAAATTATTAGCTAATTGGATGTTGTTATTGCAAAAATATGTGCATAAAAATTAGCCATATTAATTAGTCATTCATTTCAATTTAAATGAGATAATATTATTTTTCTTTTTTTTTGAATTTAAAATAATCCATTAAATTGTTTTTTTTCCTTTTCTTATTAAAGATGAAGCGGAAATGATAATAAAAGGAATAATTTCAAAATTTTATTTTTCGATATTCCATCATCTTTTTTTTCAATCAATATAAATATATTACAATATAGGTAGGAAATAATTATTTTTAATAGTATAATTATGAATATAAAAGATGCATCCAATCTAAGTAATTCGATATATTTTTATGATATATATATCAAATTATTCAATACTTGATCAAATCATAATTAATGTAAAATAGTATCTTATGTAATTTAATAATAATAATAATTATATCAATTTAAAGTAGCTCATAAAATTGCTTTTGTTTTTTTAGCAATATTAAATTAGATCATATTTGCATCAGATTAAATTTTATGCAGATCAAGTTGTATTTTATATTAGATTAGATTACGTCTTTAATGTATCAGATTTCATTTTATGCAGATCATATTGTATTTTGTATCGAATCTAATTATATTTGTATCAGATCATATCTCATAAGATCACATTGTATTTTATGTTGATCAGATCGTATTTTGATACTGGATCAGATCATATTTGCGTCATATTGTACTTCACATAGATTTTATATTAGATCAGATCACATATTAATCATATTTTGTAAGTTCGCTCGTATTTTATATTGATCACATCATATTTGGTATTGGATCAGATCATATTTGCGTCATATTGTACTTCATATGGATTTTATATTAGATCAGATCACATTTAAATCATATCAAATCATATTTTGTACAAATCAGATCGTATATTATATTGTATGAAATTTCATTTCAAAAATTAAGCCATATTTTATATCATATCAGATTGAGTATTCTTTTTATATCCTACAAATGAAGTTATTATTTTTGATTATTCTTATAACATCCTATAAATAAAATTATTATTTCATTCTTCATTTATTCAAATATTTAATTCAACATTTTTAATAAAATGTTGAATTAAAAGATATACTTTTTTAAACTTGTCTTTAACTTTTAATAATTATTAATTTTTTTTAATTTTGAATTATTAAAATTGAAGAAAGAAATTACAAAATACCCCGAGGATATTATCATTGGAATCGAAAAATATATATATATATATAAATTATCAAATGATGATTTATTACATCCGTTTTAAGAAATCTAATGTATCAAATAACTGATCTAATTTTTTATTCTTAGAATTTCAAACATTATATATTTATCTCTTTATTCATATATATCATTTTCTGAAATTTTTATCAAATAATTTTTACACAACTTGCAATCATATCATTTTTATTATCAATTTCTTTAAAAGAAAAATATTTTTCAATGGAAATTTTAGCATAAAATTTTATTTCAATACCGTATAATTATTATCAGTGATTTAAAATTAATCAATAATTTAAAATTGATTAATTGAATTATCAAAAATTTTTTTTAGAATGAATATTTATGTTAATGCGGAAATATTTTTATATATAATGAATAAATTTTTTTTACAATTATCATTAATTTGATAATTTATTAATGGTATTAAATTAGACTAATGAAATTTTAATTTATAAATGAGTTATCAATGATTGTAAAGAATTATCAATGATTGTAAAGAATTATCAATGATTGTAATGTACCATTTGTATATATTATAAATGGTTTGATACTAATTAAATTTCTTATTATTAAATTATAAAAAGTGCATTGAACTGATTTGATTTGAAATTGTTTGGAAATATTAATGGAAATGAATGAATGGAAGTAAAAGGAAGGAAAAAGACGATGAAATAAATGATTGAACAGATGGAAAAGATTAGAGAATTGATTTAAATTTTTATCATTTCATTTTATCATTCTGCTTCTTTTTTGTTTTTGTTTCCACTTGCTTTTATCATTTTTCGCCTTTTCGAAAAGCAACTTTTTTTTGTTTTTGTTTTGTTTTGCAAAAAAATGCAGCAGAAAAGAGATCAATTTTGATTGATTTTATTGATTTTTACAAATTTTTATTTTAAATAAATTGTATAAAAATTTATTTGTTATTTATGAAATGATTTAATGAAATTAAATTTTATCAAATCATTTTTTCAATTATAATTTATTGATTATTTTTCTATTTTGTATTTCGTAGTTTGTAGTTTAACAGAATTATCAGTTTATATAATATTTATATATTTATCTTTTATTAGTTGAATAATATCAGAGAATTTAGTCTTACTTAATTTATCATTTCCATTTCTCTTTTTTTCATTTAATATTCATTAATTCTAAAAATTTTCGAGCATCTTTTTTATTCTCGAGATTTTTAAAGTATTTCATAATCACTAGGATATTATTACATTTGATTTTTAATAAATGATAAACATACAAATAGATTATCTAATAAAAAGATATAAATGATAAAATTTATTTATTTTCTAATTGACTTATCTTTATTATATGATAACCAATATTAGTGATAAATTTTCATAGTATTATTTATAAAAATCATCCTAAAAATTGGAATTATTTTAATTTGAAATTAGTAGAAAAGAAAATAATGAAAAATTTCAAGAAGTAATTAAAGCATGGTAAATTAATTACAAATTAAATATTTGATAATAATAAATTAGATATGGATTTGATAATCGATTAGTTCTTATCATGAAATAATCATTTTACTTTTCATTATTCTATTTAAATTTACTTATTGTATTTTTTTAAATCCTTTGTTTTGTTTATATTTTATTAATCGATTGTTTATATGAATTTATTTACAGTATGATTAAAAATTCTTTTGTTCTTTCATCATGGCGAAATCATTCAGTTCATCTAATTCATCTTGATAAATTGAAATTGGATTATCATGCCGATATTATATCACATTAGTTGTATTCGGCGAGATTTACTACCATTGTTATCAATTGAAATTGTGAAATTCTTTCATAAGAAATATTTGTCAAACTATTTTTATTGATTACATTTAGATCATTCAATTTTTAATTTAACTATTATATCATCATCACTATCATCATCATCATCATCATCATCATCATCGTTATTTGAGCATAAATTCTAACGTGGATTCTTATTTGATGATAAATTCTGACGTGGATTCATTCATTCGTAAAAATAATTCATAAAAATTTACACACTTTTTTTTTATTCAAATGGTTCGTCATTCAAATCTCAGATTATTTTTATCATTTTAACCATTTATACAAGTTTACTTATCACGCTAAATATCACGTTGAAACGTGTAAATTATTGATAAACTATGGCATACATACATAGCACTTATTAGTTAGAGTTTTAGTGAATTATTTATGCTAATTTTTGATCAGAAAACAATTATATTTAAATATATTATCAGTTTTGTTATCATCATTATCGATAGCAAGTTTTAATCTGCATAATCTATCCTAAGTTTTCAACCGATAAATTTTGAAATTTTATTTTTGGTCAAAATTAACAAACAATCATTTTTATGATCATTTATTTCATCAATGATATTTTTCATATTATTATTATATAATTGCATATTAAGAATTCTCTTGATCATTAACATAATCAAGAAAAATGTCTCGAGATAAAATTTGTATTCCTTAAATATTCTAAAAATTTATTATTAAGTTCGGTTGCTAATTGTATTAGGAATATCTGATATTGGTGGTACATAATTAAAAGTATCGATTAAATTAAATCAATTGTCAAATGTGTGATTATCAAATCGTAGTAATTCATCTTGACTCAAATTATTAAATTAAGTATTTAATTTAAATAATTCAAATTGACTGCTTAGAATAAAATTGATGATGTTAGAAAAGAAAAATTCCAAATAGCTACTGATTGATAATCTTGGTAATAATGATTATGATGACAGTAAATAACGATAATAATAATAATAGTATTAATATTTGACATTTTTCAATTATCATTATTTCATGATATTATTATTATTGTTATTGTCCTGAGTGATGTCATTTATCAAAATTCTTTTATTATTTCATTTAATATTTTTTCCTCCTTTTCTTCTTTCTCCTCTCATAGTACTATATACTTGATATTGTATTATTATTTCATTACTGATGATAATAATATATAATCTTGATAAATGATAATAATAATAATAGTCATTACTGGTATTAATACTAATGATTATAATGATATCGATCGTTAAAATTCAATATCATTACAATTATTCTTTTAATTTTTTTAATTTCCTTTTGTTTTAAAATTAATATCAATTTCGTGAAATTTTTTTATTGCATTTTTAAAATTTTAATGAATAAAAAATGTATAAATATATTACGAATTTCGATTTAATATTATGATTTTTAGATTTTTAATTTCTTATTATATTTAAATATGCCTATTAAGAATTTCGATTTAATATTATGATCTTTAGATTTTTAATTTCTTATTATATTTAAATATGCATATTAAGAATTTCGATTTAATATTATGATTTTTAGATTTTTAATTTCTTATTATATTTAAATATGCATATTAAGAATTTCGATTTAATATTATGATTTTTAGATTTTTAATTTCTTATTATATTTAAATATGCATATTAAGAATTTCGATTTAATATTATGATTTTTAGATTTTTAATTTCTTATTATATTTAAATATGCATATTAAGAATTTCGATTTAATATTATGATTTTTAGATTTTTAATTTCTTATTATATTTAAATATGCATATTAAGAATTTCGATTTAATATTATGATTTTTAGATTTTTAATTTCTTATTATATTTAAATATGCATATTAAGAATTTCGATTTAATATTATGATCTTTAGATTTTTAATTTCTTATTATATTTAAATATGCATATTAAGAATTTCGATTTAATATTATGACTTTTAGATTTTTAATTTCTTATTATATTTAAATATGCATATTAAGAATTTCGATTTAATATTATGATTTTTAGATTTTTAATTTCTTATTATATTTAAATATGCATATTAAGAATTTCGATTTAATATTATGGTTTTTAAAATTTTCAATTCTTATTCTAATTGAATGTTAGCAGTATTAGGGCGGAATATTAGCTTTTTTCCGGTTTTCATCATCAATTTTTTTCTCGACAAACATTCTTTCTATTTGTCTTTGAAGTGACTGATATATAAGACAGATGTTTTATCTTCTCTTTCAAATGGATATATTGTTAAGTTGAAAATTTAAATCAAATCATTTCGTTTCATTTTACAAATGTTACTTTTATTACATTTCTGAAAAAAATAAAATTTACGATAGCGAGAAAATTTGTTAATAAATTTTTTGTTTTCTTTTCTATCACATATGATATGATATGATATGATATGTTTAATATTTTACTAAATTATAATATTTGCTTAGATTGCATTTGTAAAAGTTTTCATCTTATATTTTATCATTTTATATTATTATATTAAGTTCGTTTTTTAAATTATTACTTATTTAATCAACGAATAAATATTATTTTAAATTTAGTTACTATTTATTTTATTTGTGTTTTTTTTTAAATTTTTTCAATAGAAAAAAAATTTAGAAAAGAATTCCTTCAATATGACTGATTTTGTTTTCTTATCAATGATCTACATATTCCATTTGTATTTTAAATAATTGCCTTTCTTAAATAGATACAAAATAAAAAAGTATTGTTGAAGAAGAATGAAGATGAAAGAAGAAGAAGAAAAAAAACATACAAAAATCGTTTTTGGTAGGAAAACGATAGATAGAAATGATTATTATCTAATTGTTAATTTCTTGCCGAAAATAATTTACATATTTTGGAATTTTAATCAAATCACTTGAATCTTTTCTAAGTTCATTGTCACATTTTATATTTATATGTATTTTCTTTTTTTATCTTCTTCCTTCCTATCTTTTCATCATCGATCATATCATTCAACTTTTTTTTCTTTTTTTTTCTTCATTTCTTCGCTATTTCAATGCCATCATTATCATTAATTTTAATCATTGTTAACAATGATGATGATGATGACAGTGATAACAGTAATAATAATAATGATAGGCAAATGATAATGATAAAGTAATAATAGAATGATTTATTGTTTTTGTTTGCTATTATTAGTGAAAGATGAAGAAACTAAGTTTAAATTGGGAAAAGTTTTGATATAATGATAAAATTGTATATGCAGAAATGACAAGGTTATCTTTACCAATAAATTAATTTATCTTTATCAATAAATTAATTTATTTTTATCAATAAATTTACTTTTGCAAAAAAAAACAAAATTATAAGGAAAAACGGAAAGTGTAAAGAAGGTTGGAAGATGATAGAAAGTTTAGATTGAAAATATTTTAAATAATATTTGCAAAAAAATCCATTTCTTTTAAAGAGTGTGAAAAGAAAAGAAAAGAAAAAAAAGAAAGCAAAGGAGGTGGAAGGAGGTGGAAAAGATGATGAGAAAATGAAGAAGAGGAAAAAGTTTCCAGTTTTTTCTATTTCATTAGATTCATCAATGAAACATTCAACATTTATTTTAATATTATTCACTTATACATATATATGTATATAAATTCAATTACAAAAATTATATATTTATAATTGAATTATCATATCTATCTATATGTATGATAATTATCATTCTTCGTTATATATCAATTTTTGTTAAGTGATAAATTGATAATTTTAATTGATTATTATTTTTGACGAAAGTATTATTTTAGGGGCGGAAGGTTTAGTTGGTAACTTTGAAAGAAAGATTGAAACGAAAAAAAACGAAAAAAAGTAAAGGAAGGAAATAATTTGAAAAAAGTTAAAAGTGAAATGACAAGTAACGTAACTGTAACGACACCAACAACAATATTGCCTTCTGATCGCCGTTCCAAGAAACCCTCAACCCGACCTGCGCTACAAATTTATCGTCCTCCAGGTAAATTTATTTATTCAATTATTTGATCTAATTTAAGCTTTATTAATTAATAGATAATTTTAATGAATGAATATATGTTGTTTATTATATAAATGAGAAGTTTCAAATTCTTTAAAATTTATCATTTAGATGAAATTTTATTATCAAATTTTTTCTTTCTTTTTTTTTCTTTGCGATAATTGTTGATTTTTTTATTTCCTAATTAGAATAATTTTATTAATTAGTAAATAAATATAAGAAGAAAAAAATGATATATTTCTGCTTTTCTATAACTTTTACCCATTGAAAATTGAATAATTAAAATCTTTAATTAATAATAAATATTTCAAACTTACTATTTCTATTGTACTTAATCAGGGAATAATAAAATTTTTTTCATTATAATGATTATCATCATCACCTGATGAATGAATTAATTTTAACAAATAATATATCCAAAACATATATCATTCATATGTATCATATATATCAATTTTGGTATATTATTTGATAATCTGATCGATATCGACCCTCAGTCAGACGTACCATTGGGAATTAACCCGATGGTGCAATGTGCATTCGAATATATATATATATATATATATATATAGATTATATTATAGTACAAATGATTCAAAAATTTGAAACATTTCGTGGTAAAAGATTGTAGATTTTTCTTTGGTTTATTTATTCTAATCCAATGAATGATTTTTGAACTAACATAAAGATCGAAAATTCAATTCTATACCTTGCTTGACGTCAATCTCGAGAAATTTTTGCCAAGCAAAAAAAAAAGTGCTAAAGAAAATAAATTGGATAGGAAAAGAAAAAATCTAGATTTATATTACAACATTTCGTCAAAATTCTTGGTAAACGAGAAAAAAAAGTTTGTAAAAAAGAAAGGAATACTCTTTGATAGGTTAAACAAAAACTTAAATTGAAGTAATCTCGAGATTATAAATTCCTGATAATTTTATTAAAACAAATGATAATTTCAACGTTTGAATTTATTTTAAACATATGCCCACATACACACATACACATAACCACACACATACACACATACACATTCATATAGATTATCTTATATTCATTTTATAAATCAAATAATTTGCAATTATCATCAATGTTTAGCATTTCAAGTTACAAAGGAAGAAAAAGTCGAGAAAAAAGAATCAAGAGAATAGAAAATGTACGGAATAGAAATATTGATACTTATTAATCATTTATGAATTCATTTTCAAATTTCATGATTCATTATACATTCTTCATCCTTCAATTAATCAGTTTTTTCAATCATGATTCAGTAATAATTCATCTTTTAATATTAGTTGATAATGGATGATATATTATCAAATAAACATAGAAATAATTCTAAACTTGTAAATGAGAAATTAGCGATTTTTTTGGCAAGAAAAATTGATAATTAGATTGATAATTAGAAATTGAAATTTAGAAAATATATATATATATATATAACATTTGGAAGTGAATGATAAGATTATTATCAAAAACAGTAAAAATAATCAATTTATTAGTCAGTAAAATATTCGAAATCAATTTCTGTAAGATAATTGATATTTATCCGAAATTGAATTTGAATTAAAAGTAATTGTTTAATTGTTTTCGAATTTAGATGTCAAAAGAGAAAAAGAAAATATAGTAGGTGAATGATATATATATGATGTATTGTTTTAATAATTTTAAAATAATATAATATAAAAATTAAATTAGTTCCAAGCTATAAGAATAACTGAATAATCAGTATTAAAATTGGTTAATGAAATAATCAAATTCAATTTCGAATAACTATTTATCAGTATTTCCTTTTCTTTTTCTATAAGATAATTGATACAAAAAGGAATGAATGAATATGAAAGTAAATAATGCTAATAATAGTTAATAGTTTTTTTATTAATTCTTTTATAAAATTAATAATTCTTTGAAATTAATTTTAAATTCCATTTCGAATTAATATAATATAAAATAATTGAATAAATTGGAATGAATAAATTTAGGACTCAGAGGTAATGACGAAAATTCAACGAATACGAAACCGAATCAAACTGCCGGTGCAAAGCAGTTGAAAAAGATACTACTAAAAAGCAGTGTGAGGGTAAGTTAAAATAAACAAAAATAATTTAATTACTTTATTAATTATTATTTAATTTAAATTATTAAAATTAATTAAGTAATTAGTTAAGTATTTGCTAAAAAGTTAATTCTCTTTTTTCTTTTTTTTGTTTTGAAAATTAAATATTTTAAATAAATATTCGAGAATTATTTATTTATCGTTCGTTAATATTTTTGTTATATTTTCATTGTATTATTGTTATCTATTTTTATGATAAATTTTAAAAGAACAAAAAATTAAATTATATTATTGATATTGCATTGATAAAATTATTTGATAATATTAATGTTTTTATTGATATTGCATTATTACCGATATGATAAAAATTATTTGATAATATTGATATTTTTGTTTCAAAACGAATCAATTTGTACTTTCTATTTTTCCTAATTTAATTTATTCATACTGTCATAATTTTCCTTATTATTATCATCATTTTTATTATTGTTAATCATTATAAACTAATAAGATTGAATGAAATCAATCAATCAATCAATCAACCATTTATTCATCTTTCCGTTAGAATATTTGATATCGGAATTTTGGAACATTAATTGCTAAAATTGTAATATTAGAATTGAAGAATCAATAAAAATATTTATTGTCTAAACCAAATAAACAAAGCGGAAAATTCTTTGAAAATAAAAAGAATAAAATTGTCATTGAGGAGAAATAAAAGAAAGATTAAACTGACGATAAAACAATGATCAAGATTATTATCGAGGTTGCCAATTTTTTTTATCAATTTTATCTCTTACCTAAAGATTTGTTATCATTTTAAATATATATATTTTGTACTGGATTGTAATTAGAAAAAAATAATTGTTATCTAAATCTAATCATTATTTAATCTAATCGTGAGATATGCACATATGATAATAATGATGATAAAAGATAATGAATGACTTGTATATATTATGCTATTATAATTCATTATCTTACTATGTAATTATAGTTATGATTAGTATTGATTTTATCATCAATTATTACAAGTGATTATCAATTATTCGTTGTCTTACCGTAATAATTATAATCGTGAATAATATTGCTTTATTGTCAACTATTACAATTGAATGATATATGTATAATGATATTGTTCTAATTCATTATCTTATCACAACAATTGTAATCATGATTAATATTGCTTTACTGTCAATTATTACAAATTAAATGATACATGTATAATGATAAGATAATAATTATAATCATTAATTAATATTAATTTTATCGATTAAATTATAAATTACTTACATTTCAGATAATAATAATAATCATAATACAATGGAATCAGGTAAATGTACGAATACATTGAATGGATGTACGCGCAAAAGTCCTGATGGTAGTAATATATTAAATGATATATCAGCGATTACAGGTGGAGGAGTACAAGCAACGATATCACTACAACGTACCGATAGTGCTTTAAGTAGCGAATCGGTAGCATCATCACAGGTATGATATTATCTTATCATATCTTATCAAAATTTATAAATTTTTTTTCGTTCTCATTCAGCTAATCGAATTGAATTTATTTATTTTTACTTATCGATAAAATAATTTGATTTTTTTGTTAAAAATTTGTTTTAATAAATATTTATTATTTAATGAAAATAATTGTCTCATTTCATATAGTTGCATTATTTATTTTTGAGCAAATTTTTTTTTTTCGATTGTTTTAAAATTAGAATGAAATTTGTTTTTTTTTTTAAAAAATAAATATATGTAATTGTTAATTTAATTTTGAAAATTTCTTTTATCATATCACTGAATTTGATAAATTTATTTCCATTCATTTTATAATATATTCATTTTTTTTTAATTCCTACAACTCTTTTTTTTTGGATAAATTATCGGATGGATTTTAGTATGAATGAATTGTTAAAAATAATTTCAAAATAAATTTTTGAATTAATTAAAATATATTTATTATATGATAATTGAGTGATAATGATTATATATTATAATTTTGTGTATCAGTTATTTTTGAATAAATATTTAGAAAAATATTTTAATAATTTTTAATATATTCTAAATTTTATCCAAAATTTCTATCGACTATAAAATTTACATTTTATCAATGAAATATCAATTAATCATATACGATATATAAGATTTGCTCATTATTGATTTCGAATTTATTGCAATCATTATCAACATTTGTTGTAATTTTAGTTGTGAAATTATTGATAACTAAATAGTCGTAAAAGTTTTTTTGATAAATATTAGGATGTTTTAAGTTTATTATCAATAAAGGTAGTAGTATCAAATCAAGTTTTACATTCTCGAAGAAACAAATTGCAAAACTTGATTTAACACTGTTTTTATTTTTTTGACTGATCAAAAAAAAACATCTATCAAATTACCAATATTTCAATGAATGTATAATATTTATCAACTCTTAAAGTAATCAAAGTGAAGTACATGAATTTGCTAATTTTAAAATCATTTCATCTTAAGCTATTCGACAATATCGATAAAAAAATATACATATAAACATTAATAGTCGAGAATATTCTAAAATTAAAATATTTATACTTTATTTTCATTTGAACATCTTAATATCGTATATACATATACATACATATATTTATTATTTTCATTTTCCAATATCATTTCTAAAATTTGAATTTACTTCATTTTAAGTTATCAATTTAATGAATAGTGATTTTGGATAAATGATAATAAATAAATTAATGAATAATAATAATGATTATAAAATATTTATTATTTAAATTTTTTACAATTATGACTGGATAATTTTTGAAAATTAAACTTTGCAGAAATTTTAATTTAAACTTTAAAATATACATTAATGAATGGCGCAAATGTCTAAATAGCTATCGAATAATTTCTAAAGTTATAAGACAAAATAAAAATAAAAAAACAATTAAATTCCATTTAAACGCTTTCAATCGAAAATTTGAAATATTCAGGAAAATTCTATGATAGTTCAAAAATTAAAAAAATGGAATAATTATATTTAATTTATATAAATCAATAGATTGTTATCAAAATTCTTTCTAAATTGTTTTTACAATTTCATCATTCCTTATCATCATCATTAAATGATTGAATGATAATGATAAGGAATGAAATGATTTTAGAAAAATCCATCAATTTATAAATATTTCCTATTTTATTAATCTTTGCATTATTTTTTTGCATTGATCAATAAGTCACAATCTACAATATTTTTTTTCCTAAAAATTTTTATTTAAACATGATTAGTTTTCTCAATTTCTCTAAAAACTTTTTTTATCATTCTATATCAGAGATAAAATGAGTCGATTAGAAATTATTTCGTTATCATTAATCCGTCTAAATAAGAGTATGTTACAATATCTATATAAGTTTACATAAATTTTGTTTAACATATTTATCAATATCAGAAGTTTAAAAAAATATATCGATAATATATGAAATGGTAAATGAAAAATTGATAACAATAAATGTTAAATGATATCTTGCTATTCAACATTTTTTTTTAAATTTTGATCGAAAATGAACAATTATCATATGATTCATTGAGCTATTTGAATTATTCTTATTATTAGCATTGCCGTTATCATTATCGTTTCTCATCGTAATTATCATTAATATCATTGTTATTATCATCTTTATTACATATTTCTTTGGATGTCATTAGTGTTATCAGTTCATTTTTCTTCCTATCTCTATATAACTAATAAATAATGCTATCAAATTTTAATTATAACAACAAATGGATGATTTCTTTCAAGGTAATTATAAATTTTCAAATAAAATTTATTTAATTATCATAAAGTTTTTACAATTAAACCTAAATTAATTTATAATTAAATAATGAAATTATAATTATGAAATTTGATTAATTTATTAAATAAAAGAAAAGAAAAGTCATTTTTTTGATTATATGCAGGCATCGACGAAATCACCAAATTCGACATCAAGTCGGCATCATCATTCAGGTGCAACTATATCTCCTTCTAATCATCATCATTATCAGCAGCAACAACAACAACAACAACAACAACAACAACAACAACAACAACAACAACAACAACAGCAACAACAACAACAACCACAACAACAACAACAATCACAGCATCATCGCAATCATCATCATCATCATTATCATCATCAATCTCAAACAAATGCTTCCAAACAACATCAAAAGAAATCAGTTGGTAGTGGTGGTAGTAGTAATGGTAATGATAATGGTAACAATCATGTTAATGTTAATGGTAATAGTAATGGCAATAGTAATAGTAATAGTAATAGTAATAGTAATGGTAATGGTAATGGTACATCAAATTCACCATCGTCATTATCTCGAATTGAGGGATCCGCAACAATAATTGGTCTTAATGATAATATGCAACATGGAACAGCAACTATAGGAGGTGGGAATAATGGTAATCCAGGTACTAATAATAATGCAACATTATCACGTAAATCTACTATTATTGGCAAGGAACAACAACAACAGCAACAACAACAACATCATCATCATCATCATCATCATCAACAACAACAACAACAACAACAACAAAATGCTAATAAAAAAACAATTAAATGGAAAAGAAATTGAGGAGCTTACTGCTGGTTTAAGAAAATTAAATTTATCAAAGGAGAATTCGCTTATCGAACAATTTATTACAAGTAAGAATTTAATAATTAACAACTTAATAATTAATAAATATATCAAAATTAATAATCGTATAAATAATATTTATTTAATTTTTAAATATAAATTTATTCTTTGCATTAAATATAATTATTATTTTAATTATTATACTTTTTAAAATCGATACATTATTTCTAATATTTTTGATATAATTTAAATTATATCTTATTATTATTACTATTTGCGTCTTTTTTTTCGTCATTTTTTATTTTATAAATATTAATTTTATTTAAATATTTTAAAATTTTAATATTATGAAAATGATTACTTTGTGAATTTATATATATACAGAAATAATAATGATTAAAATAATTAATTAATATTATGTTCATACAAAGGTTGAATCAAATGAGCAATAGAAAAGAATATCAGACATGAAAAGAGAATAATTTAAAGAATATGAACAATATTTTAACACTTACTGATAGATCGTATTTTAGGATTTAAATTTTAGTAAAATTAAAATTTAATATAAAATTTTTTATAATTTATTTTTATTTAGCAAAAATTAATAAATAAATTTAACTTAACATTATCAATTTTGATTAAAAAATAAATTCTTTTTATCATTTTGCTATTCGATTGTAAAAGATATTAATTAATGTGAAACACGTTGAATAACGTATGTGCTACACGTTGAAAAATAAAATGACGTACGCCATTTCATGTAATTAATATATTCCACCGTAATAATATACATTTAATAAGTTATTCATTTCTATTACATATTAATATATTAAAGTTAAAATTCCCACTCTTAATTATACCTTCTAATTAATTTATTCTGTTAATTACTTTACGTTTACGTTTCAGATTATTATTATTATTACAATATTATCATTATTATTACAATATTATCATTATTATTACAATATTATTATTATTATTATTATATTATTATTATTATTATTATTATTATTATTATTATTACTATTATTATTATTATTAATTATTATTATTAGATAATTCTCTTTTTTTCAAGAAAAAATATACAATAAATAAATATTAACACGTAAATAACGTATATCATTTTGATGGTAAATGACTGACGTACGCATTAATATATGTATTAATTAAATTTTACTATTTCCATTCTTTTTTTTTTAAGGTAATTTTGAAGATGATGAAGTTGGAGGTGCGGTCGGACAGATGCTCGTACATTTCTCTATCGAAGAGAATCGCCAAGCTGGCAAAGCTGTAGCGCGTATCGCTGCACAGCTCCTCAATTTTGATACCGCAAATGTTTTTCATCAGGTGAGAAATTAATTTTAAATATCGCAAATGTTTCCCGTCAGGTGAGAAATTAATTTGAATTATCAGAAATTATTTTCATTTTTAATTTTCTTTTTCATATTTTTTTCTCATTTAATTAAATTTATTTGAATCTAATCAAAATTTAAATAAATATCATATTTAATGATATTTTATATATAAAAGATATTTATTGATTTTAAGATTTCGAAATATTAAAAATATTTTTGATTTTTTTATTTAAAAATTTTCAATCATATGATTATTGTTAATATAAAATTTTTGAATAATATATCTATCATATTAGATTATATCAATTATTTCTCTTTAAAATTTCTAGCATTTATTTTACTATTTATAGAGAAATTTTTGAATTAAATTAAATTAAATTCATTTCAATTTTTCAGATGATATATTATCATTTCATCTTCTTTATTTTCCATTACATATACATATCAATTAATCGATATTACGTATTGATATGATAAGATAATTATTTTTATATGATAATTTATCATTTCATTTTCATGCATATATTTTAATTAAATTTTGATTAAAAATTTTATCAAAAGAAGAAATAAATAAAAATAATAATAATTGTTATTAAATTTGATTAAAATGATAAATAATAAATAATTTTTTTTTTTTAGGGTATTACAGTTGCATTAATGCACTATTTTGAATGCAGGGATCGTTTACGTATCGATCATTTTCGGGTTTGGATTACTTTCCTCAATTTTGTTTCCGATTTATATGCTAGTGTTGGCTACATTTATGAAGGTTGGTTTCTCTTTACCTTTTTCCTTTTTTTTTTTTCCATTTCAAAAATTTATTTAATTAGTAAATAATAAAATATTTATTTTTAATTTAATTAATTATTAAATTCGATTAACGATTTATCAATTTAATTTAATAAATTCTTTTTCATCAATTTTTTCCTTTTTTTCTTTTATTTAAAATGCTTATTCACTTAACAAAGTATAATTTTTTTGTAAATTTATTCAATCAAAAAAAAAATTATTTTATAATTTAAAATATTACTTATTTCAGCAAAATTATTTTTGCAATTTAAGATAAAATAAAATTGGAAAAGAATAATTTATGATAGAAATCAAAAAATTTGAAATGATATTATTTGAATTTGAAAAATCTGAAATGATATACTTAATTTGAAATGACGAAAAGTCCAAAATGATATACTTAATTTAAAATGATGAAAAGTCCAAAATGATATACTTAATTAAAATGATGAAAAGTCCAAAATGATATACTTAATTTAAAATATGAAAAGTCCAAAATGATATACTTAATTTAAAATGATGAAAAGTCCAAAATGATATACTTAATTTAAAATGATGAAAAGTCCAAAATGATATACTTGATTTAAAATGATGAAAAGTCCAAAATGATATACTTAATTTGAAATAATATATTTAAATTGCATAAAATTCAAATTTCAAGAATTAATATTCAATTAAAATTCAAAATTTATTCTCGATTTTGAATCTTCATTTTTTTCTCTCTTCATCATTTAATTTTATATATAAATTAATATAGCAATTTATTTATAATTTTTCCTTTTTCTTTTTTTTTTTGCAGGAGAACTTGTCGATCTTGTTTTTCGTATTTTTGGCTATTTGCTCAAAGCACCTATTCTTGATACATTAAAAATTGAAGAGGTTATTACTATTAATATTACTATAATGGTTGAAGTCCATTTTTGTAATTTTATAAAATTAATAATTATTTTAATTCATTTACTTAAAAATACTAAAAATATATTTTACTCAATATAGCATGATATTGATTAAGAAGGAAAGATAAAAATGGAATTAAATGAAATAGAATATTTCGAATTATCTGGAAAAATTTTTCTAAATATTATTATTTAAATTATAAAATAGAATAGGAATTGATTTTTCATTATTTTTTTCTTTTTTTTGTTCTAATTTATTATATAAATATAGCAATTGATGAAATTTAGGTAAGAAAAATATTTAAAAATCATTTATTTAAATTTGAAATGAATTGAAAACTTTAATTAAATAATTCTAAAATATAAATTTAACTTTTTAAATTATCATTTAATTATAATTAATTTTATATTGAGAAGATTTGAAGGATTTCAAATAGGGAATAGATGAAATGTTTGAATATGAAAATCAATTTTCCATTTCCAATATAATCTTAAATAGAATGGAACTAAAATAAAAGAAAGAATATTGCATTTTAGAAATAGAATTTTAAAATGGGAAATTTGAATTTTAGTTTATAAAATTTTTTAAGTTGGAAAGTTTGATTGGTTGTTTGCTCAGTGTTGGCTATGACCTCGAACGACAATGTCCTGAACAATTAGCAATTTTGAAGGATCTTATTCGAGATGCTTTTGTTGAGGTATATTTTCCTATTATTTCCAATATTACTCCTCCAATTACTAGTTGTAATTATTTATTTTATTAATATAATCTTCTAAGGTATTGGAGGAAATTGAAATTGATAATAGTAATAATAATTATGAGAAAATGATTAACTTGAGATTATTTCATATCGATACATTTAAAATGATACTAATAAATGGATAAATTATTAGCAATATTCTTATTGTTTGAGTAATTCTTACCATTCGTTAGATTTTTCCTTCTTATTGTCTTAATAATTCACTATTATCAATTTCAATAAAGAGTTTTATATAAAGGATAAATTTTTATCAACTCTCATATTGTCTTAATAATTTCTATCTTGCATTAGGTTTTATCCTTATTGTTCTAGTAATTTATATTCTTCATTAGAGATATTTATATAATTAGATAAGTTTTTATTCTTATTGTTCTAGTAATTTTTATTCTTCGTTAGGGATATTTATATAATTAGATAAGTTTTTATTCTTATTGTTCTAGTAATTTTTATTCTTCGTTAGGGATATTTATATAATTAGATAAGTTTTCATTCTTATTGTTCCAGTTATTTTTGTCGTTCATTATGTTAGTAATATAATATCATTTTAAATATTTATATAAATGGTTAATTTAGTGTATCAATAAGGAAATTATCATCGATAAATAATTATATTCAATGCAAATATTATAGGTACAAGAACCTTGGGCACGTAAAATGATTCTTTTATTAATGGAATTGGGAGCAAGTGGATGGAAACTTCCATCTGAAGCAACTGAATATTATTTCCAGCATACTAGTTCATGAAATGTTGTATAAAGTTTTATTTCATTGTATATGAACAATTAATCATACCATTATCTCAATATGGGAAAAGCATTAATTAATTAATTAATAATACTCATTATTTTGCTATATATTTTATTTTTGTTTTTATCATCGTAACAAATTATAAACAAATATTATTTTATGAATGATAATTATGATTTTAATATGATAAGGATGAAATCATGATTTTGCTTTGATAGACGGCGAAATAATGATTTTTCTTTGATAAAAATTATCATTTTATATAGGAAAATATACATTTTACAGCTCGAATTAATGCTTAATTTTACGTGCCTTACTTATTATTTCCGTTGTAAATAATACGACTAGATAAATATCGTATTCAGGTCAAAGGTTAAATTGAAGAGAATAAGAATAATAAAGAATAAAAATTAGCATGCCATCAAGGTTTTTAAGTTATTTTATCGATTATCTATAGCACTGATATGATTCGTTACTGTATCATAAGTACTATAGTACGAGTAAATAATGATAAAGGTAGGCAATATATCCATATATGTGTACATATTAGCTAGTCGTTTAATAATTTAGTTGTTTTGTTGTATTTGCAAATAACAACAGTCTTATTGCGTTTGCAAACAATAATTTTTGTTGTACCTGCTAATAATACCAGCTAGCCTTGTTGTATTTGCAAGCAATAATCAGCCTTGTTGTATTTGTAACTAACAAAATGATAAAATGCTTTTTTTTTGTTATTTCATTTAAAATTGATACTTCTTTACTTTGACAAATCAAATGTATCTTTTTTTTCCAAATGTTATTATTTGTTGAGGATGGCGCCTTACTTTACCTTGTTGCCATAGTATTTTTTTTCGTCAAAAAACGCCCTTCAAAAATTGATGATATTTAAATTAAAATTTTTAATCATATCAATATTTAATCATTATCAACCAATAATTGAACTCATTAATTGACTGATTAATTAATTAATTAATTAATTAAAATTTAATTTTATTTATCATAATTATGGTGCTAATTGAAATATTTTACATCCATGCCTTCCCTACTATATATTATTCATCATCCCTTTTTCTTTTTCTTCTTATTTTTATTTTTATTGTCATTATCATTGTGTTATAAAGAATAAGTTTCATTTTTTCCATTGACAAAAAAAAAAAAAAATTGTGCATTTATTGCATCTCTATATTTCATATATTAGAATATTATATCTAATAACAATTCGAGAATCAATTCATAAATTCGAGAATCAATCATTATTCCGTAATTGGATATTGCTCATTACAATTTCGCAATATCCTTCCTAAAGTATCATTGCGAGACTTGAAAAGTGGTGAGAAGCAAGTCTGGAAATTTGTAGATAAATCCGGAAATCGACCAATGAACGGAGAATGCATATTTTATGATGATCGAGCACCATGCATCTCAATTACATAATCTGCCATAAGCAAAGTTGGCGAATTTGAAAGTTAGTCATCTAACACGCGGGTAAAGAAGAATTCGAGGAAGAATCGTAACCCGGTTGATTGCTCCGGAAATTTCATCGGTCAATTAGAGAAGCAATATTTTGCGATTGAATATTATACATCGCAATTGTGCAGTTTTTCGGCAACATCATTATGGAATTCCAAAATCAGTCATTTAGCGAAGCGGAAAAAACATTTGGAAAAATGCGAAAATCGATAGATGAATCAGTGAATCGATACTTCGTGACTGAAATATAATTATGCATTCCAATCGCATAGTCTTTCAGAAGCTTCATTATGGCGGGCTTTAGACTCATTTAGCGGGTCGGAAAAAGAATCAAGGAGATATCCGGAAACCAATCAACAAGTCCGGAAATCCGTTGGTAGCGCTGCATGCTTTCCTGTAATGTGTTGCAGAAAAGCACTGTGCAACTAAATGCAACATTTTGGAAATTTTTGAGGTGAAGCAGCAGGTATAAATAATGGTGGGAATGGAATGAATTATAAGAATTCATTTAGTTTTGCGAACAAGTCTAGATGTCACGTGGGAAGCTAAAAATTTAAACCGGAATACGTTACGTTACGTCGTTTACTTAACATTAAAAATGCTACATTAGTAGTAATTATTCAATTATTCGGAATTCGAAATTGTTTATATAACAATTAATGATGATTGATTTCATTAGCGTTATAATTGATTTATTCAGGAATCACAAATATGAACGATAGAAGTATAAATCTTGGAAAACGAAAAGCATTTGGTATAGTTGATGCCAATATGAAAAGTAAGTTCTTATATTTATGTTAATTATACGCTTAATAGTATGCCTTATAGTATTAAATAAGTTTATGCAAATTTCTACCACTATTTTCTTATGATAATGCTACATTTCTGGTTTTGGGAAATTTTTCAATCGTAACAAGTATTGCTTCATTTTCCTTGCCAATAAATTTACGTTGTCGGGATTAAATTTTTGCAATAATATCTGTGAAAAGTTGTCTCTTTGTATAAATAAAATTGCACACTATCAGTTGGACTGATAATCATGTTTGCTTCTCGAAAATAGTTCTGTGATGTCGGATTAGAAGGTATGTTTGAAATGAAATATATGTTTTGCAAAATTTGCATGCGTCACATTGCAGCTATAGCAATACTTACTTATTTTACTTGCATTGTTGCATGCATAAACGCATGTTATCCTATTTACGATTGAAAACGCGTAAGTTTAATTGAATCCTGAAATCCTGAAATAAAATGTGTCCGTTTTGTCTTTTGTTGCATATATTTAATACATCCAACTTTTTGATAAGGAGCGAAAATAGAACTAAATATTTCAAGAAAAAAGACTATAAATGCTTTAATCGAATAGCAGCAATTACTAATCAGGCACAATAAGATGCATAATAGAGTATATAAGTTAAACAGTAACATTTAATAATCATATAAGGTTATTAAAGCATTTATCATTATTTTTATTTTTACGAATCATATGTCAAGAAATTTATTAATGAGCTTATATGTAATGGTATTTTTAATAAATTTATTTCCCTCTTTTTGTACTGCTTATCATTTCCTATGCTTTCAATCATTTCCTATTTTCAACTAATTGAATTGGAATATTTTATAAGAAATTTTCAAAATTTTCTAATGAAACATCTTTGAACATTATAAAACACTATTCAAATATTGTTAGAGAAATTATTCGTAATCACGATTATTTATTAATATTATTATTATTATTAATTATTTGTTATTACGAATAGATTTAAAATTTTTTAAATTATCCCCGCTTTCTTATCGATTATTTTCAATTTTCGGCTACAACTAATGATAGGATTATTGTTGTTTATTAGTTTAGTTATTATTTATGATATTGACTATAGCTGATCATAGAATAATTATCTTGCATTATTATCGATTATTTTCAATGTTGACTGCAACAGATTGTCGGGTGAAATTCAGAAAGGATGTTGTTTATCTTCTAAAATTGGAATGTTATACAAATTATGGCTTACGAAAGGACTTTTGTTTTGATTTCATTCAGCCATTAAGTTATTCTTCTTTATGAGATATGACTGGAGGAATTATTTGAAAAAATAATGATAAATGATTAATGAGATATGATAGTAAATGAAGAGTAAAGCGCATGTGTAAGGCTTAAAGATCGTTGGAATGCTATTGATTTATTTAGCTGTACGATCTATGCCAAACCTATGAGATGTATCATGTGACGATAGGTTAGAAGGAAAATATGTTGTTAGAGTATGGATAGTTTACGAAAGATATAAAACAAATAAATGAAATATATGTATATGTTTGCATTGTCTAAATCATAAAATAAGGAAACTTTAACAACGACTAGACGAGATATGTCAGATGTGCAATTATGTTATTATTTTGTAGGCATGAAATATAAATAATCCTCTAAAATTGCTATAGTAATAATTTCATACAACATTTTCAATAATTCTTTTATTCATTTTTCTTCATAAAAAAAATTTCTTTTGGATTATAATAAATCTGGCGATTAAATATTATTCCAATCTAAATATCTTTTTCTTTTCATATTTCATGATTTCTGAAAGTATTTTCCATTGAGAATTTAAATAATCTTTTAATAAAATATAAATGATTTATTTAGAAAAATAGATATTTCGTAGTAATATTTTGCAAAAATTTCTTTACATTCTACTTTTTTTTGAAATATCCGTGCTTAATTAATATATTGGTGGAGAAGTTTTTTAATAATTTCTTGCTCTTATTTTAGGAAAAATGCTACAACCTCGGCAATTGGAACAGCAAAATTACGAAACGTTCAATAAGGCATATCTTAAATCCAAACAACTTGTGACGGAAGGTGTTTCGATAGATGAAATGTCAAGTAATACTGGTAAGAAATTTACATATTGTTATATAATCCTTATTTACTTTCCCCATTTATCTATTCCTAAAATTGCGTTTTTTAGGTTTGCTATCGCTAACATGCGTTATCTAAAGATAATGATTAAATAGTTTATACAATGGCGAATAATAAAATTGCCCGAATAGCTAGTAAACATGATATTCGCTAGCTAAAAAATAATTAAATGCGAAATTTGGGATTTTAGTTTATAGAAGTGTAAAGTAATTAATCGCACTATATCACGAGTCCTGAACTTTATATATATACATTCTATCTTTGATGCGATAATTAGATGATTTTAAACACTCTTCTGAAGAGTTAATCCAATGCAAATTTTTTCAGATGAACAAAGAAAACGAATAGCAATGGAAAAATATCGTATGGGTATCCAGTACTTTGAAAAAGCTTTGAAAATATCACCGGATAAAATACATTCCGAGAAACGAGATGAAGTTGAGAAGCATCGTGAAGCAATGAAACGAAATTTAGATGCAACAAAGGGAAGACTTGGTGATCTGGGTAGGCTTAAATGTTGTTTTTGTGGTTTACAGAAATTGATATAAATATATTTATTTGTTTATCCTTCTATTGTTCAAGTAATTTACAACATTCAGATTTGACCTGCTTAAAAATCCAAAGTTAATTCAATGATGGTATATTTTGATGTAAGAATATATCTTTGCTTATTGTTATAAAAGTCCTATCGAGAAATTTATTTCTGTTCAGAAAGAATATTCTCATCAACAGGAAATCGAAATGCACAGCGTAAACCTGTTCAACTTGTCTCACCTTCAGTTAGCAAGCCTCAAGCAGTCCAATTGCCTGGTAGACATATCATTTCCGAAAAGAAAAATATCACTTGTTCAGTAAGTTATCATTATAATTTATGAACTGATTTGGAAAGACTTCTTTACAATTTAAAAAGTAAGAGAGACACAAAAGACGATTAAAGATGGAAAGATGAATAAGTACGATTTATTTTTGGATTTGTTAAATTACAGGAAGAATATTTTTCAAATTTTTTCAGAGTATAAATTGCTGTATGATAAGAAGGGAAAATTGCTATATAATAATAGGACTATGAGAAAGAATGGTTTACACATTCTTCTGTATATATTTAATGAATGACTAGTTTCATTGATTAATTGATTTTTGACTAAAAACAAGCTCCAATGGCAAACTAGTTCCTTTTTCAACCTCTTATTGTCTTCTGTTATAATTTCATCGTTTTAGTAAATTTGAAGTTCTTTAATCAAGGGAATTTATTTAATTCAACCTTTTTGAATTTTGAATTTCAGAACACTCGCACCCGGAACAATCTCCTAAGAGGTGTCGATGATAAATTTGGTGGACCATTGCTGAATGAAATTTTGAATCAAGATGACGTAAGAATGAGCGATATTATCGGTGCTGAAGCAGCCAAACGCGCTTTGGAAGAAACGATTATCCTGCCAACAGTGAATCCATCCTTATTTTCTGGTCTTCGTCAACCTGCCCAAGGAATTTTACTATTTGGTCCGCCAGGAAACGGCAAAACATTACTAGTATATTTCTTATTTCCTTCTTTCAAATATTTAGAAATTTTAACCGTCTTTTACCATCTCTACAGTCACATTTTTCACTATATCAGTTACAATTCTTGGTTGTTGATATCTTCAAGTTTCAGGCTCGTGCTGTAGCTACAGAATGCGGTTCAACAATGTTTTTGAATGTTTCGGCAGCTTCATTAACTTCAAAATGGGTTGGTGATGCTGAAAAAATTATTCGTGCATTATTTCAAATTGCTCGTAATGGACAGCCAACAATCATATTCATTGACGAAATTGATTCTATTTTGTGCGAACGTAATGAAAAGGAAACCGAGGTTTGTTCATTATTGCTCATAAATTTAGATGCATGAATTGGATCTAATTTTTGTCGTACTGGATCGAGAATTTATTATGCGGAATTGAATATTTTAACACTTTCAACTTTGAAATCAGTGAAATATTTTTAATTTCCGGTTTCGAGACGTATGAAAACGGAATTTCTAATTCAAATGGATGGTATGTTATCGTCAAAAGATGATCGTTTACTGGTGATTGGTGCTACGAATCGTCCTGATGAGCTCGATTCAGCCGTTCTACGCCGGTTTCCGAAGCGAATTCTTATTGATATACCAAATACTGCAGCACGACTTCAACTAATCATGTCACTGCTCGAGAAAACAAAAACTGCATTTGATCTAAGCCCTTCACAAAGGCAGTAAGTTCCCGAAATCAGATCCATTTTCTTATTTACTTTCATCTATGAAACAATTAAGTGAAAATTTTAGAGATACTACGGATTTTAGAAGACAGTGCAAATTAAAAGATTAAAGCAGATACACGCTTCCAACTACTTTCAAGCACTAAGTCGGAGTTTTTACCTTCAAACAGTAAGTCGAAGTTTCATTAAGTAATTATTACCTAACAGTGATATTTGTCGTGGATTTTCAGAACTTTGGCAGAACGGACTCAGGGATACTCCAATTCAGATCTGGTTGCACTTTGTCGTGAAGCAGCAATGGTACCAATTCGTGATCTATCCCGTAAGGATATAAAAAATTTGGCTAGTACCCAAATTCGGCCAATAACATTGCATGATTTTGAAGTCGCAATGAAAGCTATCAAACCTTCAACAAATGAGCGGATATTACAGAAGTTACGAAAATATGCGGCAACAACTGGACAAATCGACTGAAATGACATCTATATTAAAATATACAGTTCATCAATTTTTCTTTACTTTCCTGGTCTTTCCAAGTTAGCGTTCATTTTTTTGCAATTTATGGCAAGTGTGTATGTACATGGAACTGATCTGAAAATTAAGACTTTCTAAAACTTTCCAAAATTATGTTTTACTGCCCTCTTAATGCTTCTGTTGAATTCGAAAAATCCTGTGATTTGTTCATATTGATATTTGGTAGATATCGATCCTTTTTATAATTTACTATGTTGCTTTTCGTGTGAATAAAAACTTTCCGGTTGTACAAACCTGTGAGAAGAATATCTCCCATAAGAAACCATCCCAATAAACTGAATAAAATTTCATCCCTCATCCCATATTACAGTTAATCGAATAGACGATAGCGAAAAACATTTCCTTTTTCTATTTCTAGATTCTTGTTCGTGATTAGTGGCAATTTCCTATTAGTACTCGATCATTTGCACTCGATCGTTTGCTTAATGAAACTGAAGCTTGGTTGTAGATAAGGAGATTCACCCATGTAAACTCCTATCTAACTTTGACACGGAGTTTCAATTTAACTTCTTTCCTTTGAAAACAACATCTCAACTTCTTCGCATCAATAAGCTCTAAGATTATACTTCTGTATTTTATAAATAAACAATGTTTGTTATTAAGAATGGGACATGCAGTGTGTAACTTTTCCCAAAAAATTTGGACCTATTCATTCAAGAATTCCCGACATTTGAAATGACGTTGCCGAAGCACAAGACAAAATGACGCAAATAACTTTATTAAAAAGCATATGGAAAAACAATATATTAGCCTTTTTCTTCTTTCAAGCTTAATGTTACCGGTTATCGAAGTTATGCTTTCGTTTATATCCTAAGCGAGTTTTCTCATTATTCCATTCAATATCATTGATATGTTTCAACAACTCTTCCTTGCCCATCATCCATTGACTCTATGATAAATTCGTATTCAGTTTTGAAGATTTTTGCTCGGAATAATTTCAATAAATCATAAATTGGAAATTTCAAATACTTAAATTGTATGCTACAGAAGGGAATTTGAGAAAGCCAAATTGTATTCAGTTTAGTTATTTTTATGTTCATAAAAATTTTTTAACATGAGTCATCTATTTATAACAAAATATAAGTGAACACAGGATTTAATCAAAATGTTTGATAGGGATAACAGTTGTTGAATTTCTAGCAAATAGGAAACATTCAACCAAACATACCTCGATCCATAATTTAAAAAGATGATCTAAAATCTGTTTAACATGTGATCCAGGTGGAACACTGTTATTCATCAAATCAATCCCACTAATAGGGAATACTGGCGTTACCCAAATATTCAATTCGTTGATCAGTCCACCATCAGCCATAATATATTTTGCTAATTCGATCACTTTTTCTCGACTTGTCTGGACCTTCTTTCCTGGAAAGAAAATTTACCCAAACTTTTTTCACTGATTTTGACATCAACTATAAAAATACCCTTAATTTCAAAGATTTTTATCTAAATTTATTCCAAAATTCATAAATTTCGCAAAAAAATCACTCGTGAACTTATGCAATCTTTCTTCGTTCAACAAGATATTTTTGAAAAATAAAATTGAATTGACATTTTTTTCGCCTCATCACGATGTTCCATAATAAACTCGGCTAATGTTTTCTCGGCATAAGATAATTTACATCTGAAAGAATTTTCTAAAAAGTTTATTTTACTGAATCACTTATTCCATCTTCCATGACGACAATATTTTGGTTAGCTATTTGGCAAATCAACAGAGAAGGGAAAAACATTTCTCAGTGGCTTAGGAAACTACATATTATTGCAAGTTGAAACAGTATAAGATATTTATACGAATTAATAATTCAACTTTTGGTAACTATCGATAGGATAACAGACTTGAACAATTTGAATTGCATTTTAATAATGAATTATTTTTAAAATAATTTGTGAAACCTAATTTTTTTTTGGAAATATTATTCTTTGGAATTAATCTAACACATGTATAACCTTTTGTGAAATGCTTCAATTTGTTCCATTTCAGTGAATAATGATGATAGTAAAGTCATAGCTTCTATTTTGGGATAGTAACGTTTGTGCAAATTGCAAAAGTATGTTGTATCAGCATTTTCCGGAAGTCCCAACAGAGAAGCAAGATTACATTGTTTTAGCATTGTTGTTAATATTGCACCACCTAAACGGCCAACACAAATTTTTTTCAGTTCCATCCAAATTCGTTCACCGCTTATATCCTTAACAAATTTTAGATAAAAATCACTGAATTACTCAATTTTTAAATTATTAGATTTAAATTGAACAAAAAACAAATATAATAGTTCATGATGAATGGAGTTGAATAGCTAAATTTCAGTTGCTTATCATACAAATCCCATTAAAGTATCATGTCAAAAGTTTAAAAATCATAGAAGTGACCGATCGAAATTATTGATAGTCAATCTCTCAAAAACAAAAAAATTGGCAATAAAAGCGTAATTTCCACCTTTGATTAACACGCAAATGAACCGATTGATGTATTTTAAAAATATAATATAATTAATTCGAACTGTCGTAAATTTTCTATCCTAGTTACTAACATGTTAATACAATCAATAACGTTTTGATTGAGAAAAATTAACTAACTTTCAAACCATTTCCATTCGAAATAATGGCATCTAGTGTGGCTTTTTCGTGTGCTTCACTATCTAACGCCAACCGACCGAAAAACGAAAATATCGCAATATCCTCAAATAATCTTCCTGGAAGAAGATAATATCTTTACAATATGACCGAATGATTGAATAATTGAACTAAATATTTAATAGAACCAATTTTTTAGCTTTAATTATTTAAAAAATGCAAAAAATAGATCAGAAAAACCTGAATCCTTTGATTTGCATCGCCTACAAAAGCAATTCGTCGTTTTTCCAAATCTTTATGCCACCGAAATAATCAATAACTGTACCATCCAAATCTAAAAAAATAATATACTCCAACCGAAAAATCAATCAGTCAAAAAGACTTTCAATCAGGGCAAATTAATAAGCAAAATCTACAGCAAATTTTTTTAATGGATAAATTCCTGTTGTGAAGAAAAATTCTGGAATAAAGCAATTCTCTTGCCTAAGAATAATGAATTAACTGTTAGATCACGCCTATTTGCATCGAGCTGCCAATTCGTTGTGAATTCAATCTTTGCTCGACGTCCATCACAAACGATATCGATTCTAAAAACAGTACCGTAAACAATTGATAGAAAATCACTCCACTTCATTTCAAAATCTTGCCAACTTATCAAATGATATGATTCATTGTAACATTAGAATTGCTTAATTTACATTATGAAGAATTGATAAAATAATCTAAAAAATTTTTAAGTCAAGAGTCTGTTAAATTTAGAATATATTATCAAGAAGCATACTTTCATTAGAATTAGCTTACTATCATCCATAGACATTAATGACTGAAAAGATTTGTAACGAGAAAAAGAAAAAATGGGTACTATGTTTTCTTATACATCTTATGTTAAAGCTACCCGTTAAATAATGATTTATAAGTAATATAGCACACAATATCAAGAATTTACAAGCCTTAAAGTTGTGATTTCGAAATTTTCTTTATCATCTATACGACAAGTAATCGTTCCATGTTCTTCACCATTTTTATTCAACATCCGGATTTCTTCTCGGACAAATAATTCCTGAAATAATAAATCTGTTTAAAATGAAATCATTTAGACGAAGCTACCAAAAACTTGCCTTGTATAGCTATCAACTCCATTTTCTTATTTCGTTACATATTTCCAATCACTAATTCTTAATTTTAAATCTATCACTAATAACTTGATAAATCAAAATATCTTTCAGCTCTCTAATCACATCCATCACAAACAGCTTTATGTTTAATTTCCTTTTTCCCAAGTTTCATCTCATACAATTACTCAGTAAGTGATATAGCGGAAAATTTAATTATTCTTAATTAGCCTTATTGAATGTATAACAAATTCACCTTCATTTCGTCTGGTGTTGCATTTGTAGCAAAATCAATATCGGATGGTTGTATACCCATTAATAGATCGCGAACTGCACCACCGGCCATTCTGTAAAAAAATAAAAATAAAAGAGACACAATTTGGAATTTCAAAATATAATAGTACCATTTTTTTTCCTTCAACAAGTTTAATGACAAAATTAATTTCTACCAAACGTATTTGCAATGATACAAATAATTCATATCAAATATATTTCTATTATTATTGCTATAAACTAATATTAAGTATTGAGTATAGACAAAAAAATGCATGTCCGAACTATTTGGAGACAAAAATACATACATTAACTTAAACTTTCACTTTCTGTATCGATAAGAGATGATATAAAACATAGAATAAAATTATTATAATATAATGCGATAAGATTTTAAGATAAAAATAATGGTACAAAATGAAGAAAATTTCACAATATATTTAGATTTTTAAAATAATACTTACCGTAATTGGAAGTTGTTTTTTTGAAGAGATCATTAAGTTTAACAAGTTCAGGAGTAAAAGTGCCTTGAATTGAGGCGTATCAATTTTTGGACAATCGGTATGATAGGTTCAGAAATCATTCTTGGAACGATCAATTTTTGCCACTGATATTTCGAGTTTGTAGTAACAAATACTTCAACCAACGATCTTTCATTAATATTTGTTCTCATTGCATATGGATTCTGAACTGTTTCTAGAAAATAATAGTCTGATGATATCAAAATTGCCAAATGTATTGACTTGATCAGTGCCTTTTCAGCACTTCAAAAAATTAAAACGACAAATATAACTGTGAAGATTTAGAAAATTAAAATTTTAGAATTTTAGTTTGGAATGTTATATGTCTTTGAAAGATTATAGAAGACTTCGGTGACACTTCCGGTAGTTTCAATAATCTAATGTTGCATATCTCATTCGATTACTCAGAATTTCTCTTACGATAAAAAATTTTGAGAAATTAAATAATTTTGTTAGAATCAATTCTTGCTGTGCAATAATTTATGATACAAAAATAGGATAATGTAGACCTACTGGATTTTAACGAATTTTCTTATGAAAACAAGTATCCGTTCAAGTAATTGTTATTTATTCAATATCAAATAGTAAGAAGGACAATACATTCAAATAATTATCGGCAAATTTCAGAATTATAAAATATTTCATATATACAACAATACAAAATTTTTATTTACTCACAGAAATTTTACGACAAAGAAATATGAAGATTTTTACGAAAAATTTATGCACAAAAAAATCACAAAATTACGGATAATAATCCATTATAAGAACCAATTTTTAATTAATATCAATAAATCAGCAAAATCCAAACAGTTATAAAAAAGATGAAGAGAGATAAAAGTTGACTAAAAAGCATAGAATCGCTTATCTTTTTCCATTCTTCTCTAGAATGATATTTTTAAGAATTTTGCGAAATACTTTTGAAATTTGTTTTAAATCTAAATTCTAGAGTACGTTGTAAAATTCATAGAAAATATTATTCTATACACGAACGGAAAAAGATTCAAAAAAAAAAACAGAAAACCCGAATATAAGTTCAAATGACTGACAAAGCGAATATCAAACAGTGTATATAATTCTGTATCACCAAACTGAATATTAAGTTTTTCCAGTCGGTATTTACGATTATTTCTGTTGCTTCAGGAGTTGCAAATTGACGGTAGAATGATGGTTTTCATATAAATTTTTTTGATTTGAATTATTACAACAAATATCATTTGTGAATGTGGTCAGGAAAGATATTCACTAACAAAAGAGTATGCCTACTTTTTTGGTACATATTAATTCTTGAAGATGAATTACATCAATGAATATAAAGAACTGTTCAAGGGAAGATCGATTTTTAACAAATCGATATACTAAAAATATGCCAACTCCCAATGCTGCGATACCAGCCGAAACAGCAATTACTTCGTTGAATATAGACGGACTGAAATTAAAACTTTAAATTGAAACTGTAAGAAAAATAGATATACCTCTAAAAAAATAGAAAAATAAACTGAAATAATCTCTTTTTCGCATATATAATTTTAAAATTTCAAACAGACAAATTTACGAATTCGCTTTCCCTTCTTTATAACTATAAATGTAACATCTCAGATTTGTAGAAATAAAAAAGTGACTTTTTTTCCAAATAATATTTACTTCGATGGATCCAACAATTTATATGACTTTTTAGGTGTGACTGGAACATCATCTAGAATAGAATTTGACGTTAATACATGATTATTCTCTTCATAATCACAGCCATCATTATCATGATTGCCATCACTATTCATCGAAATGGATCCTTTCCTCCTTTCATCGATTATCTTTGCTGTTTTATCTTCCACTGCTGAAAAAAAAGGAATAAAATTAGATATAAATTCAAATTATAAAATTTCAAAATTCTAACAATTCATCAACGACTTTTACTATTCAGAAGACTAGAAAAAGCAAATATCCGAAATTTGAAAACGAAAAAAATGAATTCAAAAATAAGCGATTATTTCGAATATTTCAGCTCGACTCTTAGTCTATTCTTAGATGACTTATTCTTTTTATTTTGCTATTATGTTTTCTCCAGAGAATAGAACTCATACACGACATAAACCGAAATACTATTCTGCACCTCAGAGGAATAGAGTTCGAACACTAAAAAGTCAATGTCTTCTTCTGATGCAATTTGATTAACAATTATTAACTTTTAATAAAACCTTCTAAAAGTAAGCTTCACAATTGATGAATTATAAATTATTGTTTCAAAATGACCAAATGCGATTAGTAATCGCTTCTCAAAAATCAAAAATAACAACAGACGTTTTATTTATAATTAGATTCTGCCTACATAACGAAATATGATCAGTATCAATCGTTATGCAACATCTAATTAGAAAATGTTCATATCCTATTGTAACATTTCTGAAATTCTTAATACAACTCCTTGTACAAAAAAACGATTTCCAGTATAACAACTAAAAACAAATTACTTAATTTTGAGAAATTTCTCCAGTAAAATAAGACAGAAGAAGATGTAGAACTGAATTAGATTTGAATCTAAATTCAATGAACCTCACAATTAGGCAATAATTTCGATATAGCAATAGATCTATTAAAATTACTTTAAAATTAAGAAGCATTTAAATTTCGAGAAATACGCTTTGTATAAATCAATAAATCAATAGTATAATAGCACGGTGGAGAAAGATAAAATTTCAAAAAGTAGCAAATAGATGCTATTAGTTTTTCTCGAGTGGATGTTTACACTCGATTACATCGGCATGCAGTTATGCCACTTTCTAAATTTACTCTCATTTTCTTCTTTCCCGTAATTCTAAAAACACTGCGAAATATTCAGGCAGTAATATGCGGTTATGATAACTTTAGCAAATTAGACGGAACCAACGAAAAGTGCCATTTCGAGAAAAATTACTATTGTAAAGGACGATTTTTGAATATCAAATATTAAAATGATAAACAATTGATTATATATAATAAAATATGGCAAAAGCTCGATGAAGAAATTTCAAAAATAAAGTGTAAAACCTAACTCGTGATTACTCTAAAATAGGAAAGAAAGGAACCTTCCACTGAACGAATTAAAATAAGGAAAGCTGAATAGTGAATAAGCTAGAATTAAAGTTCAAAATTGAACAAATTTAAAGATGTAATGAGAAAGAATAAATGTAAAGATGAATAAGATATAAGATCTGAAATATTTCGGAATTTAAAAATAACTCAAAAAGAACAGCTAACGAGAAAATGGCGATGCTGTTGTAACTGATAAAACTTCTGATATTCGGTCATCATCCGTCAATTTTATTTTGTTTGCCTCATCTGTCGTCATGTGTTTGCCACTTGCATAATCATTGTTGGCTGAATCAGATGCCAAATATATAACTGAAAGTACAATGTCAATGAAATAGTCTTATTTGAAATCAAAACATGAACAACAATTAAGGGACAAAATGCAACAAATTACGGTGCTAAAATCAGGAAGAATTAAAACACATAACAAGCATCATTGTCATTGTCTTGAAAAAAAAATTAAATTTCGGTTTTAAATCTTTAGTATCAAATTCAAAGTCATTCAATACCTCCATTAGCTGGTAACAGTGAACTTTCGTTCTTTGTTATTTCAATTGACTCTGGTGTGATTTGTGTCGCAGACTTTGACGACATGCTTGTAGATTGATTTGGGGATAAACTTTTTGTACACTTTTCGCTTGTGATGTACTTTCGTCTGAACTTAAAATACCCGAAAGTTCCGTTGGTTTCTGAAAAAGGAACGCAAAGAATTCGACAATCCGTTGCATTTTTATGATTCAAAATCTTTTTCGTCTTTTAATGAATTGATTAAAACTCAAAAACATAGAATTTCGATGAAGAAAATAAGAAGTGATTCTGATTTTTACTTTTTCTTCTCCTGAATATAGAAATCAATAAAATTCGAACAAAATGTTATCAATCATTAAAATTAATGCCAAATTAGTTGTTTGGAATAAACCGCTAATATAAAAAAATTCGTAATTAATTAAAAGTGATGAATTAAGCGAAGAAGGAATGAAATATGAAAAACCGAATTAATTTGCTGAAATTCAAGTAAGAAGAACCAAAATGAAATAAATCAGAAATCAAAAAAGATTAAAAATATGGAAAATGCTAGAGAGATATAATAAATTAGTTAAAACTCTAACGGCTTCAAATCTCGAAAACCTCCCAGAAGATGAATCAAAATTATAATGAATACAAATAATACTATATAAATTAATATATTCAGAGAGATACAACGAAGTATTCAAGACAATTGCATTTTTATATTAAAATACAAGTAAATACAATTTTAAAGTCCGTTGCAAAAAAATACGACATCAGATATCGGTAATCTTTTTCATAAATGATAACATTCTTTTTATGATCACATAAAAAAAAAGCAAAATTCTCTGTGTTACTACTAGATTGAATAGTTTTGTTAATTTGAGCTTCTTTCTAGTAATTTAATATTTCGTTGCTAGTGTTAAAAAATCCTAATATTTTGCATCGAAACTCGTCGAAAGCTTAGACACTTACAAATTACATCATTTGTCACCAAATGTAACCGAAATCTTCGATGATAAATTCAATAATTGCGTCATAATATAATCAGTTTAAGTGATTAACAAATAAGCATCTGGTTGAATATGATATATTTGTCATTAATTAAACGATTGAGTAGTAAATAGACTATGCTATTTCTAAAAACTCCAAGGATATAGAAAAGTTGTTATTATCAACTAATCATCTGAGATCTAACAATCTGAGTCATGGGTAACATAATCATTAGCTATAGATTTTAAAAATAAATTTTCTTTTAAAAATAACACCTATCTCAATCTTTTTGTAAAGTCTTTGTAACAGCTGATGCTTGGTATACACGACGAAGTAAAAAAAAATAAAAGAAGCAACGAAGCATATGTAAGCTAAAATTTTACCGCCATCAAACTTCTCGAAGATTTTAAGTGCTTCTAAAATATTTTGAAAAAATAAGAGACTTTAAGCAAGGGAAATGGATGAAAAATACACGATATTCAGATGATCAAAGTTAATTCCCAACATTTTCTTTTCAGTTATTTGAAATGAATTCGTTCGCAGAATATTTCTTATTTATTATCCTCAATTCAGAACGTCTGTATTTTACAAAAACACATTACTCTTGTAAAATTTTAAAAAACAGGGCTTTACACCAAATCAACTGAGAAGTATTAATAATATTTTTGGCCTAAAATATGAAGTCACTTCAACCGTTATCCTTTTTTCATCTTTCACTGTTAATTCAACAAACTTTAATATGTACCTAAAAGAAAACATATGACGCTGTATATATTCAACAACATTCTAAAACCTAGTTCTTCACTAACGAAACTTACCAAATTAAATTGAAGTTTTAACAATTAATTCCATTCTTAGCTTAATTTAACGCCTTACTCTGGAAACAAATAAAGAAGCTAAAAAATTCAAAATGCATATTACGATCCTGATGATTAAATCGAAAAGTATATACCATATATTGGAAACAAAAAAGAGCGTATGATGAGATGAGATAGCAAAAATTTTAGTTCGGAAAGTTTGAGCAGATTCCCAGTCTTTGATAGCTAGTCTAAATTTCATATTAATAATTACCAATTAAGATTTTCAAAGAAGGAAAGGGAATCAAAAAAAACTTCATGTATACGTCTATTCTAATACCATCCGGAGCACTTGCAGACGAGCAGCAAGAAGATTGAGTTGTAATACTAAAACTATAAACACTTGGCTACAACAAAAAAAAATTGTTTGATATTCTAATAACAGAATGAAGCAGCAAGAAACTGAAAGTGAAATTAATCGATTAAGATTTATTAAACTTCAGTCATATGAAATTCGAAAAGAAATGACAAAAATATTTCTTATTAATGATGTCAGCCTACTAATAAAACTGGTCTTTCGCAGACTCCCAGCAATCACTTTTATGCCACAAAAATTTTTATAAAAGAATTGAATAATAAAATATTGGTAAATAGATTAATGAGGACATGTTGAAAAACTATTTCAACTTTGAAGTAGCAATTAATTGCTAATATTGCCGATATGTGATGAATAATGAAAAGAATGGTCAGATCTGTTACTTAAAATTTCAATACATATGATATGCATTATAAACAGATTTTACCGGAAATTTTTTACTTTTACGCATTAAGGATAAATCGTTCGACAAAAAGGAAACAAGATTTAATAAGATTAAAATCAACAGCTCATGTTTAAAATAAGTAGGGATGAAAAAATTGCACAACTTAAGAAATTTTTAGACTAAAAGAAGTCTTACATTCAAAACTCGCGATTCAGCATTCTGCTCAATTATGAACACTGCACTGTTCTTCGTACTATGTAATAGTTGTACAGCATCATCATGCGTTTTACCGGCAAGTAGTACACCATCAACCTACAAACACTCATATTTTAAGTTCTAAAATCAAAGAAACTGAAAAAATTTCTGCCAATTCTTCAACCTTTAAAAATTACCGAAATGATACGGTCGCCAATCTTTAGTCTTCTATCACGGAAAGCTGAACCATCATTTCGGATCCTTGAAATGAATATGCCAGGATCGCCCGGAATGTATTCTTGATCAATACCACCAACAATGTTGAAACCGAATTCTAAATTTCCAATTGAAAAAAAAGGAATTTTGCTAGCTTTTATAATAAATTCCATTTCAGTAGTGGTTACAGAATTTTTTTCCCAAAAATAAAAACAAAAATTTTTTTCCAAAAGGATGAAAACAAATCTTGTATAATTCTGATGTACATAAAAACATGCATGCTGAAACTACATGAAGTCCCTAAAATTATGATTTATGTAATAAATTTTACATTCTACTCTCAATTTTTCTAAATTTATATCAACCCTAATGAATTCATATTACATAAATCATAATTTTTAGAAAGGAACACAAATTAAAAAGTAAAATTTACCAAAAATAATAGCAATAGTAATCGAAATCGCAAAAATAATCCAATTTTTGCCAAAAGAAAAAATTAAATCTAAAAAATTAAAATTTGGGAATTCAACATACCGCCATTTTCTTTCTCCAATCTTATTATTGCTGTTTCCTCACCGCGCAATAAGAAGTCACTATCATTTGCATCATACTAAAATATTATAATTAAAGTGATTATTATCAATATCAAATAAACAGTTTTATTTTTTATTCCATTATTTTTATTATGTTTTTTCCTATCCTTATTATCTCTCCTTCTTCCTTCCATTATTCAGTACTTATCATTTATCACCCGCAAACAGATACAGTCTACAAGTACTAAAAACTTACCTTTCCCGGAAGCGTTCCGGTAAAATTCAGCACTTCCATGTAGGACCTTTCTTCGTTTGGACTGTTCTGAAAAAAAAGTGCAAATTTAATTATATTGTCTTCCAAATTTTCAAAGTTCTAGAAAATTACACATAATTTGGTGATGAGATATGTAAGAAAAATAATTGTTGGCTGTCCTAACTCTGCTTCATCATTATTTCGCTTTAATGTTATAAATATATGGCTAAAAGAAAACTGTAATATAACCAATTCTTGTCATGAAATACCTAGATTATCAGGAAATTTCTCATTTTTCGATCATAATTAGTTATAAGGTGGATTAGTTTAAGATTACAGCAGTCTAAAATCGGACAACTTTTCCATTTTATCGACTAATCATTGCTACCAAAGATTTACTGCATTATTGGAATTTTATCGATTTATGACTTTTATTTCTTTCCTCGTTCTCTTTCATATTTATCAAAGTTAACATCATAAGTTCCGAACTACATAGAACTAAGAAGTGAAGTAACTAATTCAAAAGTATACAGTCATTCAGTCAAAAATATCTTTTTCTTCATCAATATTTATATAAATGCTAAATTATTCTGTTCAATCAATTGATAATAATTATTCAATCAGATCAAATATTAGCATAAATTGATCGAAAAGAAAAAATATTTCATACCTTTTTTGATGATAATGTTCGTTGATTAAGCAATGAAAATGTACGTCTAGGCGTGATAATTGATGGAAAATTTGATTCAATTTCCGAATCCAATACTGTAATGTTTGATCGATTGCGTCTTAATGGTTTTCTAATAGCACCACGAAATTGTGTCAATAATCGTTTACCAAAACGTTTCAAAAACGATCGTTACGAATCAAATCTAAGAAGAAAAAAAAATATTGATAACGTTGAAATTTAAAAATTTAAGATATATTTTTGATATTAATCGTTTAATTTTGCTTACTTAATTGATATGATCCAATACAATAAGGAAATACTTTGATAGAACAATAAGGCATTGCAAGAACAATAAGGCATTGCAAGAACAATAAGGCACTTTGATAGACGTATAATTCTCACATCAATTAAATTCCTACAACATCTCCTCATCCGACAACATATTTGTATAGTTGCTCCGATCGAACCACCATCTTACAGCCTTCCTCTGACTCTTTTCCTTATCCTCTAATTCTTTTCCCCTTTATGTTCATAATGTATAGTCTTCTACATGATTCTAGAAGTATTCATTAAAAATAAGAAATTTTTTTCTTACAATGTCATCTTTTCAATCTCTCGCTATAACGCATATCATAGCTATTTTGTCATTTTTCTACACTCTCATCTTATTATATATCTCAAATTTTTGTTTATCTCTTGCTTTCTTTGTATTCATCATGCTCTTTTTTACTTCCAGTTCCTGTTTCATTGGAAAGAATGCTATTTTTAAGATTTCTCTAATTTCTTCACTATTTTATTGTTATCATAGAATTGCAAGCTATTTTAAATTTTTGCATCGTTGCCTAAATCCCTTCCAAAAGTATAACAAATACATTGTGATCATGTTGAGTGTAGCATCATATCACGTGGTTCATTAAATTCCTCCTCTCAACACTCGGGGTGCGACTGAGACTATCTGGTATGCGGAATTGCAGGTTCAGGAAATTGTAAAATTCTTTTATAGTAGATGAGATGACTAGATTCGGTAAATAAAAGGCATTATTCAAAAAAGAAGGAGATCATATAATATTTGTCACTGAGAAGAATACAAATTTCATTTTCTGATTCAAATTTTTCTAATCGTTGTTACGAATAATTTAAATTACTTTTTATATTTCAATCAATAATTAAGGATAAATTACTCACAATATTGATTTCAAATTTGGTTTGAGAATAGTTTTAGCAATTTTATTTAAGAATTGAATCTTTATTTAAAAATAAATTCTAACTTCGTTGGTCAAGATAATCATAGAATTCTTCCGGCAGTTGACTTCCAATTTTCGATCTTCGTTGTTTGTCTCCGCGATTTGTTGAATTAAACTGTTTCATTTTTTTCACTTCCAACGGATCGCTGTTGCTAATCAGATGAAAGCATTCAAAATTTGTTTGCAAAATTTCACAAAAATGTTGGATGAAAAAATTTTGTTAAGAAATAAATGGTAATTATTCGCAAATAATAATTTTATGAGGAATTATTTGCAGACAATTTTACTACGAAGAAAATTCCACAGATTTAAAACAGATATAAAACGAGAATTCTCGCCGATATAATCGGAGCAAAAGTATCACTTCAAGCTAAGCAGTAGTTGAGGATTGCCATAATAAAAACAACCGGTTGTAATCTTAAATAAGATAACAATAGCGAATTTAATTTCGAATAGTCGTTTTGTATACAAAATTTTTGTCGAAACTACGAATCGTTTGTAGAACTTTTTAGCTAACTTTAACATTAAAGTTTATTTTTCGTCTTTGTTTCGGTTTTGAAATTTCTGCAGATATTGTAAGTTTTAAAAACTAAAAAATTTAAATGCCTCTGAAATTGGTAGGGACTTGATGGACGTCATTTTATCCGCTGAATTCGATTAATTGTATAATAAAATTTATAAATTTCAAGAGAGAAAATTAATAAATTTCTAAATCCTCTAGTATATTGAGTAGAAATTGGACTTGTAAAATTATTCACGATTGGCAAACAGGAAAAAACATAGCTCAACTAGGCTAGTAAATGCATAATGTTGGATTGATAATTTCAAGAGACTGCCTTTCATTAGCAGCACTCTTTCCTTTTAACTATGCTTTCTTAAGTTTTTCTGCTGCAAGACTAAGGAATTTGTTGATTTGAATGAATAATAATGAAATAATCAGTTTCCAATTCCGGCAATTTGAAGTCTCAAATTATGTTGCGGTAAAATTATTTAATTTTCTTATTAATTAATAGTTTTTTTTCAAAAATTTCGAAATTAATTAAAAATAAGATTTTCTTTAAATCAATGTTGTGTTTTTGATCAGAAACTTTCTTTAAATTATAAATGATCGATAAGGGATGTTAAGTATGCAGTAGGATTATTAGTTAATAGTATTTTCAAGTATCATCTTGTGAAATTTTTTTGCAAAATATCTTTATATAATTTAATTCAAGAACTCTGTACCTTAATCATCAATTATTGATAGGTATTAATGATAGATCAATTGAAAGTATGATAAGGAATTAAATCGAACTTAGAGAAATTGAACTAAAAAAAAGAGAAGGTATGAAGGCGAGATTTTCAATAATACTTCTGCTCATCAACATCAATTTCTTTTTTTTTCAAATTGCTCATCTTATAAGTTCGATGTTTGATTTCTAAAGAATACTAGTATTTACAGTTTCTTGCAAATGATAATAGTAACTGTAATAACAATAATGATATACCACTACTAGTAGTAGTAATGGTAATAATAATAACAGCAATATTAATAACATTAATGAAAAAATAACGATAGTAACAATAGTAGTGTTAATACGATAATAGTAATAATAATAGTATCAGTAGTGATAATAATGATAATAGTCGTTATTATTTCAAAATTTGGCGAAATGAGAAGCAAACAAGTTAGTTGTATACGATAATCTTGTGGATATTTTCAACGGGGAATAAATTTGTATACATTACATATAATAATAATTGAATTATTTGAAGAATCTAGTAAGCGTTGCTATATTCGTGAATCATTTTTCAAGTATTAAGCAAAAAAAATGTGATTCTACGCAGTGAATTGACTAAATTTTATTATCATTCAATTGTAAATGCAAAAAAAAAAATAAACTGTTGATAAATTAGAAATTATATAAAATGGATAATAAGTAATGATAAAAAGATGCAATTAATTAAGAATAAATAAAGTAAGTGACTGAATAAACTGGCAATAAAAATAATAAAACAATATCAACAACATCATCATCATATTATCACTATGTTATCACTATATCATCATCATCATTATCATCATATCATCATTATCATCATGTTGTCAACATAATTACCATATGTTTTTTCAGTACTATTCTTATTTCAAAAATTATATATAGCTTAAATTCATTTTTATTTCAAATTTTCTTTTTTTTTAAAACGATTCTCAACATTTTGCTTGATTTTCTAGCCACAACATTTTGCTTGATTTTCTAGCCATTTATGCTTTCGTATTTCTTCGAGAGTGGCTCGTTCCTCTACTTCCACATTTAGAATTTTCATTAAAAGATCTATAAAAAATATTTTCAAATCATAAATGGACTACTTAATTCTAATTAAATTAATTTTTCTTATTCATTACTAGAATAAATAATTCGCAAATTAATTTAGCGAAGTGAAAACTTTTGCTTCAGTTATAATCGGTTGATATAAAAATTGAAATTTTGACGTACATTTTTTTTCTACAATGATTTGAATTAAATAATATAAATTGCCGATATTCTTTGAATAAATTACTTTTTTCAATTTCGAACTAAATAAGTTTTAACGTTGTAAGATTTAACAAGCAAACATTTTAAATTAATATTAAAAATTTTTGCAATAATTAATTGTATAATTATTGCATATACATTTATGATTGTTAATTTTCATCTGAAATATATTCATTAATTCGTATCTGAAATATATTCATTAATTCTTATCTGAAATGTATTTCATTAATTCTTATGTGAAATGTATTCATTAATTCTTACCTGAAATACATTCACAATATTGTGGAAAAAGTGATAGTACACTTTTATCATGCATTGTCGACCATTTTCGATAGGTAGCATCTTTTCTTCTGCAAAAATAACTTCCTCTTTTTTTGAAAGGAAAAAAATTTAATATAACTTTGAAAAAATTTGTAAAAAAAATTATAAAAAATATAAATGCATTGTTATTCGTTTCTTTCGTTTTTTTCGAACCTATAAAGGTAAGTTTTTTTTAAACCTATAAAGGTAAGTTTTTTTAAACCTATAAAGGTAAGTTTTTTTAAACCTATAAAGGTAAGTTTTTTTAAACCTATAAAGGTAAATTTTTTTAAAATATTTGAATATGAAAATAATTGAAAATGAAAAGAGAAATAAATTTACCTCTTAGCAATTTTCCATGGGAAATGTTGCTGTAATAAAAAATACAAAAAATACCACATGCCCAAATATCTGCATAATTTGGCCTATATAGTAATAATAATTATTATTATTTAATATGTGAGAATTGATAAAATTTAATAAATTAAATGTGAATTTTTAATAATCCTAATATGAAATTTTCAATTCTCATAAAAAATCTTTTTCATATGTTTTGATATATTGAAAATTTTCATTTTGCAAAAGCATTAAATTAATAATTTACATGTACCGATATCGTTTTGTAAATGTTTCAGGTGCAGCATATGATTCGGTGAAATATATCGGGTAAGGAATTTTAAGATTGGGTACGAAATATCTGGCTTCATCAAAATCTGTTAATTTTACAATTCCTAAATAAATTTGATTTATTTTAATTAATCAATTAATTAAGCAATCTAAGTAACCAATTAATTATGATAATTTAAGCAGAAATTTCTTCTCCGATCAATTTGATAAATAATTTAAAATATATATAATATCATTTTTAATATGATATGATATGATATAATCAGTTTATCGATATCAAACTAAGCAATTGTAATATTATTTGTATAAAAATATTTCAAATTATTATTTTAAAATTTCAGAATTACAAATTATACCATTTCGTGTGATAAGACAATTTTCAAGTTTAATATCCATATGAGCAATTTTTAAACTATGAATATGTTCTACAGCATTTAATAGATCGATAAAAACGAATATGCTCTTTCAACTTCCAATAATTGATTTTCTACAATTAAAAATATAATGTATATATATATATTAAAATATAAAAATTAAATTCGAAACAGAATAAATTATTATTTCTCTCAAAAATAGGAATTATTTTTAAAATTTAATTATAATTAATATATTTCTTACGTTTGATATAATTTCGATTTATATAATCAAAAAGATTGCCACCATCGACATATTCCATAAATTGCTCCCAACATAAGCCTACCTGACGAAAACCAATTAATGCGGTAATATTTGGATGTACACCGATTAATTTCATCATTTCCATATCCTAAAATATCTTATGCTTTAATATTAAAAACGAGAAAAAGAAAAAAACTATAAAAGCAATTAGGAATTTAATAAACTAAATCGTTTTAAATTCGGTTTATTGATTAATAATTAATTATTAAATTTTGAAATTATCAAATAAAATTTTAAGAATCATTCATTTCAAAAAAAAAAGAAAAAAAACGAATAAACAAAATGAATGAATTTTTGCTATTAAATGATTATTATATTAAGTATTCAATTACCAGTTCCAATTCTAATTTCATAAAATTAGCAATTTCTTTTTGAACTTCTTCATCTTCTTCATAAACTTTAGTACTTCGATCTTGTTTACGATTTCTTCGTATTGCAAACATTTCACCACTTCTATTCATCGCTAAATATGTTTTAAAATTTGTTCCTAAAAAAAGAAATGATAAAATGATAAAATATATTTTGCAAAAAAAAATTACATATTTTATAAAAAAAAATGAAAATTATCAAAAGACAATTATCATTCCGAAATTTTTAACAAATCATTTTTTCATATAATAAAATTCATAACTTAATTATGATATAATTTTAACTTAAAAGAAAAGTTTTGCTTTCAAAACATTAAAAAGAAATTTTGTATTCCATAATTTATTAGAAATGGAAATATTAATAGGATAATATGAAACTTATTAGAAATAGAAATATTAATAGGATAACACATGAAATTTATTGGAAATGGAAATATTAATAGGATAATACGAAACTTATTGGAAATGGAAATATTGATAGGATAATATGAAACTTATTAGAAATAGAAATATTAATAGGATAACACAGAAATTTATTGGAAATGGAAATATTAATAGGATAATACAGAAACTTATTGGAAATGGAAATATTAATAGGATAATACGAAATTTATTAGAAATAGAAATATTAATAGGATAACACGAAATTTATTGGAAATGGAAATATTAATAGGATAATACGAAACTTATTGGAAATGGAAATATTGATAGGATAATATGAAACTTATTAGAAATAGAAATATTAATAGGATAACACGAAATTTATTGGAAATGGAAATATTAATAGGATAATACGAAACTTATTGGAAATGGAAATATTAATAGGATAATACGAAATTTATTAGAAATAGAAATATTAATAGGATAACACGAAATTTATTGGAAATGGAAATATTAATAGGATAATACGAAACTTATTGGAAATGGAAATATTGATAGGATAATATGAAACTTATTAGAAATGGAAATATTAATAGAATATCAGTTATTTCAATTCATAATTAATTCTTATTCATTTATTTTAAATAAATTAAAGTTTTGTTTTTGGCAAAATACAAAAAAAAATTGGCAATAATTTTTGTATCTTTACTCGACACCATATTGATATCATATTTATCACTGATAATAAAACCTCAATATCATATATGCAATATTGCTTTTATATTTTGTTAAAAATGATTAATATTTGTTTTATTATTAAAGATTAAATATACTATATAAAGCATTACTGTAGATTTAATTACTGTAGATTCGTTGACTGGTAATAAAAAACGGCTTATAGCAAATAAAGAAAAATAATATAGTTATAAAAGTTATTAAAATATGAAACATTAATGAGAATTCGAATTAAACTTAATTTACCTTCTCCAATTGTCTTCTTAATCATCCATTGTTTACCGTATAACTTTGTAGGCATATGACTTTCATCAATTTTGGCATTTATAAAATTCAAATCATTTTTGAAATTACCATAACTTTGATCGATTTTGGAATTAATGGGATTATCCGAAATCGAAATATTTTTGATATCGATTATTTCAGTATTAAGTTCTGAACTTTCTGGTACATTCATTTCCAGCCTAAAACGAAGAAATAATTAATTTTTTTAAAGAAAAAATTAAAAAATAAAATAGAAAAATTTTATTTTTGATCGAATTAATTTCAACAATTTAATAAAATATAAATATATGTGATAGATTTAAAAAGAAATTTTTCTGATTTTGTTGTAATCATAAGTTAATTAATTAATGAATTAATAATTTTATAAATATTAATAATACTTATTCTCTTCCATTTAATTTTACATAATCTTATCAACAGCTATCGTTGAGGATATTTGATAATAATTATAAGAATATTTTATAGAAATTATTTCAATTTATTATATATGACGTATGTTTTAACTTAACCCCTTGTACATGACGCACGTGTAACCTGATTTATTACGTACACATTCTTTTTTTACAGACATTAAAATCCGGAAAAAATTTTAAAAATTTTATTTAAAAGAAATACTAAACATGCATGATGCATATGGCAAATTTGAAATAAATAGGTATTCTCGAGATCTTTAGATTAATATCATTAAAATACTAATTAATAATCGAGAATTTTGATAAATAAACAATTTGATAAGCATTTAAGTTATTTGTGATATCAATCAAGATAAGGTTTAAATAAAAATTTCTAAACAATTGTATCAAATATTGGAAATATCTGATATAATCGTATAAGAATAACTAAAGGAGAAAAAGGAGATGAGAGATAACAATTGATGTCGATATCGGGTGAACAAATACAAAATAGCCATTGTCCACATTTTAATCTTTTGTTGGTCAGTCATATTGTGACCTTTAGCATACGCTTGCATGCATATACGTATTATGACAATAATTGCATTATTCCATCAATAATGCTTCATCAAAGGTCAAATTCAAAGGGCATAATAGTCGTTATAGTTTTGATGGCATGATCTTCCAGTTTTCTATCCTTTTCTTTTGGCATCCAAAAATTTGAATAATTCATATCTTCGATCATTACAATTTATCTATTATTATTATCATTATTATTATTATTATTATTATTATTATTATTATTATTATTATTATTATTATTATTATTATTATTATTATTATTATTATTATTATTATTATTATTATTATTATTATTATTATTATTATTATTATTATTATTATTATTATTATTATTATTATTATTATTATTATTATTATTATTATTATTATTATTATTATTATTATTATTATTCTTATTGTTGTTATTATTAATTATCATTTTAATTAATTTCCTATAAATTATCATCCTATTATTATTTGTTTGCTTAATATTATTATAATTATTATTACCATTATTATTAGTTATCATTCGAATTAAATTCATATAAATTATCATTCTATCGTTATTTGTTTACTTACTATTATTATTATTATTATTATTATTATTATTATTAATTAGCATTTTACTTAAATTCACATAAATTGCCGTTATTATCATTATTATTAATTATCATTTTAATTAAACTCATATAAATTATCATCCTTTCTTAATTTGTACTTGATTCAATATTTTTTTAAATCAAAATTTGTTAAAATTTATTCATTGCAGCATTTTTTTAGGCATATTTTTTTCTTAATAATTACAATATAAAATATTTGCAATAATTTTTGTAATACATATATTTCGTTAGAAATTCTTTTTTGAATAATAATCAACTTAAGCTCTATCTCTACCTTGATTTGGAACTTGCAAATTCATTTTTGCTTTGATTTAAAATCATCTGATATATTTATATTTTGATTTAAAAGTTTTACATTTATCCTTATAATTGATTTAGAATTTTTAAATCTATTTTTGTTCCTGATTTATTACTTTTCGATGTTATTTTTTTCTAATTTTGAAAGGATCAAATCTATCGTTGTTATTTCAAACAATAAATTTTGCATTGGGATACGGTACAACACGTACAGTATGATCATTTTATTTAACATAAATTTAGTATTATTCTCTTCAAATATAGACTAGTGAATAATATGTTTTAGACAGTTCAATATATTCCTCATTCGACTGCATTATAATCACTTACAGTAACTACAAGTTTAGGATACTGTTCTTTGATCCAACTTAATCAAAACAAACTGAAAGTTTTTATTAATAAATGTATTTAAACAAGTAATTTTTATCAAGTAATCAATAAATTGATAGATTTAAAAATGATAAGATTGGAATAGAATATTGATTATGTATTAGCAGTTTAATCTTCTAATTAAAATTGAACATTTTCTTAAAATAAGCTTTGATTTTGATTAATTGTGTATTTAATTTTTTGACAATTTATAGTTAAATAAAAATTAACAGAAACAAATTTCGAGTATTTGTCAATCTAATTATTCATACTTTAAATCAGAAGGAATTCAATACTTATCAACGATACTTATCAATATTTTTCATAAATTATCCATCTCTCTGATACAATTAAAAATGGAAACAACAGAGTGGGAAAATTTAATTCGAATTAATCAGAATAGTACCGTAATCGATTTTTATGAATAGAAATAATTGTATAATTAGAAATGGTGTTACGAATTTTGTTTAAAAATGATCCATGATTCTTGATATTTTCAAAAAGAAATAAATAACAGTTAGAAAATTTTATTATTACAATAAAAATTATTACAAAATTCAGGTTGAATGAATTACAGTAATGTTGATAACATTCGATATATGTGTAATACAGTTTTGATTATTCCACAGTATTCTTTTAAATTGAACAATGAACTTTTAACTAATCGATCGAGATAGGAAAAGTATTATTTTCTAATATGAATAATTAAAATATGCTAATTAACTCAAGCTATACAATGATAATTTATCAGAAACATTATATTTTAAGAAATTTTTATCTAACCTTAAATATATGGAAAATAGAAAAATGAGAAAAAAGTTCAAAGTTCATATATTTTTGTGTTATAATTGCATTCGTTGCAATCTATCGATCTCTTTGAATTCTTTAATTGCTTTTTCAATTTCTTCGATATGTATCGATGGTTCTAAAAAGTTTACTTATCAATTATTATTACAGATACAATTGTTAAATACAAATTTGTAAATTTAAATTATTGAAAATGATCATAATAAAATATTATATGCATACCTGAATTTTGTATAGGATTATTCAAAAATTTTTCTTTATTCAACGATGATGATATAGTTTTGAATACGGGCATTCGAGAAAGTGTTGATAAATTAAGACCCTAAAAATAGCTTATATGTTTAAAAATACAATAGAAAATCTTGAAGAAAATTTAGCTATTATGTTAATTCGAGAATATCGTATTATAAATTATAAAAAAATTTAAATTAAATATACTTGTGGATGATATTGATTTGTACCATATTTCAATAATGTTCGATCAATTTCTTTTGTTACTTCATCTATCCTTAAATATCAAATAAGAATAGTATATGAAATAAGAATTTGGTTTACAATCTTCATCTTTTTGCTACATGTGACCTCTGACCTTTTTCCTTTTTTTTTAATAAATAAAACCAATTACTTTTTATTGTCTAATTCATCTAGCATTGTAGCAAAATCACATTCTTTTGGCATAATAAGAAACATTGATGTAGCTACTGGACTATAGGCCCATGATTTATACAATGATACCAATGGTTTCAACAATACTTCCTAAAAATTCCTTTATTCTATTTCTATCTATCTAACACATCTATCTAATGATCATTAAATGAGAAATATTGGCCCTAAATAAATATTGGCCTGAGGTATCGTAAACAAAAATATTGATAAATAAATTTTTGCTAGAAAAATAAATATTGGCCTGAGGTATCGTAAACAAAAATATTAATAAATAAATTTTTTCTAGAAAAATAAATATTGGCCCGAAATATCGTAAATAAAAATATTGATAAATAAATTTTTGCTAGAAAAATAAATATTGGCCTGAAATATCGTAAATAAAAATATTGATAAATAAATTTTTGCTAGAAAAATATTCGGAATCATTTATAATTGATTAGATAAAATTAAAATGATAAAAAAAATAATCATCTTATCATTAATCGATAAATTTAATTTCTAGTACATTCAATAATAATTATCCAGTAGTTGATTTAACTAAATAATTCATTGATGATTTAAAAATTTTTTTTTTTACCAAAAGCATTTCACCACCAATTTCGTCGCATCGTTGATTGTATTCTTGTCGTAAACATTGAAGTTGACATGATATTATGCTGAAAGAAACGCATAACGATCATTTCAATATTTTCATTAATACTTTTATATTTTTTTAATTCTAAATTAAATACGGTAATTAATTCTTTCATACCGTAGTTAAATTCATATAGTATTATTGTACTAAAAAAAAAGTTAATAAACATACTTGCAAATATCGCTGCTTAATTTATTAAAACGTCCTACATTTATTTTACGTGGCATATCAGGTAATATTGGTACCGTAAAAAGTAATGATGAATGAATGTAACCATGTAGAAACATTGCAACTATTTTTTGAGTTGTTTTACATTTTTCTTGACAATCTACAACAATTTATTTTATTTTCAATTTCTAATTATAATCTAAGAATAATCAAAATAAACAATGAAACAGAAATAAAGGATTTTCTTTTATTTAGTAAAAATTTTGCATTATCAATTTGATTTCAAATTTGATTAATATATTTGATTTGTGCTAATAATAAAATACTTACTATGAAAAGCTTCAACTGCATTAAGATCCAAACATTCGAAAATATACTTATATACTATAATAAAATGATAAATTTAATACAGTATACAGTTGGATACAGTATACGGTAGATATTAAGTAAACGATAAAAGTATAATACGTTATAATAATTAAGATTGTTTTGTTGATTATATCATAATGTTTATATGGTATAGGAAAAAGAATGAAAGAAGGTATTTTGTTGTGATTATTTCAAGTATATTTTAATTAAATTATTTCTTAATATATTAGTAATCAAATATTTATAAGATTCTATGAAAGAGTAATAACTTAGGTTACCTGAAAATTTTTCTACACAGAAATATTTCAAATTATTTAGTAATGATTCAATTCCTGGATCTTTAGAACATTTTCCAGGTACATGACTGGTACATCGTAACATTCCACGTAATCTTCTAAAATGATAGTAAGCATTACAGTAATGTTGTATGCGACAATTTAATAACATTTGTATTACGTCAGATTTTGAAAGAGGGAAATCAAACGAAGATGATATATAGAAGAATATATATACAAATAAGTAACATATTTACGTACGTAAAACACGTAAAATAAAACATACTCGCAAATGTTGACAAATCGTTCGAAATGATTGCCTGATACTAATGCTGCTCGTATAGCTAGAATGATTGATTTTGCGCAACCTGAAATTTTTGTAAATAAATATGAATAAAATGTTTGATAAACTTTGAAAATTTTTCATTAAAATGAGCAAAATTCAAAATCCAACAAAATATAACCTACGTAAACAACGTGAAATTTCCGACACTATTGAGATTGGCGTTGCCGTGGTGATATTGAAAATTCTTCGCATTTGTTGTATTTCTTGATTTATCCAACTTTTTGATGATCCGTCAATTGTTGCTATTGTTGTTGGAAGAAAGCGTAATTCTTTCATATCTAAAGCAATAAGTATTTTTGCTCACGCATAAATTTTAGGATTTTGACGTGAAATATTTTGCCAAATTTCACGTATAGCGCGCAAATATCAAATGCTAATGGACTGAATAATTGATTAGATAAGATAAGATAAGAAAGTTTGCTGAGAAAATCTGACATATTTTTAAAGAATACTGAAAATCATTTCAGCTATTTCGTATTACGTATCTTTTTGCGTTATCATTTGACGGATTCACAACATAATCGTATAAATATCATATCATTTAAATAAATACCATAATTATTTATTTAATTATTTTGCATCATTCATAAATTGAAAATAAATGTATAAAATTCATATCGCTACACATTAATACTTCACATATATTAGTTATCACTAATTTATCAGATATTATCAAAAAGATATTGATATTATTGTCTTATGAGTTAAAGCTATTGTTTACAAAGAAACTAACCAGAAATGGCTATTTGATTGAAGAAAATTGAAATAGCAAGTATGATTCGATGCAGCATATTTATATTTGATATTAACATTTTGTATTTTCTGCAAAAATCAAAATTTAAAAGTTAGAATTATCGATCGATTTATCACATTCATTTTTTCGACTATCAATGATAATAACAATTAAACAAAAGTGAAGCAAAGAAGTATATTAAAAAGTTGAATGGTAAATAAGAAAGCTAAGCTAAGCCAAATAGTAAATAAAAAAGTTTAACTAAGCAAATAATACAATAAGAAAATATTATTTTAAAGAATCTAAAATGATAAGTGCAAATAAGAAAACATAGTTGCTTGCAATAAGCAATAAAATATAGTCTATTAAATTCGGATAGTACAGAATAAAGTGATCTAATCTTGCCGGGTATCGAGAAACTTCTTTGCGATCATTGCAATAAATATATCGGAAATGAATTACCTTTATGAATACTTATCATATTCGATGTATTAATTTATCGATTTCCAATTTGAGAAAAATTCATCGATTCAGTATGTTATTTCAAGAAAGATAAATATGAATTCTTTTTGTTAATTAAATTAATAACAACCTTTTCGACATCTTATTATTATTGCAATATATTTGATAATATCACTGCTGTGATATTAGTTGATAAACTTTGCAATACTTATTCATAATTTTTTAATACATATTAAACTTGATTTACAGCTGATTGAAAGAAGGATCAAATATATTAAGAATCATTTAAGGTTATTGATCAAAGTATCTTCAATGATATGATATGATGAAAGTTATACTTTCAAAATTGAATATATTTTGAAATTGGAGAATTGATTTTATTCAAATTAAAATATTTTGATAAGTTTATCCAAAAATTGCAGCATAACTTTACTCATATCTAACTGAATTGCCTTATTTGAGATGAATTATCAAAAATATTTCTATCAAACATTTCCGAAAATTGAGAAAAGTAAATTTGACAACAAGATATGATATGTTATGATTATAATAATAACAACAGTTGTATGAAAATAGCATTAAATGATGAAAAAATATGTAATGATAAAATTAATGATAAGATAAGCTGATAAAATGATTTGTGACAAGAAAAAATCTTTTAATCTAATTAAAATTAAATGAAATTTTTAACCAATTAGCAGTATTGGATCAAAAGTTAAATAGATTTTTGAAAATCTATTTGGATATTAAACGGTGATACCATTCTAAATTACAAAAAAATATTTGCATATTTCTTGAGAAATTTACATCTCCTAAAAAATAACTTATAAATACTTAAACTTCTCGAAATAGAATTACTCAGTGTATTATTTGTCGTAAAAATTACGATCACGTATTTCAGTTATTGATTCAAGATTGATTTTATCAATTGTCGATTTGAAAATTAGTTATTCTGATTACATGATTCAAGATTGATTGTTTTAGTCGTTGAATTGAAATTGGTCTATATCAATCACTTTTTTAACAATGATCTATTAAACATTGTTTCAAGATTAAGCAATTTCAATTATTTTTTCGAGACTGATTGTTTTAATTATTTATTTAAGATCAATTGCTTTAGTTACGGAGTTGAAATCGATTGTTTCAATATCTCATTTTAATTCATGGCCAATCAATCTAACAGTTAGTTGTTTTTTATTTAAAATAAAAATTCTCTTACTTACAAAATTATTATTAATTAACTTTATATTAGAGCTTATATCATTTTGTTAATTAATTAAATAATTAAATTTTAATTAAATATAATTGAATTGAAATAATTAAATTAATTTAATTTATTATTTCTAAATAAAATTTTAATAAAAATCAAAAAAATATATCATAGTGGATTGGGAATATTTGCCATTAATCGATTTTGGTATTAAATTATTGAATACAATTCCATCAAAGCATCTTAATTTAGCACATTTACCAACGGAAGAAGTGGTTTGCATTTTTTATTTTTTGTTTTTTTTTTTTTAACTAATATATGTTTACTTCTTGAATTCTAAATAAATTATAAACGTATATAAGTGTATCTACGTACGTGATATAGATCATCTATTAGGAATGAAAAAAGAATAATTTTAATAAATAAACAAATCTATTTGGATTATTCAATTACATCATCAGAAAAAAAAGCATCGAAGCTTTTTTATTTTAACAACTATCAAAATTATATTTAAAGATTTCTTCTTCAACAAATTATGCCTGGATAGATTCATCATACTAGATGAGTTATTCCAAAATTGATTAATTGATTAGTTATCATAATTAGATATGATTATGATAAGTTTAGTGCAGTCAATCTAACTGATACCTAATATCTATATTCCTCGAATCGATCGAACTAGTAGTTCTCAATTTGATTTATATACGATTGCCAAAAATTATTTAGAAATTACGTTGTCGATGTTCGACTTATTATTACAATATCCATTTTGGCTGCAATTACAGTATCCGTTTTTTTCGGCTGTAACTACAGTATTCATTTTTGACTGTGATTTACAGTATCCATGTTAGATTATCTTAAATTTCAGCAGAATCTACGCATAACATATGAAGAATGGAATTTGTCTATTTCACCATTACAAATTGTTCGTGGACTTGCAGTTTTATATATATTAGCTGATGGCAAATGCAAAATTAAACTTTCCAATTTAATTTCAAAAGGTATGAAATGTAAAAGTAAGATTTCAGATAAAAATCATATCACATATCACATCTTTTTTTGCAACGATAAAATGAAAAGGAATTAATTACTGTAAGAGATAATGTTACTGTAGAATAATTGAAAAAAGCTTATAAGATTATAAGAGTGCAAGAATACTGAAATATGACTGCCAATATTAACCGAGATTTTTATTATAGAATAGAATGAAAAGGAACTGATTACTGTAAAGGCTGTTGTTACTGTAGACAAATAATTTGATAAAATTTGAATTGATAAAATCAACGATTTTTTTTTCTTCCATAAAAACAGCTCTTAAGTTCAACGATAGTTTTAATTGATATGAGAAAATATAATCAATTTGATCTTTTTTGTTACAGCACTTTTCGGAACAATTGAACCTCTCGGGAAAAATATACATGAAATTTTGAACGATCTTTGTATTTATTATTTGAAATCAAATGGAGCAATACAAATATACTTTGAAGAGAATCATTTGCTAACATTTGATGATGAATTAATTGAATATATTGAAAAGTATTACGGTACAAAGGTTAGGTGACAATTACCAGTATTTTATTTTCCAATTTCATTCATTTGATTTATGATATTTTTGTTTTTTTTTCAGTCTCGAGGAATGGAAATGACATCGTTTGATTTGGAAGAAAAATCAAGGAAGGCAGTTGTGCAAACAATGTGTTTTCAAGCAAATTCAAATGGACAAACGCTTGTAAATGAAATGAATAAAAATATTAAGGTAATTAATTATGATAATATAAAATTGATATGATTATAATATTATTGATAAATTATTGCTTGCTATATAGTAAAGAATATAAATTATCGATTTTTTTTTCTTGATATATTTTAATTGTTGTTGTTCTATAGGAAGCAACTTGTGGAAGCATAACATATGTGATACGTCAAGATTTATCACCCAAACAACAAACACGTTTAGCACTTGTATCTTCGTTTGATTCAACGTTTTATTGGAGGCCACGTGGTCAAATAACGGAAGTGGAAATATTTTTCTATGAAACGTACAAAAAAAACAAATACACGTAGCGTGGTATGTATTAATTTAAGTTGATTTTTTAGAAGTTTATCCTTTAAAAGCATAATTAATTCAATATTTCAGATAAAAGGATATCGATGTGATGGTTTTTTCGTACGTGTCTTACGAAGAATAATATACGTATCGTGGAATTAGATTCCGAAATTGAAAACTTCAAAATGTAAATAATATTTTGGATAAAGTTTTAAAGTAAGAAATATGAAAATGATACGGATAACAAATAGCAAAAAATTAAAAAATCTCAAGAATGAAAAATCTCGAGAAATAATCATTGTTGTTCTATGAAAATGATTAGTTAATGAAATTTCTATTTTATCCATCTTTCTCAATTTTAGGTATCTTTTTCAACCAAAAAATTATTTTCAAATAATTTTCTAAAATCATTAAATAGTAAACAATTACAATATTATATCAATCAAATAAGCCTAAAACCTGAACGAAAATCAGTAAGTCTATATTATATTGTATTTAATTTAATTTAATTAATATTTTTGAAAATTTAATAATTAAAAATAATAATTAAAAAATCAAATAAAAATTTTTATTCACGTTAAGCATTAATAATTTATTGCTTTAATTATGATAAATTCCTAAAAACTAATATTATCAATTTTAAAATTTAAATATTTTTTAAATTCAATCTATTCAATCGATATATATAACAATATATGGTGAAATGTAATGGTGATTTAATTTCAGGTAATAATTCCATGTTTTTCGATAAATTCACCTGTTGGTTTACGATCGGTATTTGCATCATGCAATCCATTTTGTCATTTTATTTGTAAAAAAACATCCACAATATCCGTATCCTTGTATTGCTCGAATATTTTCATCTGATAAGGCTGAATTTGGTATGATATATGGAAAGGCTGCACAAGATTATTACGGCCCATCTCATATATATCCATTATGGGATTATTATCATAAAACTAAGATGGCTGTATGTGAAAATTTTTATAAATATGCAAATAGCTTTTTAATAAAAGTTTAGCAAATAATACATATTTGTTTAATCTTAATTATCTTTTTTGCGAATATTAAGTCAAACTTTTATCATTTTCTCTTCCCAGATTATATTTGTTGAAATTAGTCTAATGATAAAAATTATCAATTTATCAAAACTAAAATGAAAATAAAATTAACATAAAAATTTTCAATTTATTTTCAATCAGTTAAAAATTGGACAACCAGAATTGAAGGATGAAATTGATTCTGAACTACCAGCTATAACATATGAACGACCAAGTACATTTGTTTTTTTTTATTTAAATTTTTTTTTTAACAAAATATTGGCTATAATGATGAAAGATACAACATATTGATTTTTTTCTCTCCTATCAAATGAAACATTTAATAGAATTGATAAGAAATTGTATTAAATAATAAAAAAATATAATATAGTATTTATTGTTATAGCTATGAAAGATGAATCAATCGAACATAAACAACAACAACAAATATTTGCTATAACTGGACGAATGATGATCATTGAAGGTCAAATTGAAACTAATCGAAAGCATTATATGATCGGAATTCTTGGAGTTTGTTAAACTATATCTTTGTATGTAAAAAAGATAACGTATCAGCTCGCTTAATCATATTCATTGTTTCTTAAAAATATCAAATAAAATGATAATTAAATATAAATATATTATTTAAACTTTTAATTTTCATATCATATTTTATCAGAAATAAAAAAGGAAATCAAATTTACAGAATGAAAACGATGATAATTTTATTTGTAAACAAATGTTAGATTCACTTGCTAAGCCAAAAGACGAACGACAGATAAACGAAAAAGTTTGAAAAAGTATTATTAAATTTTTCTTATCAATATGTATTTTAATCAAATGATATGAATATCTTTTTTTTTGGAAAGCATAATCTATTGCGATCAGATCGCAATCAATAATCGTAATTAAAAAGATTCTTTCCATAATCTTTCATTAATTAAAAATCTACGCTAAACAGATTTGAGAATATTTAAATATTTAATTTCTCAATTTAAAGTTATTCTGAACGATCGCTACCAAGTAGAATCAGTATCAGTGATGTGATGAAACAAAGAAGACGTAATGATGTTGCTGGTAGTAGAATCCCTCAGCGGAAGAAATCATCATCATCGCAATTAATCAAAAACCAATAAGAATTCATAAGGATATCATACGAGAAACAAAATTACCTCAACAAGACCGCTCAATAAAGTAAATAGAACTGAAATAGAATTTTGTACTAAATTTAATCTTTAGGATTTTGTTCGTATTTAATTATAGGTTGATAAATAGTCGAGTAATTGATATAAAACTATTCTCATATATCATATATTAATCCGTGATATAATATACTCTTTGAATAATTCCTCGTCGAGAATTCTTGTTTTATTTTTTGTAATGATATGACTATTTCCAGAATTCCATAAACTTAAATATTGCATACAATATTTTATAGAAAGTTTCAAAACTCCAGAATATATGATTATTTGAAATCAAAAGTTATGTTATTTTCGATGAATTTATTTTATTTTTATTGTTATCATATTTAGAAAGTCTTCTGTAATCAAAAAGCATCTATTGATGAAACTATCAGGAATCTGACACGAGAAGGTTCAACTAAATCATCGACAGGGAAATCTTCTAGAACTATTCGACAAGTTGTTAAAAAGATAAAAAGAGCAAAATGATGATAGAAAAGATTGTGATAACAAAACACAATCATCAATATCATCTAAACATTCGGTGAATTTTGTTATTAAGATGATGCAAAATAATTAATCAGAATTTTCCTTTATCTAGGTTGATTATTTAGAAATTCTATCTTATCTTTGTCAGTAATTCATAAATAGTCTTATGAATAATAATGGTTATCTGTTTTATTATAGTTTTTATATAAAAATTAACGAAGGTAAAAAAAAGAAACAAGAAATGTTGTTTATAAAAGATTAAATAAAACTGAAAACAATGATAGGTCAGTTAATCTAAATAAAAAAAAAGGTCAAAACAAAAAGTTAAATTGCAATCAAATATAAATATAAACAAAATGAAATTCCCATATTGTTAATAAAAATAAAAATAATTTTATATTTTTAGCAACGTTTTGCAGCAGGCGGAGAAACTAAAAAGCAAAATTTAGAAGTAAAATTTTTTTAAATTTTAATTTTATATATAAACTTTTAAAACGTGTGATTCTTTTCGTCATTTTTATTTTAATAAATAGGAGGAAATAAAATAAAATATCATAAAATTGATTAAATGATATTAATAATAATGATAACAATAGTAATAACAATGATTTTTTCATCATTTTTTATTTTAACAAATAGGAGGAAATAAGATAAGATATCATAAAATTGATTAAATGATATTAATAATAATGATAATAATAGTAATGATAATGATTTTTTCATCATCTTTTATTTCAATCTTTATTTTAAACGATATTAATAATAATGATCATCTTTATTTTAAATGATATTAATAATGATGACAATGTTAATGATAATTATAATTATTATTAATGATAGTTTTAACTGATTAAAAATTATCAAATCATTTGTTAGTATAAAAGTTATTTATATATGTATAGTTCATTTTTTCACTCATTCGTTTTTCATAAATTAATTTTAATATTATAACAAATATTTCAACCTTTATGAGAATATTCAGTTTAACTCTCCCTCACTTTCCCCGTTTTTGCTCTTATCATTATGCATTTGAATACCAGAAATCCCGGTATTTCTTGATCTTTCAACATTATCAAGTACTATTATCATCGTTTCAATTACAGTGATATTTGAATTATCAGTTATTTCAATTATTAAATATAAATTTCTGTTTTTAATTTATATTTTAATTTACAGTCAATTACTATACAAATTTCAAATGAAAAAACAATTGGAACTTTAAAAGAGGCAACTTTACAAAGTATAATTTTTTCAATAATTTCATTTAAAATTTTTGTTAAATATATTTGATCAATCGATCCATTCCGTTCATTTAATCTAATATTTTTCCTTTCTTTCAAAATTAAAATTAGTCTAATTTTCCGATATTTTGTTTGTTTTTTTTCAAATAGAAAAACAATCAATGCTTCATCTTATGAAGAAACCTAAAATATCACTTGCTGATAAAAAGATACTATAATGGTAGAACATGATGAAGCACCTGGTACCAATGCATATTTTATGCCAAAAGAAAGCCAAATCAAAAGTATGTGTATAACATATAGAAAATTAGGCACATTAAAATTATTAGCTAATATTGAAATTTTATTGTTCAAAAAAAGAAAAATATCGATTGAATCGAAATTTTATCAATCAAAAATAGCTATTAGCTAAAAACTAAACAAACATTCATTTATCAATGATCATTTGAAAATAATCTTTAATTGATAGATACTATGCATATGCTAAATTGATTAGCTAAAAGATAGCTTATCAATAGATGATCAATATGCAATGCATATATATGATAATTTATTGATAAATAATCAATTTAAAAATAAATATATATGATAGTAATTTATTTATAAAATAATTTAATTTGAAAGTATTTCGTTTAATTTAAAATGAAAGAAAAATTTTGAATGATAAAATAATCAAATATGGAAAAGAAATTTAAACAAATTAAATGATCTTTTTAGATATCGAAGCAGATATCATTTTTGATACACCATTTCTTTATATGATTGTTAGTAGATCTGAAACAGGACGATTATTTGTTGTAAGCATTGGACGATTTGTTAGTTTTATCTTCTTCTTCTTCTTTTTAATTTTAATTTTAAATTTTAATATACAAATTCAATGTGAAGTAAAAGTTTGATGTTTATATTAAAATTATTATTATTATTTATTTTATCAATCATTTATTGATTAAAATATTTAAATTATCATGATGCATTGCAGACAAATATACAAGAAATAAATCCACCAGAAAATATGCATAATATAGATATACCAATAATAACAATCGATGATAATGATAACAGAAATATCAATGATCATATTAATAGAAATATATTTCCGGATGTTTCGAAGTAATTGATAAATCTCGCTTAATCAAATGCATTATCAAATATGATGAATATGAAGTATTTCAAAAATTTCAAAAAACACAAAAGATATGGGAAAAATTGGAAATAAAAAATTGGAAATGAAATTTAATATTTAAATTCATTGTGATTGAAATAAATTCTTATCATTTACTGATAATAGCTAAATCCTTCGTTAATTGTTTGTTATTGTTTTTTATCATTCCATTTGTTTATTTTCTTCCCTTTCAATTTCAGTAATAATTTTATTTATAATCGATGTTCGATTTTAAAATTATCATTTTTTTAATTCAATATATTAAAGATAATTTTAACAATGATAAAAAGAAATGAATTACGATAAATCATTATTTTGAGTTTTCATGAACTATTGTTAAAGTATCAAACTTTTCATTTATTCAATATTCGATAATCAAAGTTTATCAGCAAGAAATTATGTTAAAATAGAAATGTCTAACCAAATTTGAAGCACAGTAAAATCTGTTATCAATTACAAAAATTATTAATTACAAAAAATAATTTCTCATCTATTTGGGATTGATTAATTCAATTATTAATGATAAATTAAAATAATATAAAAGAAAAGATACAGAAAAATGATCAAAATATAAAAGGTAAACGGAAAAATAAAGAAATCAGAGAAAAAATGACTTCTCATCTCATAGAGACAATCGAGCAGACTGTAAAAGTTACAGTATCCGAATGAGAATGAAAAATACGATATGGGAGATTATGGTAGATTACTACTGTACGCTTGAGAACATGTGTTTAATGAGACTTATCATCTCACTAATTATTAATAACGTTTTAGGCTTCTTATAAATTACGATATAAATGCTACGAATAATTTAATATTTTCATGATTATAATTTTCTTATGATATTCATAAAAGAATACTACTGTATGTTTGAAAATTCTAAACAGCACATATTTAATAAAATCTATCATTTATCTTTATTTGTATTAATAAAAATGATCATTAAATAATAATTTGAGATTCCTACAATTATATTAATATAAGTGTAAGCAATGATATGATATTTTTATGATTATGGTATAAATATTATTGGAACGCTTATAATTATGGTATAAATGTTACCTTTAAGATTACAGTATGAATGCTAATATTGTTAATTAGAAATTAAGATATAGAATAGAATAAGGAAAAAATAATTTATCTAATGGGTCAAAGTTTATTTTATCTCTCCAGAGAGATACGATGTACTAGCGTTATTTCATAGCGCGTCGAAATTTGGGCGGTGTGGTTTGTTTGGTTTCGTACGAATTTCGACAAATTGTTAGCCGAGAATGAGCTCAAGGTGGTGGTGGGTCAAATTAGCTGGTTAAGTCAGTTAGTTTGGTAGTCGAATGAACTCTCGGAAGAGGTTGAGTAATTTTAAGGATGCAATGAATTTCGGTTGAAATTCTGTCTTCAAATATCCGGTTGAAAATGTGTGATTTTCAATCTTTTCGGAAGTTCCAGTTTTTTTGCCCATAAATTGTCCATTACAACCTTTCGCCCATTTGCATGATTTACTAGGTTGCAGTTCTAAAAGAAATTGAATAAGCAGTAGGTATAGATAAGATATGAATTGATAAAACATAAATAGAAGTGTAGGCAATATCGATTCCAGTGCAAGCAATTATTTGTGGTAATATTAATAAAAAGATTATCATAGCATTGATAACAATTACTTCTAGAACAAAAAACAGCTCTCTTCTATTAGGGAATTCTTTTCAAAAAAAAACTTTTGTACCATTATGCAATTAGGTTTAACTATGGCCTTTCGAACGTTCTGCTTCTTCGTTTTTTAAATTCAGGATTGCAAAAGAAAGGAATGATTAGTTTACAAATGTGGTACTTAGTAGTGGCTTTGTTTCATTTGTATATGGAATGGTGAAAAGAGTTATAAGTAGTTATTGTTTTTGAAATCAAAATGGAAATGAAAAATTATGTAAGATTATGCATAGGTGAAGCAGAAAAAATCTTAAGCGTGTGAAATATGTGAAAGAGACGACGTTATGTATTTAAGTATAAGTAAAATTGACACAATTGCATGAAATTAAGAGAAAACTGATATATAAAAATGGGAAGTTATGCTTGAAATAATTTTTTCTAATAATTTTTATCACTCAACTTTAGGGATTTCCAATTTCTTTCTTATCAAACAATATTCATCCAACGATTTTCATAAGGATCACACGTCAGAAAAGTGAAATTTGCCACGATTGGGCACGATGGATACTGAAATACGGGTATCTTTATTACTGTTAAATTTCTAAATGATCATAATTCAATGAAATCCAATTTGTAATATGAAACGTTTTATTTTTTCCTTATTTGCCTATAATAATAGCTTTATAATAGATTTCTATAAAAATAGAATTGTAGAAAGGATAGATTTTGTTAAAGAAGAATTTATGCAGGAGTTGAACTTTTTTTTAAAAGAGCATATTTGCCTTCACTTGATTATAGGTAAAAATATCCAGATATTTGGTTTGGTTAGAATTGTGTTTATCTAAGAGCTGTATTTATCTAAAAATTTTTCGAAAAAATAAAAACTTCAGTTTTTTTCCTTGAGACATTTGTCTGCAATAGCTTGTTTCGTTTTTAATAGAAAGTGGATATTTATAGGCATTGGACAATTTGTGTAAAGTTTTGTATGAAAGTATTGATGGTACGCGAAGACTTCAAGCAGAACAGAATTTAGCCGAACTGACGTCATCGCCTGATTGCTTGAGGCGATGTATGTTACTTCTTCAAAGTGGAACTGTATGTTATTTTTGTGTTAATTCCTAAATAGATTTATGAAATAAAAGTGTTAGCTGAATTTCTATGTTTCCTAAAAAACAAAAAGTTTTTTTTCTTGCAGGAAAACATATTTGACAAAGAAAGGAATTCGAGATAAAGTTAAACATATAATTTTTAGTCTTTTCCTTAACATCCTTTTATATTGAGTTTTTATTTTTCCATATTTTAAAGATTTATATAGATTATTTTTGCAGCGAATTCCTTAATTTGCATGTTCATTAGATGTGAATAAAGGATGTGACTGACTTTACTTATTGTTATATCAGTGCGCCATTTATTTCTTCCTTAGTTTATTAATTTCTTATAAATGTCATAAAGATTAAAATTTTTAAATTCAACATTTCAGGCCCCATTCGCTCATATGGTTGCAAGCAATACATTGATGAAATTACTTAGCTCAAAGATTGGTGTATCTTTACAGCAGCGATTAGAATTAAGTATGTTTTCATTGAGATGATTTGGAAAAGATTTTTCTGAAATATTGTCAGCTAAGGATTCTGAATCAAAATATTGTAAGCTAAAGATGATAGTGTTTATGAAAATTGGAAATTAAATAAATGTAATGATTTAACATTTGCACTGGAAGAAACCATTCCGAGAACTTAACTAATCAATTATGTGTTGCACTTAATTGAAACTTTTCTAGGCAGTAGATGAACAAAACAAAAATACCGGAAGAAGTAGATGAAGCATTATGAATAGAAATTAGATTCTAAATGCTTGGCTTTCTTAAAATTTTTCACTATATCTTTTCGACTTTAAATGATTACTATCTCTACTACTTTTATCGTATTGCAATCAGAGTTTTAGGTTAGGTCTCTTTGGAAAAATCAATGGATGTTTTAATCTAATGTTTTTAAATTGAAGAAAATCTATTGTCCTTCTAACCGTACCAATTATTTTACGATAATTTATATTTTAGATACATATTTACTTCATTATCTGGATGAACGATCAGCAGCATTGCCACCATTTGTACTTTCCTCTTTATACCAACTATTTGCCAGAATAACGAAACTCGGTTGGCATGATTATGATTTGGAGAGTCAAACTTTTCCGTTCCGTGAACCAGTTTCTACAATCATCAAACTTGCAGAAGTAAGCATAAGATCGTTTTTTCTCATGTACTTACTAATTAAGGGTTTTCAGTTTTTTATTTCTATTAATTAAAAGAGAAAATCTGTTTATCATTCATTGAGAAGGATATGAATTGGATTATTTGTTTAAACTGTTCTGAATTTTTTTTAGTTGAACACATTCTGTTTGAAAAAAATTCTCGTCTTTTAGAAAAATTCGGATAAAGGTCCATTGGCCGTGCAGTTATTGGCAATGTTGGTATCAGACGTTAATTCGGTGATTTTAACAAAATATCGTTGCGAATTTTTCTCTTTTTCTAACTTTCATGATCGCAGTGTTAGAAAGAATTATTGTGATTTTTTTTTAATCAACGAGAGGTAATCTTTTGAAATATTCATTTTCAGGCCATTGGTTTTGAAACTGTCACAAAGCAGCGAAAGACTGCATCAAGTTTCCGTGATGGGTATTTGTTCGACATTTTTGGATTAGCAACATCAATGCTTCGAAAGATTGTGAGTAGTGGTAGGATAGATGAAAGAGAAGTATGTAATTGCTGAATTAAATGCTACCAAACAAGTTTTTAGTGATCTAAAAACGACTTAATCTTTATAGCTTAGTATCACAGTTTTACGTAGATATACGGCTATTATTGTAACGAATCGATAGCGATATAAGCATAAATGAATTGTACTGTGCCGTGAATTACTTTTTTAATGCTTTTGTTAATCTAGTCTATTTTCTAACCTTGAAAAAGTAATTAACTGTTCGTTGGATCTTGAAACTGCGGAAAGGCTATTTTGTTTTTCTTTTTAGCTTTCAACAGTCAGCAGTTTACTACAACTTTCTCTAAATTGCCTTTCTTTTGATTTTATCGGCAGCTTAGCAGACGAAACAAATGACGATAATGCAACCGTCCAAGTACCGACATTGTGGAGGCTAGGTTGTTTTTCTGCATTTGATTGACATTGAAAAAATTAATTATTTTTAAGTCAATTAAGATTTTTAGGATTACTTCAAGTTTTAGGATATAGGGCACGATTATTAGAAATGTTAATATCTTTTCTCATTTTATCACTTAAACTTATCTTGAAGGTTAGTTAAGTATCGCTGTTTTCAAATAAGTGTTGTTTGCTTCAAAAAAATATGTGAAATAATATAACCGTATTGAAAGATTAAACAAGGAGTTATTCTCTATTTTAGCATTTACCGATGGCGAATTAATAATGATGTTTTTTCGTTTGTATAATGAATTACCTATTGAATTGACGACACGCGTGTTGCAAAACATTGTTCAGCTGAGCTCTCTCAGACGAACATTATTCTCAAATCCAGAACGACAGACATATTTGACACATATCGTCAAAGGTGTTAAAGGAATTATGGAACAACCGGACAAGCTTCGGCAACAAGTACTATTTATTGCTGTTCTGCATTTTAATGTAGCCGTTAGTCAATTAGTATAGAACAGTGAAGAGTTTCGATCTTATGTAGATCTTATGCAACATATTTTTGTTATAGTTTCCTTGTTATTGAGAGCATCAACGTACCACTGTTAGTATTAATATTAATATAAACTTTAATATATGTCTTGCATTATCATAGTGTCGACTCTTAAATTGAAGATTTAAGTTGTTAAACTATTTATCTTAATTATTTTAACATTTGGAGTTGTTCTTTATTTTGTAGAGTTTGACTCTGTGAGTGATTACATTTTCAGGAAAGTTTCCATGAATTTTGCCGCATTGTTTCGCGCTTGAAAGGAAATTATCAATTAATTGAGTTGATGAAAGTTGAGGAATACTCCACAGTTATCGCCCTTTTGGCTGATTTCACTGAACAGAGTTTGAGAGTTGGTTTTCATCTCCTATATTTATGTTTCTAGATACAATTATAAGGCCTATGTGCTCTTGCTCATTCTTGAGTCATTAACTTCTGCTAGAAAATCGACAGCGGTGATGACTGAGCGCGCTGTAAGTCTTTTCAGAAACTCGATTTGCAATATTCAGGGTAAGTCAATGTTCATAAGTTTTAAGTTTCAAAAATTTATTTTAGATCTTCATTTCAGGCATACGAATTCTCAGCGAATAGTACTTATTATTTATTATCATTTTGGCAACGTATGGTTTCATCTGTGCCGTATGTGAAAGCTGCGGATCCACATCTCCTCAATTTATACTGTCCCAAAATTACTGCTACCTATGTGGAAAGTCGTTTGCAATATGCACGAGCTGTTGCAAGGTCCATTCATCTTTACGAACGAGAAATTTTTAGCAAGTAGATTGTTCATGATGATGTGTGTCTTTTCATTTATTTGTTTCGTAATGCACTTTAGATTTTATCACGGCTCTATGTAGCGTGGGCTTTTAAAGGGCTTCTTGAATTCAAATTTTGATCAGACTACAAGTACAATATGGAATATAATATCCTCCTTTTATCAATGCATTTTTAAAAAGGATTAAAATCGATGAGGAGAATAGAAAATCTTTTTTGAAACTGTGTGAAGTTAGGTGCAAGAGTCAAAAAGGGGATATACTTGCATGTTTGGCTTTTGCGAGAGAAATGGCAAATAAGGTAAATTAAACCTGTAGCAAAAAGGATTAGCTAAATAAGGAGGCATATATGTTTCGCCCATTTTTTATTGTTCTCTGATATGTTGTTTTTTTGTATTTTTCGCTTTCCTTTTTTCTAAGGAAAATTTGATGAACAATTTTTGACGTTTATATCAATTTTTAGTGAGTCTCAAGTTTTGAAAGATCTTATCCTATCTTATTTCTTATATCATACATTTCTAAATCCAAACATTTTTCTTTATTTCTGAATATTTACAGAGGTGATATAGGTGATGATCCGTTAGATGACCAAGGTGCCATCCAACAAGTTATGGAGCAGATTGCTATTATTTGTCGTTGTGAATATGAAAAATCAGCGGAGTTAATTATACGTTTGTTTGATCATGACTATACAATATACGAGCGCTCAGCCAATAATCCTCCAGTATGCTTTGTTATGATTCATTTTCAAACTACTATGAAATTCGTTTGGCTTCGTGAAAAGTTTAACGTACTTTATAAATTTAAGCCAAAGTTCATATTACAAATTACATCAGTGCAGTTGATCTCAATTATAATTATATGATAAAGATAATGTACTTTGGATAGTGCAGAGGTTTCAAGATAAATTTTTATCTGAAATAGAAGATAAAGCACTCGACGAGACATTAAAGGAAATTGTAAAACCTACGAATCAAAATTTAAACGTAAAGTGTCTTAAATTTCAGTCGGCTGAAGCACGTGAATCAGTAGCTTGTTTGACATGGTTAGTAACGATAATTGGCGCAGCAATACAAGGTCGCGCATCATATAGTAATTGTGAAGAACATGATGTTGTTGACGGAAATCTAATTTGTAGGTTAGTACCCACTGCATCTTGTTTTTTTTCTTGCTAATTTTAATATGTAAATGTTTACCATAGATTGGCAAGAAAGTTTTATTCAATTGCCAAAGAATATTAGGGTTTTGTCCAAAAGAAAAAAAATAAAAATTAGCTCTATCATGTTGATCTTCCACTTATCCTTAATCTATGTAGTATTTTTTTCCATTCGAATACTCATAACTTTAAATATGTTTTATTCCTAATCTTTAAAATTTTTTTCAGGGTATTAAAACTTATGGAATTATCGGATTCACGACTTTCGGCTGGTATGCCAGGAAACTACAAGCTTGAGGTGGCCTATTTGTATATGTTAGATCAATTTCGGAAGATTTATGTTAGTGATCAGATCCAGAAAATTAGTAAAGTATATGATCAGCTCGAGAAGAATCTTGGCTTGCAGGATGAAACTGCTGTAATTACTATATATGCTCGTAAAATGTAAGTTTTTGTGTACCAAATAGTTGGTTTCCATTATATCAAAATCAGTCGTGATCTGCATGCAGGAATAATAATCTACAATTTTCCGTTAATTTTTGTAATTTTTGCCTTTATTACATATTGATGTGATTTCATTTTTCACAAATTAAACCGATAATAATAGAAATTGTGTTGCTGTTTCTTTTCTTTAAGTTATATAGAAGCTCATTCAAAAATTTTTCATAGTTTAACGCTCAGCTTCATATTCATCTCAAGCGTATTTATCTGAATACAACAGTTTCTATCACTGATGAATATAAATGATGGAATAACAAATATTGCAGTATTACGAATCTGAAATATTGGGAGCTGAGGAGAAGCTGATTGACGACAGTTTAGTGCTACTTAATGAACTTTCACTCGGTTTTTCAGCTGGCCGTCGCTTGATGCGATTACCGGATATACAGCTGCTGTTAAATAATCACTCGGTATGTGTTATTTTCCGTCAGTAATTGAGTAATTAATAAAATTGGAAGACAATTATTAAATGGCAAATTTATTAACTGGATAAAATATTGGCGAAGAAAACGATTGATATATGTAGGAAATATTAGGATGCAGTCTCTCTTTCTCGGAAATAAAAACAAACTTAAACTAGATAATCTTTGAGCAGTCTAAATATCTGGCATAGAAAATGATTTATTTATGGATTCCATATGTCCAAAATACAGTTTGAAGCACTGACGGATTTTTGAACTGACAAGCGATTTCGTTTGTTGTATAAATTTTAATCGAAAATTCTTTCATTAATTCTCAGCTTAAATTAATTCATTTTGAAGTGTGAGCACTTCTCGTTTTTATCTTCGGAAGCTGATTTGACGACAATGCGATCACGAACAACATTTTATGCTTCGTTGATGCGGTTGTTGTGTTTAGATTTGAATGACAACGATACGACGTTCTATTCTTTCATGCAACCTCTGACAGGTTTTTGCCTTCGTTTTTGTTTAGTGGTATTAAAGAGATGTAAGATTATTTTAAATTATCATTTTAGGAATAAAATTGCATTTGTGAAATTATTGATAAGTGGAATTACATGAGTATATCCCATGGCAAAAGGCTTTGGGTAAGTGTAGAGATCTTCCGGTTTGACAGTTTAGAATAGAAAGTATAACTTAGGAACTGAAGTTTATTGAATCAGAGGTGACGCAGAATTTTTGTCTTTCTGATACGGCATCTTCATTATTGGCAGCGTGCTTATCTTTCATTCATGTATCATTTACAATTATTATTTAATGCAGACGAAAATAGTAAGCCCCATCTCAAACCGAACTATTTTTTTCTAAAGCATTTTTGCTAGAGCTCTCTACTACGTCCTAGGGCAAAATCTTTACAACCGCATAAATTTTGGAAAACTAATTAATGATGAGGCAATTTAATAGGGTTTAATTGACATAGAATCATTTCGAGATTCTTAGAGGTCTTCAGTAACCTTATTAATGGTATATTAGTGATTAAATTGAATTTTAGATGCTGTGCGAGAAATTTATGATGTTTTTGCGATGAGTGCACCAACCGTTGATCAAGAACGTGTTAAGGTTTGTACTTTTTTAATAGACATCTAATCTTCAATTGCGAAAGACCATATCCTCGAGTAATTTTGCTCCATTTTCTTTTGCCGAATAATTCTTCACTTTTATTTTGGCAGCGAATGCTATGCAATGAAATGAAGTTAAAATCTTCTGTGAATCAGCGTAGGAAATCGATTAATCCTGTATTGCATTGTCTATCATTAAAAAGTGAGATTATTTCCTAATCACGGTCGAAGCTAATCTGGTATCTCAACTTTAAACTGTAATCATGTTATTCATTATGTTTTTTTGATATTTTCTAGCGTGCTGTTATTGGTCTTTGTCGGGATCTTCGAGGAATCTCGACTGCATGTCATACGAAATATATTTTTTCAATGTTATTCGATTGGATGTAAGTATTGAAATTTAATCTATAATTTTTGAGTGATGGTCAAAGTGTAATAAGGATATAGTACTTTCTGTTTGGGCGAAACAATATATAAAGCAGTTGCGGAAATGTTTGATAATCATATGAAATATTGCAGGGATTGGGTAAACGGAATCTTATTAACTTCTTAATTTATCTGACATCGTTGTAATCATGGGGTAATTCATAATTTTAAGTTAAGAGGAAAAATCGGAAGAATTTAAGTTGGATATCTTTTTAAAATAGTTTTTACATCATTCATGAAGCTGTTTCTTTTTTTTCTGGAAAACCGAAAAAGTTTAACATTCCAATTAGTATTAACCACTAACATGTTGTCATTTATATGATGCATTTTTATATAATCAATTTTGACGCAGAGCAAAAATTCGAGAGGCACATTTGATAAAACATTTTTTTACATAAAATTTGTCCTTTAATTTGAAGAGTTATTATTACACCATTCAAATGACGCATTTCAATGATGTAATAATAAGAAATCAATCTTATTAGTATAATTTCAGATTTTTCATGTTTCAAGATAATTACCCAGTTGGAAATATGAAATACAGTGATTTGAAAGTTTCAGGTATCCAAATGTATTTTCAATATTAGCTCGCTCAGTGGATGTTTGGGCGGATTGTACAGAGGTGATCAGCCCTATTTTGAAGTTATTGGTAGAATTATGCCAGAATCGTCAACAGCGGTTGCAGTTTGAGATGTCATCTTGTAGTGCGGTGTTATTGTTTCGAGAAGTATCAAAAATCATCTGTACATACGGTTAGTCCTTTTGCTATGCGTGGAACTCCCAATAATATTCGTCAGTACAATGGGATTTTTCGTTCTTCTAATTCCTTTTTTCCATTTTGCACGTCAAATTGAAATAAAATTGACAATTCCTCTCTCTATGTTTCATAATTTTTTCAGGTACAAGAATGTTAGCGCTACCTAAAGTAATTCCTGAAAATGCTTATAAGCAAAGGTATAAAAATATTGGTACTATTTTTGCTATACTGAAAATGGCTTTAAGCGGTTCATATATTCCATTTGGTGTATTTCGATTATATGGCGACACATGTCTCCAAGACGCCTTAGCAATGTTTGTGAAGCTTCTCATGTATATACCAGAGGAAGAATTCCATGTAAGTTTTGTGAAAATATTGGAGTACTTCAACTCAATTTATTCCACTGATTGATTCATCTAATTGTTATTTATTAATTTGAATGGTTGCCTGATAATCTTGTTTTGATTCGTTGAAAACTTATACAAAAAACTCAGTATTGAGAGTTTCAAATTGAAGGCAAAATCAGAATTAAGTATTTATCAACAAATTAGACAGTTACTGAAATTATTTAAAACCATTGTTGATTAGTTCAGTGAAGGCATAAGTTTTTATTACATCAGATTTACTTCTACTGATATTTTATGTACTTTTTCGTAAAAAATTTTCCTCTTAATGATGCATTATTTCTAGTCCTATTCGAAAATAATCCAGAATTTTCATTCGTTGTTAGAATCTATTGCACAAGATAATATGTGCTTCTTATCTAATATAAAACCGGAAGTATTTACGGTTCTGATGCGATATATTGAACAGGCAACTATTTCATTAGATGCAATTGTAGTAAGTTCATCATTCTTTTAAGATAGCATTTATTGTTTTTCTTGAGATCATTTCAATCAAGAACAAGAATTTTAAGATGAAAAAAATCTCTGTTTTGAGCAAAGATTAGTCTGGAAATAAACTGAAATGCGAGTAACAATGATCAAAATTTAATAGACAAATCTAATTTCTATCACCGAATTCGGTTTCCATGACAATTTATACTTTCTGTTAAAATTTTTCAAAGTTAAAGTTATACTTGTCCATAATTGTTTGGTTTAGGTGACAGCATCATGTTCAACCCTGGATTTAATATTAAATTATCTATATCGTCGATTAACTCGTGCGGCTCCACCACGAACACACGTTGGTGCTGAAGCAGAGGGAGAAAATTGTATACGTGCTCTTGAGGCTCAACCGTCTTTGCTACCTCAGGTTAGTTTATTTTATTTTGCTGAACCACTGGAAATTTTGCTAAATAAGTTAACTGAGAAATGAAATTTTTTTATCAGATTTATTTTTCCTATGGAGTCAACTTCAAACGTATTCTAGATTTATACTTTTTATTTTTTTATATTACAGATTATTCTTCTAAGTATCGCACTTATTATTTTATTATTAGGAAAAAATAGGAACTATATATATATAGTTCCATATATATGTATATAGTTCCGATGCATACATTGAATTATTGGTTCAATAGAATAATGGAAAAGTATCCAGTAACGTTTTATCATCATGTATTTTGTTTATATGTCTTATTCCATAAATTTCCATCTTAACTAAAGGATATGTAATCGAAACAGATTGAATTATATGATTTTTCTGGGAGATCATGGTAATATCAATCAATTTAAATTAAGAGGTTTTTTTTTTTCATAAACTTATATATTTAAGATGTTATCAACGATAATGAATGCTTCATTATTCGAGGATGTCAAATGTCAATGGTCATTGTCACGACCATTGCTTGGCTAATTTTACTGCAGGAAGAATGCTTCCAGCAATGGAAAATGGAATTATTAGCGAATCAACCCCAAGATAAACGTACTGTATTTGAAGAGGTTAATGCCTTTTTCTTGTGATAATTTTTGAGACCATCTAGCAAACTTAATCATTTTATAAGTGTTGGGAATGAAGTTAGCGTAAAATAAAATAAATAGGATGGAATATATTATGGTTCAGGAGAATAACAAAAATATCCAGTAATATTTTATCACCATGTATTTTATTTATACAAATTATGGCCGTTCGGTTGCCTTTGTTATCATTCAAAGTTTATCAAGACTATTATTCTGAATATACAGCTTCATTTTTAAGGCTTTCACATCTCTAATGGACGGTGTAGAAAGGAATGTAAGCACTCGAAATAAGGATACATTCACACAAAATATGAATATGTTTCGAAAAACGGTAGGTATCTATTTTCATGTCCATATCCACCTATCTATAAGCTTTGTCCGTAGGAATTTTTTAATGAGTCGCGAAAGATTTCCAAAAATAATTTTCCATTCATCTCGAGTTTTTATTTTAAAGATATCTTTAGTTTTTGATGCTAGAGTATGGACTAGCAGTCAGTTTCTCTCGATAATTTTGTAATTTAGCAATTCGTTTATATCATTCCGGTGCAACTATTGACTTAATTTGCCTTTTTTGTTTTTAATTTTTGTTTTTTTTTCATATCACTGAAAGGAAGCACATTTTTATCATGCAAAATCCACCATATAAATTCAGGTCCAGGAAATTATCAAAGGTGACGTTATGTCAGCAGTACAACCACTCCCGGTTGCTGATATGATGTCATAGTTACTTCGAAATTTCGATTTTTTACTATTCGTTCATATCATTGCTATGTTTCTCGATAGAAAAAGGAATGAAAATTACTGCTGAATTTATTTATGGTTATGGAAATGTTAATTTTGCGCCAATAATCATTCGTACCAACTGATCCAATGAATATACCTAATGGCATTCGTGCTTTTCATATATTCATATTCAGTAATCATGCTTTTTAATGAATTAGTGCTTCGATTTGCAAACATGACGTTATAGTAAGCTCAGTGGAATTAATGAAAAAAAATCTTGAAGCTTAATTTTAAAATGCCTTATTACGAAATGATTTTCGGGTATATTATATTTTAGGGAGAGCCTTTTCATTTAAAAAAATTGAAATATTTTGGAAAAACTGAAATTTTTTTGAATGCGTATTTTAGTTTTCTTCCCGGTGTTGAGAATTGTCGGAAAATATGTTCTAAGATTGCTAAGAGTTCATGAATGAATGCATGGAGTCGAACTTTTGTTCTGTAAGCGACAAGAAATTATATTTAATGCTTGCTTCTTTGTACGGGTTATTTTAGTATATGCATTTTGGATTCACACATTTTAATGCTTTTTATTGCTTTGCTACTGTTCATTACATTGGGTGCATTATAGATTTCTTCGTTTGTTTTTTTAATATTTGGCATTCAAAAATTGACTTGTTTGTTTATCTTTACGACAAAAACGGACATTTATACTACTCTTTTCTTGTAGAGCAAAAATTTGCGTGAAGTCTGTCGCTACTGATTGCAATATTTCATTCTCTTGTAAATGCTGCTTAACTTTTGTACAAAGGGAAATTCGTTATCTGAAGCATTTTTCATTTGTTTTTCTTATCGATGCAGGCGATAGATTGTTCTAACAAGTGAGCGGTCTTAGGCATTGAATCTTCACAATCAAAAATAAACTTAGGTAGAAGTGTTTAACTGAAACATGTCTTAATTTTTTAGATTTTAGAATATTTTTTAGGCTCGCTTTGCTTTTTTGTTCATTTTTACTTTCTTTGAAGAATCGCTTTAGGCGGTTATCTATTGGCTTTATTGGCTCCATTCAATTATATCCATCTTTGTATGTTATGTAAGTGCTCAAAGTTTATTGAAATTTTTCGAGAAATTCGTATCATCATCAAGATGGTTGCGACGGTAACATAATACGTTTGCGCCATTATAGATTTGCATCTTTTCCCATTTTTTTCCGCAGAATTTCACCGTACAATATGTTATCGATACACGTCTACCAAACGTAAGTGCGTTACATCAAACTTAATAAGGATAGGAATGCGATAAATCTGTGCTTCCGACGCAAGATGCAAACCTACATAATTCCATGACATATACATACTTAATTTGAGTAGTATAAACCGCAAATTTGCAAGAAAAAAAAGCAGTTCTGTGCTCGAAACTTTGATGCATTTTTCTGTCATTAGACCAGATATGGATGCGTTAATTTCAATTTTTAATTTTGATAATTTCAATAAATGCTGCATATTTTAAGTATCAGAATGTTCTTTTTTTCTCATTCCTTGTTGCTTACGTATCGTTTTGTTTTTTTTTCCCATGTACAATTGGCTTTATTTCTTAAATTTCAATGATTTTTTTGTTTCTTTCGTTATTTGATTAAATATTTTTTTTTGTTTATTGCATAGCATTAAAATATTTGAAAATATATGCCATTTGTTGTTGTTGTTATTGTTGTTGTGTAACCTTTTAAATAATTCATTTAGTATATTTTAAAATATTATTTAGTTCATTGATAACTGATCGTATATCGTAAAAATAGGACAAAAAATTTTATAAAATTTTGCAGATTAGCAAAAGAATAGAAATATTTCCGTCTAAAATATTAAATATTACTAAAATTTACCTATAACTAATGAATGATTAAAAATTATAAAAAAAATGATGGAAATTTCTTAGAATAGAAAATTTACTATAGCATGTGATAAGATTGGATGATTAAATGAGAATATTCGGAAATTCCGATCCTGTCTGTTTTATTTTGCTTATCTGGAATATTAACATTTCTTGAATAATTTTGCAATGTTATCATTTCTTGAGATTAATAATTATAATAAATTTTGAGAAAGAATCTTATAATGGAGAAATTTTAATTTATGCAATAACAACTTCTTTGACTATCGAAATTATTTCTCCTTTCCGAATTATAAGGTCAAAGGTTACCATCCATTATGCTGACATTTTTAAAATGTATGTAATAACCATTATTTGTCGCCAGAAAAATTAGGTCATGTCATATACAAAAGAGTTTAATCCGGATCAGTGATAATCACATTCTGAATACTAGTATCGGATTGCTTCCTTAAAAATCTTCACAAAGCAAACAAATGAAAGAGTATTCAGATCGTTGAAAATCTATCTACCGATCAGTCTGATCAATTATATCAATTGGCAGTTATTTATTATCTTAACAACATCATCGATGGGTAAATGATATGTCGGGAGTTACTAATCATTGATAATATCGATCTTTTATTTACATAATATTTAATAGGCTAATCGATAATGCCTAGTATTCCCGAAGAGAAATATTAAAGTATTTGTTAAATAAATATATTAATTAAACTATCAATCGGAAACTAAACTACCATATTCCTGTATGTTAAACCTTTCTGCCTTAACTCCCCGCTCATGACAGGGCTTCTGAGATTTCCCGACGTTCTCTTTCTCCTCAATTGCATGCCATGAATGCATGTCACACTCACCACCATTGTTTGCATTCAATGTGCAGGATGCTGAATGCTTGTTGCACTTGGGAAAAATTTTTCATTTTCTCTATGTATATGTATGTATGTATGTTGTGTATGTATGTATGTACGTATGTTATGTATGCGTGTATGTATGTATGTATGTATGTTGTGTATGTATGTATGTATGTATGTATGTTATGTATGCGTGTATGTATGTATGTACGTATGTATGTTGTGTATGTATGTATATATGTAATAAGGACAACAATAACAACATAACATGAAATCAAAAGAGAGTGCAGACAAGGATGGAAAGAGCTGTATATCATTGAGAAGAATGGATGTTTGGGTATATATATCATCAACTGCTTTGAAGTATTTTAAATTTATCGATAGTATTTGATTTTTATTGAAAATACTTTTGCATTTCATCATTTGCCAAATTCATCACGGGCACGTAGTTCGAGATTGATACATATATTCGAGATTGATACATATATTCGAGATTGACACATATATTCGAGATTGAAATGAAATATTCATATATTCATTTATGATTCTCGACAATATAACTTTTTTCTCTTTCATCTATTTTCTATTTTTATTTCTGATAATATATATGTATAATTAAGAATAGATCTTTCTCCCTCTCTCTCTCTTTCTTTCTCTCTCCCTCTCGCTTTCTCTTTCTCTGTTCCTTTTTCTCTCTCTCTCTCTCTCTCTCTCTACAAATGTATAAAATTTTGCTAAGATATTGGAATTTTACTATTTTTATGTCCTTTCTTTCTTTTTTTTTCACTTATCGATCTTTTACTTTTTCCTTTTTTTTTAAATTTTTTTTATTTTTAATTTGTTACTAAGCAATGTTTCTTCTAAATCGTTCCACTCATTTAATTACTTTTTATTATCTAATTGATTATCATTTCTTACTTAACATTCAATTTATTGATACTAATATATACATCAATCTCGAATATAATATATATACATCATTCTCGAATGCTTCTTGTATTATTAGATATTTTTAGCATTTTAATCATTTCATAATTTTAACAAGTTTTATCATATTTTAAATATTTTCTTTGCTATTATATTAAATCGATACGAGAATGATATGAAATTTTAATTGATAATAAACAATGGTAACAAACAATTCTGTTATATAGGTAAAAATGGCAAAACATTTTAATTATACGTATCACAAGTGGTTTAAATCGATTATATCATTAATTCTAATAATATCATTGTTTTTTCTTATCACTATATGAGGGCAATTTTTCTTATCTCTTCTATATCATTGTTTTTTCTTAACTCTTATTATATCATTGTTTTTCTTATCATTATATCATTATTTTTCCTTTTCATTATATCAGAGGACAACCAATGCTTTTTTTTTGTCATTATATCGGAGGGCAATTAACCCTTATTACTAATTCAAATTTTGGGACTTTTTTTATGGGTTTATTTGTTGTTTTCTTATTCTTATTATGCGCTAATTTAAATTATCAAATTATCACATGTAAGGTAAGCAATATGAAACTCGTCGCAGGTCAGGTCAATAACATAAAAATTGTCGCATAAAGATCAACAACATAGAACTTGTTTTTTTTCTTTATAGCGATTAAAACAATTGCAACGTTTCCTCTCTTTGTTATTTCCTTAAATTTTAATTGAACTATTTTTAAAACTTATAACATTTCTCTTACTAAAATGCTATAGAAATTGCTATGCAACAGTATATTTATGGTATTATTATATGATATAATGATAAGTGATATATTTTATCATCCAAATATTTCGAATAATATTTAAATTTTTATAAATGAAATATTATCGCAACTAATCAATGAATCACTAGTACCTATTTACTTTAATTATTTCGATTATTCAAATTTGAAACATTACATTTGACGATAGAGAAAATTTAATCGTAATCAAAAAATTAAAATCGTCATAAAAGAAATTTTATCGCAATCAAAAAATTAAAATCATGTAAAAGAAATCTTAATCGTAATCATGAAATCAAAATTATCATAAAAGAAAATAAAATTTCATCATCTTTACTTATACGATTAATATATTTTTTCTGTGATATTTTTACGAAAATTTAAATGATAATGATAATTTCAACAATTTCCTATTATATAAAAGATTTTCGAATAAAAGTTTCAAAAAGAAAAGTTTTCTCAAATATTTATCATTTAAAATATATTGAATTTGTTGAAAAATATTAGCTAAAACTTTGAAATAAAAAGTAATATTTTAATTTCTATTACTTTTAAAAAGTAATATTTTAATTTCTATTACTTTTTATATATTACTAGTAATAATATTTTATATTGGAATTAACAATATAATTAATATTAATTTTACTACTTGATATCATTTTCTAATATCATTTTGCTAATAATAATATTTTATATTGGAATTAACAATATAATTAATATTAATTTTACTACTTGATATCATTTTCTAATATCATTTTGCTAATAATAATATTTTATATTGGAATTAATAATATAATTAATATTAATTTTAGTACTTGATATCATTTTCTAATATCATTTTGCTACTTATATTTATTTATAATAATAGTTCAATTGTTTTTTATTTTTATAATTTTCATTTAAATATCAAATTAATTAAATTCGCTTAAATATTACATATTAATATTGAGAAATATTTATTAATAATAACTATAATATATCATATACTATATCCTCTTTATCCAATATGATATATATTAATAATATTTAATCATTTAATCCGCTTGTAAAACTCCATCTTTTCATATTCTATTAGGATTATTATCCAACGATTGAAATTGATTAATGAAATTTATTATAAATCGATGATTGGATATATTATAATCGATAATAGGCATAATATTGATCATATTGAAATAGAAGTATTGAAATTTGAAGTATTTTGTAAATTTATTTATTATTTTTTTTTGATTATTTTATCATTTCTTTTAAATGATTTTTGATTTTTGATCATTTAATCGATGATTGAAAACTATCGATCTTTTTCTGATTTTTTTTTCACACTGATATTTTATAGAAATGGGTTCATCATCATCGATCGGCTTATTACTATTACTAATTTTTTCCCATTCTTATTGCTTAGAATGGGATGTATCGAATTTTCCAAATCCGACAGCAGGTGATTATAAACGATGTCGTATGCGAACAACATCTAATATATGTGATCCAGATGAAATATTAACTGAATCACAACGATATCGATTAAATCATGAATTACATCAATTGGAATCTCGAACTCGACAGGTTATTTGATGATCATATTTATGATAAAGCAAAGCATACAACAAATACTTTCTATTATCATTATTGTTTAACAGTAATGCTATAATTACATGTTAATTGTTAATTGTGATCAGTTAAAACTTATTCAAAATTTCTCATAATATTAATCTATCAAATTAGATTTATTTGATTCATTTCAATTTTATCACTAGAGCTATTGATAAGCATAATTTTAATAAAATTAAATTAATAGATAATGAAATAATTTTAATAGTTTAATATTTTTATTTCATTATTCTCTATCTTATCTACCATTTCATTTATAATATTTATAAACAGGATCATGCTCTTGATTTTTGTCAAAAAAGGAATTACAGCAGCAATGGCTATTGTTAAACATGTTCGAGGAAATTCTGATGAGGTAAGTTAATTTTTTTTTTTTACCTACCTGTTGTTCATTTAGAATTAATCAAATAATAATAGTAATATATAAAAATGAAAAAAATATTTTATATCTTTCTTTTTCTCAAACTTTTTTTTCTCGATGCTTACTTTCTCATTGCTACAATCTTTTTTTTTTTATTTCTATCTTTTTCAATATCACTTATCAATCATCATATGAGATTAGATGAAGAATGAAAAAAAAAAAGAAAATCGTGCTATTTTTTTTTTTGCTATAAACTTTAAGAGTTGAATTATTTAGTTTAATTTTTCTTTTTTTTATTTATAATATTTAGAAAAAAAAGAAAGAAAAAATTTTTATTATTTTATAAATTTATTGATTGATGAATTGATTGATTGATTAATTGATTGATTGATTGAAGGCTGTCAGAGAAATGGCTAATCAAATTCTTCGAAAATGGACATTAGATAAGCAATGTCAGAAATCGGTGGTTTTTGTAGTTGCAATTGACGATCGTCGATTTTGGGTAGCACGTGATTCACGAGTTCCCGTTTATGCACAAGAATTTACTCAAATATTCAACTCTCAAGTAATTTATAATTTTTTGCACTTTTTTTTTTTCTTCATATATCATTTCTATATCCGCTGAGAAATCACTAAATACATTATGTTTTTTTTTTAAAAAAAAAAAAAGTTGTTGATGTTATTATCAGATGATAGATAATTCATGATATTTCATTCATAAGAAATTATAATTATAATTATTGATTGGTTCGGGATTTAAAAGAACAAAATAGTAAAAATCTTCATGAAATGTTTAACATATGATCGGTGAATTATTGATCAAAAATATTGGAAAAATTTAATTATAATTGAACATTTTTATTATGATACTATTATAAGAGATGCTATATTTTAATATAATACGGTATTTTGTAATATATTTTCGCATGTGATATCAAGCATTCTATTCCGGTGATAAGATTAATTTCAGATTATCATTCTTTTTTTTTTAAACACAAAGAGCAATAGATAAAGAAGCATTGATTAGCAATGAATCAAGCATTAATATAAAGGAAATTTTGTAAGGAATTTAGTGTATTAGTCGATTGATGAATCGATTGATCAGTTATTCAGTTACTTAAAATCATAGTTTTAATAAAACAGATGTGATTATTTTGATAAGGAATAATATGATTTTTATAGAAGCAATTTTTTCAACAAGGCGATTATCCACAAGCATTGAGCAATATCATACAACAAACATGGGAAAAAGCCTTATCAAAACAAGGAGGAGGTGAAGTACCAAGTGATGATAGAGGTGGTATCGATGATAAGGGCGGCTTTAGTCCAATTGCTCCTTCACCGCCTCGTGTTGTCCCTCAACCGGACGATGGCAAAAAGCATGGAGGACTTTTACCGCATATACCATTTTGGTTTTGGATTGTCCTTGTTCTCATCATTTTGCCTATTCTTTGTTGTTGTTGTTGTTTGTGCTATTGTTGTTGTTGTCGTAAGGGTAGTAGTACGAATAGTCCACGAAGACAAGGGCCTATCGATATTGAAGGTGGTGGTAGAGGAGGACCAATGGATGAAAATGGTGGTAGGTCCAGAGGTGGACGAAGTTCTGGTTTCAACAATTTCTTGGGTGGCCTTGGAGGTGTTGGTTTGGGTCATTTAGCCGGTCAACTCTTGGGTGGTGGTAGTAAACGTCGTGATGTTCCCGCTGCTCCGGGTTATCAAGGCGGTGGTGCTTATCCTGCAACACCATCCCAACCTAGTGGAGGTTATGGAGGTGGTATGCGTGGCAATCGTAGCACCACTACTGGTGGTAAAGGACTTTATCCAACAGTTGCGGTGAATGATGAAGGTGGTGGAGGTGGATGGTAAATTATCAAGTAAATAACCGGAGAGATTTGTTATCTAATCGATTCTTTTTGATTAAACTAGAATCCTACCTTTTGCAGTATAAGAATCTATATGATTTTTGATGGATTCATATATGTGAATCTTTGGTGCTTCTCGTTGATTGTGAAAGAATCAGAGTTGTAACGAAGTATTAGGAGATGGACAAATAGTCAGATTGAAATTATCACCTTTGCAGTCTAGAAATTACTAGAATAGTCCATCTTTCCCTTTTGATTTGAATTTAAAAGAAATGAATGAAATTTGTTAGTCCTTTTTTAGAATGACAGTATTCATTCAATATGCAAATATGAAATGTTTTGTTATTGATAAATAACTGCTTATCATTGTATAATCATTTTGATCTAAAATGATATGATTAATTAAATCAACAAGAAATTTACCTTTACCTCCGTAAGAAAGGTGCGAAACTGTCATCGAGCAAACATTTGTCTTTTAATAATAAATGAATTCTTAAGTTCTATTCCTTTTTTTAGAATGAATTTTTAAAAAGAAAATTCACAATTTCCATTCCAAAATAGTTTCAACTTTTGACGTAAGAAAATACGTTCACGTCCGTCTATTTTTACGTTGTAGCGGGGAAAACAATCTAATTTCCAAGCGTTGATTTACGTATATACGTGTACCATACAATTTTTTAGAATAAAATTTTAAAAAAGAAAAATTACAATTTCCATTCCAAAATAGTTTCAATTTTTGACGTAGGGAAATACGTTCACGTCCGTCTATATTTACGTTGTATTGTGAATGTTCTTCGTAGTTTTTGTCATCTTTCAATCATTAATTTACATATATATGTATATCATACAATTTTATTATATTTAATTATGAGCTTTCAATAATGGCAAATTAAAATTGAATTCTCCAATTATTCATTTCGCTTCATTTGCATATTCAATCTATTATGATCGCTGATATATATTAAATTAATGTTACTTAAAAGATATGATTAAATCCTATTGATATGTAAAGAAAATATGCTTATCATTAAAATCATCAATGTTAACAAATCACGCACATATATTTGTTATTAATTCAAATAAGAAACACTTATTTTGTTTACTTTCTTTCATTTGTAATTCTTTGGATTAGCATAATATAGGAATGAAATTTGTTTACTTATCACTTCAATACATTTCCTTATCAAATAACAAAATAGCAAAAATATCAAAGATATCATTCAAAAAAAAATGTTACGAAATAATATATGATAAATTTGACATATTTTAATTAACATATATTTTAGGATCGATTTAAAAATGATAAATATAAATGATAATTATTTTCTATGCTTCTTTATAATAAGCATATATCTCTTGCTATAAAATACTATTTTGTGATTTCTCAAAATATTATTTGCTAATTAATCATTATATAGCTATAAATAAGCATAGATTAATTGATAATAAATTATCTTTGATCAATTAACAGTAATAAATCTTTTCTGAATAATTAATTATTCAAATAACTTTTATGCTATATGACTTATGAAAAGTTTTAAAAATTTTGTCAAAGAATTCAACGAATTTCATAAATAGAAAAAAGATGTTGAAACGTTTTTTAGGAATCCAAATCTTTTAAAATTCAATCAATATGATCGTTATTTGTAGGAAACACATTTGTAGAAAACGATTTCTTCTTTTTTTTTTTTTAAGAAGAAATGGATGTATAAATTTGTTATTTATATGTTGCTTAAATATTATGAATTACCATATAACAAATACGATATGATACGATATATTTTACATAAAATTAAATTTTAAATAAATTGAATCAGAATCTTTTTATTGTTCATTTCAATTTCAATTTTTAGCATTTATTTTGAAATTCGATTTATTTTATAGGAATTATTTTCTTTGAAAGTTTGTTAAAAATAATAAACTTTCTCCTTTTTTTTTTTTTTAAGAGAAAAAGGAATTATAATAAAAATGATTAGATGAAATGAATGTTGTTTTCTTCTTGCTTTCAACCATTTCTTCCAATAATTTAAACATTAAAATCATCTTATCAATTATCACTATCATTATCGCCTTACTAAAAATAAATAAAAACTTTCCTTCTAATAAATTACTAGTGGTAATATTTCAAGTTTTAGATGACAAAAGCATGAGCAATATTTCGAGCCTATATTACCATTATTGCTTTTATTATCTCTTCAAGTTAAGTATGTGTTTTTGAATAGGAATTTAAAATGAAATTGCAAGATATTTATGATCAGAAATATATCGACATATATGAATATCGATATAGTATGCGTTTTCATTCTCGAAAACTTTTGTACTATTGTGATAAGCTTTCATCAATAATTCATTAGGAATATTAAAGATTGAATATCGATATAGTATGCGTTTCATTCTCGAAAACTTTTGTACTATTGTGATAAGCTGTCATCAATAATTCATTAGGAATATTAAAGATTGAATATCGATATAGTATGCGTTTCATTCTCGAAAACTTTTGTACTATTGTGATAAGCTGTCATCAATAATTCATTAGGAATATTAAAGATTGAATATCGATATAGTATGCGTTTTCATTCTCGAAAACTTTTGTACTATTGTGATAAGCTTTCATCAATAATTCATTAGGAATATTAAAGATTGAATATCGATATAGTATGCGTTTCATTCTCGAAAACTTTTGTACTATTGTGATAAGCTGTCATCAATAATTCATTAGGAATATTAAAGATTGAATATCGATATAGTATGCGTTTCATTCTCGAAAACTTTTGTACTATTGTGATAAGCTGTCATCAATAATTCATTAGGAATATTAAAGATTGAATATCGATATAGTATGCGTTTCATTCTCGAAAACTTTTGTACTATTGTGATAAGCTTTTATCAATAATTCATTAGGAATACTAAAGATTTCGACAAAATTCTTTTTTTTAAAAAAAAGTAGCAAAAATCGATGATTTAATTTTATTCCATCTCTCTGGATAGTTTATATTTCAAATTCTCCGGGAAAGTATTGGATTTTCCTTCCTTATCTCGAAGCATATCATTATTTTGAAACTGATATTTTTGAATTTTCAAGATATTTTTTATGGATTAAAAGAAAAATAAAAAGCATAATTCTGGTATAATTTCAGAATAGTTATTTAAAGATAAGAAATATATCGAGAATGTGAAAGAATAGGATAAAATTATTTTTTTTTAAACTATCTATAAATAATAAGCAAAATCAATATCAAGCAAGAAAAGAGACGAATTGCAAGAATTAAGAGATCATGATAACATGAAAAGAGATGAGATCCTACTTCATTCGAGAACAATAGATGCTAATAATGCACTCTAAATAAATAAAATATATATATATATATATACATATATCTGTATATCAATATATATCAACAACATCATCGAAATTGTTAACAATTTATGATAATATAAAAAGAAATGTCAATCAGAATCCTCTCATTTATTAACTTTGTAAATAATGATAGCTCAAATTCAGAAGGAAAACGAAAAAATGAGAGAATTTTTGATCAAAAAAATGAGAAATACGAGCAATGCAACACATCTATTAATCCAAATTTATGTATATTGTGGTATCTGCCATGATCACTAATCCTGAAACCTAATCGACGATATCTTTTACCAATACAAAATGAAAAGAAACAATAATAAATGTCAAGCTGCGCAAAATATATCTATGCTGCAGATTGACCGATTAAAATTTGATTAATAATTTGGCTGATAATATTGTAGTCCTTGTTGAAGAGATAAGTCTTAATTTGTTAATTGATATAGCTGATAAATAGATACATCATCGAATATGAAATTTGAATTTTTTGGGAGTAATTTATGCCATAGAAATCGATAAAATATCATTAATCTGCCGTGAATATATGACATAAGTGATGATAGCAATAATGATCGTGAAAGCTAAAATATGGAGAAAAGGATAAGCATTGAATATTTTTAGATTCAAAACAATAGAAGAAAGGATCAGGGATAATTAATTTGGAACTTGTTTTCATTTTTACAAAAGCAATGATTTGATAAAAGTTCGATTCGGTTTCATCTGGTTAATTATGATCAAGCGCATTTTATGATAATATACATAATAAGCAAATGATAGAAGCTATTATTGTAAGAGATTCCTAATAAGCAATTCTTATCTTATTTATTTATCAAAAAGTATTAATATTTCATGATTATTGTTAATCAACAAAAAAAAATCGCTATTTCTTAATAAAACTATTCACTATTTTATATTCTTAAATGAAATTATCCGAAAAATAAATTAACATTTCAGTAATTTTTTTCTAAATGGATTCTAAAGAATTAAATCAATATTTCCTATCTTTTAACATTACTAATTATTCAGCAAAATAGAATTTCTTATTCGTCTCAAAAATCTATCGAAACAAAATTTCTATAACTTAACTTATTACCTTCAAGCTTTTAACAAATTAATTAAATATATGTGAAATAATTGTTGTACAAAAATGTTGAAAAATAATGGAGCGAAATTGAAATTGTAAACGAAACAAAACTAACTATAAAAATGAAAAATATGGAAGCGCATTAAAATATAAACATTCCATGGATTAGATCAAATTTCAGCTGCTGGTGTTGCCGATGATGTCATGATGGTAGAAGTAGTATTCGATAATGTCATTGAAGCTCCGGATGAAGCAGCATTAGCTGATGTTGTCAATTGTGTTTCACGACGTACCATACTGGACGAGAAACCGGGTAAATTCGGGAAACGGATACCTATTTCACGTGCTACTTTCACCGGTACCTAAAATGTAGATAGATTATCTTATCATTTCCATCTAATTAATCAATTCATGAAATATTAATTGGCATCATTATTTCATATTATAATCATTGAAATTACCATATAATTTGATGAATAAAAATTATTAATGTAACTAAATTCTAAATGATAACAATCTTTTATTTATTGACTTTTCTCCCTTTCCCTCTCTCTCTCTCTCTCTCTCTCTCTCTCTCGTAAAACAAAAGCAAATACATGCATTAAATTTCTTTCTTTGTTTATCCTTTCCTTGAATTTTTCAATTTAAGAAATTCAAATCAAATGAAATTGAAAAGAAAATAATTGAAATGAGAAGTTATAAGAAAGCATTTAAAGAAAAGTCCAGAATAAAGCAGAAATATGAAAAAATGAGAGAAAAAAGATTCATTTTTAATTAGGTAATTTAATTGATCCATGCAATAATTTCAGGTAGTTTAATCGATCCATGCAATAATTTCAGGTAATTTAATTGATCCATGCAATAATTTCAGGTAATTTAATCAATCCATGCAATAATTTCAGGTAATTTAAATCAATCCATGCAATAATTATTCGATGCTTAATCTTAGCTTCTATTTGGCTGACTATATAGAAACATAAATTAAAGAGCATCAAATATGAAGAAGATCAAAAGAATTAGGATAGAATCGATAGAATCAGGATAGAATCGATAACCTACACATTTATTACTCTCTACAAAGTATCATCATGCTAACTAATAATTTAAAGAAAAAAAAGATGAAAGAATGAGAAAGTTAAAATATAAAATGTCATCTTAGCTTAATCATAAATTGCTACAGAAAAATTAAGACATAAAGTGTAAGTAGTTTCAGAAGGAAAAAACAAAAGAGGATAAGAAATAAAAAATGAAGCAAGCAAAGATCAATTAATAAATACATGCTTTAATAAAATCATCAACCTTTCAGCTATCACGAAGATGACAGGGAAGTAGAGATAAGGAAGATGAAAATTCAACCGGATAACTGCCCAATAAGATGCTGCTTCAATTGAAGGACTTTGATATTTAATGATGATGATAACATGATGATGATGATGATGATAATGACGATGAATAGTGAACTATGTCGGAGTAATGGAAGTAGCAATAGCTAGTTGAGGTAATGATAATATTAATCATGACAATATGATGACTCCTGAGCGGTACCGCTAGCAATACGTGTGCCACGTGAAATCTTCCGTGATGTTTTACGTGCGATCAACGTTGAGAATGGTGCAATTCTCTAAAAAATCCAACTGAAAAAAAACAAAAACAAAAAAACAAACAAACAAAAACAAGACAAAAAAATCAACATAAAAACTAACAAAAAAAAGCTAATAAAGGGAATAATTATTAAACTTATAAAAATTTATCTAAATAATCAAAGTACTAGCAGTTTTCCACTTAAGTTTGGAATCCAATATTAACCGATTTTTTCCTAATCTAAATAATAGGGTTTACCGCATGATTTGTTTATTTTCCGTTACAATGCATGATTGATGATTAAATCAATATTACAAAATATGTGATTTATAGATTTTATCAAAAATCTTATCTCTTCTAACGAAATTAGCAATTAAATTAAATCTCTTAGGTTGTACAAAGAATGGAAAAAAATTTTTTTAATAAATCTATGGATTAATAAGCGTGGAATGTATTCGAGAAAAAAATCGCTTTAAAGTTATTCAGGAAATCAATTATGAAACAAGCAAAAATGCTAATTAGCAAAGAAAAAAATAAGCTTGTTTCTCTCAGATATGTTAATCATTAATAGTATTAAATAAAAATTTGCATAAACTTTAAAGTTAAAAAAAAAAAAACATGTGGTGAGAAAAAATAAAATTTATGTGATTTAAGGTATGTACAACAACATTAAGTAATATTCAGATTTTCTAAAAAAATTAAAATTAATTCTATGCATGCTTTTTATTTGTTAAAAAAGAAAAATATTGTGCTTTATGGAAGACTGACTAAACAACTATCTGAAACTCAGCAAACAAAATAATATAAAAGTAATGGAATAGAATATTCTTTTTAGGATTGATTTTTACATCAATAACGAATTTCTAATTAAAATTTTCCTAATAATTTATTTGAATTTGAGATCAAAACATTCCAATACAAAGGGATATATAAAAGCCCGGAATCATAAATTAAAAATGTTAATCATATAAAAAAATAACTGAGAAAAAAAATGAAAGCTAGAAAAATCTTCAAAAATCGAGACTTCGGTAAAAAATACGAGGATTAGAATAAGCGAACTAACTTGCTGACAGATAAGGTCAAAATTGACGAGAGGTCAAAATTTGAGATCTAAGCATATTCGAAAATTATAATGCTTCCTATACCAAATGTTATTTTTGAAGAATGAAGCACGATACTAACCTTTTTCTTCGATTGATTGAGCAATTCTCTATAATTTTCGGAACGCAAAAATCGTTGATAACTATCATTTTTCATCAAACAAAAATATGATCCTGAAATTTAAACGATCCATATACGAATGGAACTGTTACTTGATATGTATCGCTGTGAATTTTATTCGATAAAATATTAATAATAGTATATAGTTTCACAACAATAAATAATCCCAGCGATTCTTTACCTAACGATCAATTGCTGCTGCCGAAATTTCAACGCCGATATATCTTGATAATTCGGATTAAGTTCGAATTCTACTTGTAGCTTAGCTTAATGAGTTATTTGTATCTATATCTGATCATAATCATTTTTGGAATCATTCAATCTACAGCAATAATTAAATTTAAAAAAAAAAGTGATTCAATCCTTACCGCAGCTTCATCAAATGACCAACGATTTGGATTTTTTAGATTTTCCTCCGTTTGTTCCATCACTTTACAATCAATATTAACGGGCGATGTAGCATTTTTATCAATAAATTCATTGTATATTTCAGTCACTAGTACAGGTACCATACGACATGCACATTTTCGTAATTTTTGGACCTGAAAAGTAAAATGTTTTGCTTTAATACTTTACTTAGTAGAATGAGATAATTAAGCAAAGGATTAATTTAACAAAATTAAACAAATTCACTGATTATTATCAATTTGTAGTTCTTTATAATCTTTGTTATTCGACTACAAATATTTATTATTCTATTCGCTGTTCTAAATAAAACATTAAATTATCTGAGTTATATGGATATATTCATATAATCTTAAAGGATATATATTAGTGTAAAAATTTTCGCGCTTCATTTGTTATCACATGACAATCAATATAAAGCTGATGAGAAAAAAACATAATAAGCGAATAAAAATAAAAATATTTTTGCTAAAAATAAACAAGAAATAATAATTCAAAAAAAAAACGATAGCTTACTTGCCACCAAAAGCGTAAATTTTCTCCAGAATATTCCTTATCAGAGAATTTCTGCAATGTTTCCTGCCAATTTCATCGCATAATAATTCTTCAAAGCTTTCTTCCCATAATTTCAAACGGCGCATTGATATATCACCAGTGCTAAAAATAAAAATATATCCAAATGGAAAAATATCTTTAATCAATCGATAAGCATATAAAATGATTTATTAGTAATTTCGACTGAAGCTAATATTATTTTTTCTCATATTACTCATTCTTCGTATAATTGAAATGATATGGTAGCATTAAGAGAGGAATGCAAAATATAAATACAAATTTTATCAATTACATAAAAATTACGGATTAATCATTAGTTATGTAAAAGTATGAGATTATTTATTCAACCGCTTAATATAATTCCCTAATACTATTTATAAATTCAGCAAAAATTTCCCACAATGCTAATAGTTATTATGCTTTCTCATTCTTTTCTACATCTATTGCTTATAAAATATTTACATACATTTTGTCATGCTGCCAATAATCAACAGTATCGGAAATCCATGGATTTGAATGACTTTGGAAATGATCAGTTGCTGTACCAGGTTGGATAAGAAATGGATCAAATATACGACGATGATCGAAATATTGTAAATAGCTGAGAAAAAAACAAACAAGATACATATATGTGATTTTAATTTATAATTAAAAAAAATCAGTCAAATTTATTTTATTTCTGTTTTTTCATGCGTTTCAACTTATTATGTAATAATTAGGGTTAACAAGAATTAAAGATGAAAGATGAATTAAAAAAGATGAAAGATGAATTGAAGATAAATTGAAGATAATATGAATTGAAGATAAATTGAAGATAATAGAAGAGAAATTTGACATTTATCATTCAATCTTAGTTTTGAAGTTATTTTTAAATGGAATTTTAGAAAAAAATTTTAACATATTGAATATTTCGAAATCAATAAATTGAATATATGTGAAAGACAATTTCAAAATTTATTGAAAAAATAAAAATGAAATTCTTTAAAATCTCAATTTCGTCTGTTGACTTCCAATTTATTTTAATGAAACAAAATAAAAAACTTACTTCTCGACAACTTTAGATGTTTTGAGAACGTTCTTTGTTAATCGTGCTTCCAATGCACTAATCTGAAAAGAAAGCAAAATAATTAGAAATATACAAACACAATTTTTGCTTAAGACAGAGTGCCATGCAAATAACCTTTTTGATATTCACGCATTTCTAACACTATCAAATCAGTAATGATTAAAATAAAGCTTAGGATATTTAGAGGGAAAATTAGAATAAAAGAAAGTTGATCATATCATTCAATTGTAAAAACTGAACAAAATTTAACCGCAGTCTCGATTTAAAAAAATTTTTCTCTCGTGTTGGAGAGAAAAATTTTCATAACAATCTTGAAATAGATTATTACAATATGCCAATTCTAAAATACTCTCTATCGATTATGGAATAATTTACATGAATCTCTTATCAAGCTTAAATTACATACTTCTTGTTTTAATGTATCCTGCACTCGCGTACAACGTCGAATACCAGGTCTTTGACCGTAATATCGTACGGACGATGGTGATACGTAGGGTGATGAATGTTGGCTTGACGAGGAAGAAGATGCATTAGTCGAACCATTTAAGATAGAACCTGAACAAGAAGGCGTTTGTGCAGCTGCATGGTGCAGCTGCAGCTGAAGTTGAATATGGTAAAGTGGTATTCGAACATGATGCGACAGCAGCATGAGTAGAAGAACTATATTTCGGTCGTCCTAGAATTATTCGCATAATCTTTTATTGATATTCAAAAATTATTTATAATTGCGGCAAAAATAATTAAAATTTACAATATACAATCGGCTTGAAGGAAAGTGAAAATAGAATTTTTCTAATTGACCAAACAGAAAAATAATTATTCATAAAAACAATAAAAATATTAGCAAAAAATAATCAGCAATTTGTTATCATATAAGATTTTATCAATTGGACTATATCATTACAAAATGATGGAGAAAAATTTTTTCATATCCTATATATTTATTTATTTTTCATCTTGAATAAACATGATACATTCCTAACATTATACCTGATCTTGATAGTTTTCGGAAATCAACTTCTGTAGTATTTACACAACCTGGTACAGGTCTATGAACATCCCAGAAAGCACGCTCTTGGCTGTCCAAAATTTGCCGTTCTTGACGATCACGTTTTTGTCAACCCTAAAATTAGTAATATGTAAAATTGATTATTCAAGATTAATTTGATATGTGTTGAATAAGAATTACATTAACGTCTGAATATAGTAGGGAAAAAGTCTTGCGAAAAACAGAAAAACGATTCAAATGCAAAAGTACGGTAAAGATATGAACTGATATTATTATAGTTCTTTTCAAATCTCTATAATAAATATATGATGTTTCATTATAAAAATTTCTTCCAATACTGGACTATTCAGTGTTGCAAAGTGAAATAGTTAAATAGATGATGAACGATATGACAGATGACAATCGTAAAAATATTGTTATATATATTAAAAAATGAGAAATATAATACCTATACTGAGCTTCAGCTTGCATAAAAACAAATTCCCATTTTCGACTGAACATTTTTTGTAATTTCGCCAAATTTTCCGCTTCGAAATCTTCCAATTCCAAATGTGCTTTATTTTGCATAGTACGTTTACACAGATATACAGCTACAAATAATTAGGAAAAATCTCTAATAAAGTTATTGATAAAGATTTTTACCTACGGTAATTGACAAGATCATGACATTTTATGATATACAGACATCCATCTACAAAAATTGTTTAATATAGCTATGTTAATAATAGAGTTTTTCTGAACAAACAAACTTTTGCATAATCATAATCGATATCATATCGATTGTATTATACAATGAAACCCAACGATTTTGATAAGAATAAAGAGAAAAGTAAAAGAAGAAATAATCAACCGTAATCCATATTTTCCGGTTCCCAACAATTCGATGGCCAGAAATAGGGAGTTTGAAATCGATAAAAAGTTCCGTCATTTTTACAGTTAAAACATGATCATCAATTTGAAATAAGTAACCATGAGATGCAATTAAATGGGATAAATGAAGTGCATCAGCTGAAAAGAATTTTTTCTTTTTACAACTTTCCATTTCTGAAATGAGAACTGATTTGATTGAATCTATAATTCTGGTAATATATTTATTTAATATCACGTTCCTAATATTAAAACTATCTGATTACAGTAACAATCAAAATTTGCCACAAACTAATTTAATGATCATTTTAAAGATAACATCTAAATTTCGCTAATTAGCACAGATTATCAATCGCTAATTTTATATGAATTCAATTCATCTTTTAATCAAGTTTATCAATAATTTAGATCATTTGATTTTATGTTTTAGCTTTTTCCAAAGTGCGAATGAATTCAACACTGTTGATGTCTGAATTCCGTAAAAGCAAAAATTAAAAAAAAGGCCAAAGTTAAATATTGAAAAATTGATAATAAAAGTTGAATTTTAAAATAAAAAAGAATTATATAAAATATATAGGCTAAATTAATGCTACATAAAGTTCTAATATTAATTTATGAAACTAATTTTAAAAATTTCCAAATTAATCAATTATTTTTACATTTTCTTAATTGCGAATTTTTTTTAGCACGACTAATTCGCAAATCAAATCATCGTATTTTTTAGATCAAATTGATTTTTTAATTGATATTAATTTGAAGCTTATAATTAAACATATCTCTAAATTAAGCTAAATCAATCATATCCTAAGAACAATACATGCATGATAAATGTATGCAAATCATGTCAATAAATATACGAATTTTAAAAAAACAAAATAAAAAAAAGAAGGTAAATATACCAAGATCCGTCATATTCATATTTTTCATAATCCATGCGATGAGATCTTGACCAGTAAAAACAGAAGGAATCTGAAATGAAAACTATATAAAATGATAAATGATATGAAAATAGAATTAACAAATAATATAATCAAACTTCTCTATCTTTCTTATCCATTATATAATAAAAATAAGATAGATATAATTTTATAAATTATAAAATTATTCTTATTAGGCGAATAAAATTTTCAAATAATAATAATTATTATTATTATACGAGAATATTGATTGAAATTCATTATTATCATAAAAAAATATTACAATATTTTTTTATATTATTCGAGAATGAAATTGTTTAAAAAAATATATATATATAACTTAAATTGCTAATTTAAAAGTTAAAATTATTATAATATAATAATATTTTAAAAATATGTGCGATTAATTGCTTAAAAATTTTATCAAATAAATTTTGATAAAATTTAAAAGAAAAGGAAATTAAAAGAAAAGGAAAAAAGAGAAAAAACAAACTTTTGTTAGGAAACTTTTGACAGTTTTAATTGGTACGCCATTCTCGGGATCTAACATTGTTTGAACCAAATTTTCCAATTTTTGATAAATCATATGATTTGGATGAACCATTCTTTCATCAATAGTTGCATTAGCTCGTAATCTTGGTAATGCCATTTAAATTTTTTTTTTTCCAATCCTTCTTTCCTCACCGTTTTTTGCTTCCTCTTCTTTTTTCCTCTTATTTTTATTTTTTTTTCCCAAAATTATTCCGATTTGAAAAGGATGAAAGAGAGAGAGAGAGAGAGAAGAAGAGAAAAAAATGAAATTTCCGTTGGAATAATATAAATTATGAATCAATCGAATTATTCTGATCGATCTGATTGATTTTTCTTTATTTTATTCGGCTATTATCGTCCTTTTACTTTCACCAATATCTGATTCCTTTCAATTTTTGCACAATAAATCGAACTGCTGGAAGATTGAGTAGTACCATTATCCTAGAAATATATTATAAAAACCTGATTAAATTGTCAATAACAGATTAGTAATCATTTGATATTATAACAATACCATATAACCAGTAGTCTCGTCGGATATTATAGCGGAATTAAACTTTCGAAAAATACCAAAAAAATCATATATGTAAAATATGCTTGATATAGATATCGATTTTTAGCACTGATTAAAATTTCTTTTGATTAGCTGATTAGTAATTTTACTAAAAAATCTCGATCATTACATTATTCTAAATAATTTTAGTTTCTGCTTTCATTTCATTTCATTTTTTCAAGAAATTCTTGGACTATTAAAATTTATCGATGAATATTTTGCAAAAATTTTCTTCTTCGTTTTTGATTTTAAAATATGACAGAATCTTCTATTTCATAACTAAAATTTTGAGGAAAAAAATTCTCAAAATTCATATCCTTCGGGAATTCTCAACAAAAAAGAAAAAAAATTGGGAAAAATTTATCGTTAAAAAAGAATCTACAAAAAAAAACGATGTCAATAGTTACAGTAGAAGTATAATAGCATGAATCGATCCATCAATTCTCGGATATCCCAAAGGATAATCAACGAAATTAATAGCATTGCATGATATAGCTGATAAGCATAAACAATGAATATGAGTGACTTTTTGAAACAGAAGAGATGGAAAAAATTGGTATTTATCTTTTCATCAACTTTTTCTCGATGAATGCGCTTACAAGATAGATTGATCGATTGAGGCTTATACTTGATAAATGATAATAATTATTATTATTATTATCGCAATAAATGCGATGGAACAACAGATAATGTTATCAGTAGATGCATCAAGATCCGATTTGAGATTTATATAATTAATGGATGATAATTATTATTATTACTATTATTGCTAGTAAATATGATGAAAGAAATAATCACCTTATCATCTATCAATGAATGCAGCAACCATAAATATGAATAATTATTGTCAGATTGCTATGATATATTGAAATTGTCAGATGAAAGTATCAAATATCATTTATTCAAAAAAAAAAAAAGAATGAAGATAGAAGAATTAATATGAGATTTAAAAACGAAAACTTTGTAATATTCACCTACTTCTACCGTAACATGTTTCTAATAAGTTCTTATGGATATGATATGATATGATAAGTAAGAAAAAAAAATATATGATATCGTAACAATAACATAGTTCCTTCGAACGATCGATTTATAGGAATGATCAATAATTAATATAACTAAGGATGCCGTATAAAATATTAAGCCATCAAATAATAATAGTACTAAAAAAATTACACATGCAACTATCGTCCGGATTATCGATCTAAACTATACATTTATCTTAATGGAATTCTGATGACACGCTTATCCGGAAAGGCAGTGATGGCATGCTTATCCGGAAAAGCAGTAATAGCATGCTTATCCGGGAAGGCAGTTATAGCATGCTTATCCGGAAAAGTAATAAAGTAGTAAACTACCGGAAGTCATTGGACATACTTGGATAAATTTACATAAGAAATGTGCCCAAAAATCAATCTCATACGACAAGATAAAAAGAATATCTAATGATCCATGTGATAGACATATCGGATAAAAGAAATATAAAAAGGGAAAAAGAAAAAAATATGATAGTAGTAAAAGATGAGATTCGAGAGGAGAAGGACGAAGAGAGAGAGGAGGAGAATTTGAGGAACGTACTCATTGCTATTACTATTATTATCATTATTATTGTTATTATTATTATTATTATTATTATTATTATTATTATTATTATTATTATTATTATTATTATTATTATTATTATTATTATTATTATTATTATTATTATTATTAATATTATTATTACTATTGTTATTATTATTATTATCATTACTATTGTTATTATTATTATTATTATTATTACTATCATCAACATCATTATCGTCATCAGTAAAATGTATGAACATAAACAACGATGAAATAAGGATATGGAAAGAGAAGAAGATATATGGCTAAGATGATGAGTGGAAGAAAGAGAGAGAAAGAAAAAAAAGCCATTAAATATAAGCATAATGAAAAAGAAGGAAGGATGGAGAGAGGAAAAGGAAGAGAAAATTTAAAATTTTCGGAATATTATGTATACTTTTATCTTTCTTTTTTTCCAGTTAATTTCCTCTATTCTTTCTCTTTCACCCTCCCTCCCTCCCTCTCTCTCTCTCTCTCTCTCTTTTTCTATTCATCAAATGTATGCTATTCAATTTCAGAAGAAAAAAAAAGAATCCTTCTTTTCATTCAAAACACATTCCTTCATTTCAACTCATCCCCGTTCAATTTAACAACATGCAAATTTCCCTTCATAATTATATTAAATGATAAAGAAGAAGAATGATAATTATTTCGCTATCATAATAACAATAACAATAACGATAACGATAATCATAATGATAATGATAATGATAACAATAACAATAACAATAATATTCATATTAAATTTCAATAATAATCATAGCAATAATATCACAAACGTTGATAGTAAAATCAAATAATATTTTATCAATAAGAAAATATTACAATCAATAATATAGTTTATTAGAAATGAATAATATCAATGATAACAATAGTAGCAGTAATTAATTATCAATAAAAATAATTACACCAATAACATCATTATTAATGATAATGATTATAATAATAATAATACGAACAGTAACAATAACAATGATAACAATAATGATGACGATGACGATATCAAGGACAACAATGAATAAAGTGATGACACTAACATGCACTCAAAAAAATGAGGCATCGTTCGATTGGCATTGCAAATGTGAACGGAGAATGATGATGCCAAAGAGTTATAGGACTTGGCTATAAGGACGAAGCCATACACATCATTACCGACACACACACACACACACATACACACACACACACACACATACATACACATACACACATACATATACGCATATATATTTATATGAATTGATTTCATTCAACGATTTTTTATTGACAAGATGTTGAGATAGTTTACCATTTCAAATATATCTTATATATTAGTATATGTATGTATAATATATGTATGCATATGTGTATGTATTTGTGTGTGTGTGTGTATGTATGTGTGTACGCATGTGTATATATGTCACAGTCATTCTCGACAAGAGGCGTTATTTTCTAGGCATCATCAATTGCTTCTTTTCGAAAATGCCTCTTTCTCGAAAATATATTTATTGCAAAGTGTATTATGAGGACGACTGAGTATACAAACACAAACACACAAACGTACACACACACACACACACACACACACACACACACACACACACACACACACACAGATACACACATATACACGTGGATGTATTTACGGAAAAAACGTAAATATAAACGAATCAGTAAACAAATAATATATATATACATTGTTATAAACAAGTATATATTGGAAATGGAATTGAAGTAATCAAATAAATAAAAAAAGAAATAGAAAAAATGGATAAATAATTAGATGGAATGCATGCAATAATGTGAGATAGCAATAATATTGATTGATCCGTTTTGATATTTGCTTATCATTTAAAATGATCTGTTCTATTTTGACCTATTTTTACATTATGAATTAATTTCAGGTTAATCTCACTTTTTTACAATATGAAAAATTGAAAAAAAAGCAATCTTTCCACTTTTTTTTTTCATTTCAATTTCAACAATTGTTAACTAATTTAATGATAAATGAAACGAACTGATAATGATAATAAATAATCATTGATCTAACATGATATGTAGGCTTATATGATCAAATTTTAAAAAAATACTTAACTAATATGAATCGATATGTAACGTGAAATCGAGAATAATATAATGAAATTGAGACGTACGAATGTGAGAGAAACGTCTAGCGTATGGTTGTAGCATACTACATAATTCCCTAGTGTATAAAAATGAATTCGAGAAATAAACAATGATCTATATCTATCTCTCTTTACTTGGCCAGAAATGAGAAAGAAACATGAAAAGCCTTTAATGCAAAAGGCTAAGAGTACTTAAAATGAAAAAAAAAAAAGGAAAAAAAGAAAACATAAACATATGCTATATTGGAAATTGGAATTGGATAATTTAATTTTTAATATAATTTAGAAGAATTTGTCTAAAAGAAATTTATCAATAATTGCATGAGAATATAAGTTAGAAATAATTTTGATAAAGAAATTATCCATTTCATTCTTCTTATCAAATAATTAATTTATTGATTAAAAATAATTCTATCTTATCAAATCATATAATATAATTTTATCAATGACGCATATTTTTATCAATTTATAAAATATTAATCAATATTTTATAAGACATTTGATGCATTTCTATATCTTAGCAACGCATTTCTACTACAACTTTTATAATCAATCTATTAAAGCTAGCAAAATAGATAACTCTATTTGTTTGTTTTCTCAAATATATATGTGTATATATTCTTAATAGTCTATCTTTCATCTCAAATTACTATACTATTCAATCATAATCCTCTCAATCTTTTACTTGCAACATTTTATAATCTTATCAATCTTTGTGATATCTTCATAAAGAGTTATATTTCTTTTCCCCTTTTGCAAGAAACGTACTTGACTTAACTGGTTCACGTCGAACATTGAAAATAATTTTACTGATTGTTTACTACCAAAATTTCAACTTCAATCGGCTGCATTAAATTGTGATGTGAGCTAACCTTATTTTCAAAATGAACGAAATGACATAAAAGTTCATTTGGAAGTGGGATAAGAGGAGTGTAGAGGAAGGAGGAGAGGGTTAAAAGGTTATAGTTGGGAGATGGCAAATGTAAATAGTGTTCTTCTTAGTTCTTGTCATAAAAAATTTTTTAAACGAAATAATACAACTTCACGCTGCACGTATATTTCATATTGCTTCTTACACGTATTCATATTGCACGTTATACGTATTCATATTGCATGTTACACGTATTCATATTGCACGTTACACATATTCATATTGCATTTTACATATCATATTTTTATGCATCATTTTATATTTTTTTTAACTATTTCTTCATATTTTTTATTTATTATTGCACTGAGTTAATTTTCATTCTTTTTTTTTCAATTTACTATAATGAAATTTTGCCAATAACACATTGTCATGAATGATGAATGATTTGAGGCATGGCGTCATTAAGATATAATTAAAATTAATAACGCGCTGCTGGCAATGATTTATATTTAAATATTTAGAATTTGAAATTTTAAAATTTATTACAGATTTATACATTGATTATTACACCCAATGAATATTGATCAAAAATGTGGACAATTTTTAACAAATCTAAACAATAAGGATCGATTAGATAATGAATGGTATTACTGTTTTTGGCGGTATAAGCCGGATAGTTGATGGTATCTATTGGCTATACGAATTATTAAATGTGGAAGGATTTGTAAATTATCTTTCTATAATTTCTACTACTGTTATTACCACTTTATTTTGAGTGTATGACGTCACTGTTTATTAAGAAATCAACGACGGTGATAATAAAAAGGACAACAAAAGCTTTGATTTTGATTAACTTCTTTCAACGAAGTTTTTCTCTTTTTTTTCTTTACTCATTTTTCGTCGATAATTTATACCCGGTGATTGGAATATTGGTGTTGGAATGTCCATGAAATTTTTGCGGGTTTACAAGATTTCTTGGGTTTATATGATACGTCATCATCAAGCAATGAACAACAGCAACAAGAAGAACAGCAGCTAGCATCATCTACTTCAACAACAGCACCAACATCAGCAACCGTAGTAGTAGCAGCAGCAAGCTCTTCATTATTATCGTCACCGTTAGTATCATCGGTCAATTCGGACTCCTTGAAAGCGAAGGAAATTCGTTGAAATATATTTCTGATATTATTAACAATCGTACTACCGTTCAACAAGAACAGCAACAATTACTCCAAAAGTTAACACTGGACAATTCGGAAGGTTAGTGTTGTATTTACTAGAAAAATATTGATTAATTACTTGTTAAAGTTTCCAAGCAAAATTGAGCATCAAAGATGTTTGTTATGAGTTTTATCATTTGTACTTTTTCTATTAGTATTTAGTTGATTTATGTGATTCTTATTATTATTATGATGCGAATTTCATCTCTTTTATAATTAACGTGGGATTTCATAAATTTCTAATTTCGTCATTCTAATTTATCTCTTTTCTTCATTGTTGTTTGATGCTAGCCAAAAATGACTATGACAATATAAAATCATTGTGTTTGGTCATTCATTGATTATGCTATCAATAGTTTGAACTATCGTTCATCAATTGAGTAAGTTCTTTTCAGAAGTCACAGATGCACAAGAGAAAATACGGCGTTGTTCTCATACGCGAACTGTGCATTTTCGGATGCTATTGTAACTGATTTCTACGATGCACCAACAAATTTTTCATTAATAAAAGTGAGCAAATTTAATCTGTTGGTGAAATTAGCTGGAAAAATTAGATGTGCTGTTCAGATAAATTTTTTCGATTTATAATTCATGTAATTTAACAATATTTATCAGTGGAAGAAAAAAAAATCAACATAATTTGGACAGAAGCAAGCTTAGCTATAATGAATTTGCTGCTATTCTTTTCTGTATTCATCGATTTTACATTTATATATACATATTTTTAAAAAATAGTCGAGGATAAGTTTGAAAAATAAAATTATCAAACTTATACTATAGGTTCATTGAAATTTTATAATTTTGCAAGTTATTTTTAATTTATTAATTTTGCACTAATTGTTGTAATGTCCACAAGTTTAGATATCATTGTTCCTATAAAAATGCAATAAAGAGCAATAAATTAGAATAGTTTTTACGAAGATGCAGATTTTCACTGAATTCATGACGTACAATATCTGTAATTCTTATATTTCCAGATATAAATGACACCAATGCCATCAGTATTTCCTACTTGAATGCTTGCAAACGTTTGCGAGTCGATCCAATCCAAGCTGTACAAGAACAAATAGCCGTACATTTTTAATTTTTATATTTTTTTAACTTTAAAAAAAATATTATAGTTTTAGGTGTAATAGGATATAATAAAATCACTATTAAAGTTTAGTAATACGTAGTCGTTTCCACAACCCATTTGATAAAAAATGATGTCATTTAAGTATGCTTGTCTTACCTCCCATTTATTCTACATAATTTATATCTTACAAAAACATTAAAATTTTTTCTGCTCAAGAAAGAGCATTTGGCAAAGAAGTAATAGTCACTGATAAAATATTAGTGTGGATTCGTTACAAACTGAGCCAAATGAATTTTTAATAGATTGCTCATTAAGATATGGTATACTAATAGTAGAAAATGTTAGATGGAGGGATAATTTTGAAAATTTTAAATAAGCTGCCGAAATAATAAACACATGAACTATATGTCCACCGAAACAGATGAGGGTTAATGTGTTAGATTTGTTTAGAAAGATCAGCGTAAAGCCATCCTGCCTTCGGTTGTAGATTATGCGAATAGAGTGTTGCGACAATTTTGGATGCTTGTCAGATGTAGCTATCCGAGAATCATGGGGATAAAGAAAGTATCGACTTTTGAATTTATTGATTATTGATTCTTTTATTTTCTCTGGAAAAAGTTATTTCAGTGTTTTCATCAAGTGATGGGTGTACGCCAAGAATGTCTCTCCTTAAAAGGTTTGTGTTTTTCTCGCCAGCTGTTTTCAGTGTTTGAAACTGTAAATTTCAGTTACATTTTTTCATTGTTCAAAAAATATTGGATGAAAATTCGGTTAATTTTCGCTCATAAATCAAGTTTTACGCAGAAAATATATTTGACCAATGTTTGGTACTTATAAGAAAAATGAATTCAGGTCATCGATTATCTTTTGCTGATATGGAGTGTTTGGAGGAAATTTTCAATAAAGTTCAGTTTGACACACTTGATTTTGAATATACATTTCTGGATGACGATGTAAGTTACATAGATTCTTTTGTATCTAACAAATTTTTTCAAGATAATTTTATCCTGAACTTTATTCTGATTAATAATTCTTATCATTATTGGAATATCAAGGCCAAATCCAATTAGCATTTCAATATCGTAGTGTGCCGTAGTAGATCTTCTACTGAGGTCAAAGGTCAGCAGTTCTTTCCCAAGTAATTTGCATAATAGATTGTGATGTTCCATTTTTTTCGCACTATTCAGCTTTGAAATCATGAATTACCGAACTTTTTCTAGCAATGGAATTTTGAATAGTGATTCTACCTAAAAGAATCAAGAATTACGTATTTTTCTTTTATATTCTTACGAATAATTCTTAATGTGCTTCAGAGTGCCGTGTGCCTTGGAGAAATGCTTGAATTTTATGATTCTGCAGTAAAATTGAATTTGTCTTTTAATAAGCAAATTAATTTGCGAGGTTGGCAATCCATATGTAAAGCTATAAGAGATGTAAGTTTTGCTTTCATATTTTAGAATAGAATTAATGTGGTGGTTTCACCAAATGATCTTGCTAATTTTGACCAGAGTATTTGTTAAAGACGATGTAGTATGATATTCTAAATCTTTTTGATGTGGTTTTCAAGTTTCAAGAATTTTTGTTAAGCTATAATACCCACTTATAACAGAAATCTAAGAGTGTATTTATCGAGACATATTGTTTACTTCTTGTCTTTTATTGTTTTGATGTTTTTCCTATTGTTAATCCTATAATGTTTGAGTTTTGAATTATGAGTCATCATTAATGTCCAAATTTTTTTTTCAGGCACCTTCCATGCAGTATCTAAATTTGCGTTACACATCTTTGTCCGACCGTGCCATACCAATCTTGGCTCGTGCTTTGCGTTCCCAGTCATCGTTAACTATTCTGCATTTGGAAAATGTTTCTCTTTCCGGACGAAACTTAATTTTAGTCGGTTAGTGCGACTCTTTTTCTTCATTTCTATCAATGCCATAAATTGAAAGTGTATAAAATTTGTAACAGAATGAAAATTTTACTATGCTTTAAGAATTATCGTTATAAAAAAGAAAGCATTTCTGTAGAAAAATGCCAACTGCTTTATTGAAATGATGAAGGAATGCTCCTCTCATGTTATCTTTACATCAAGATGGAACACTTTTTACTGAATACAATCTATAATTTCTTCATAATTTTATTATAGGATGTGCATTGAAGGAAATACAATATTGCGAGAGCTTTATTTGGGTGAGAATAATTTACAGCCTGCAGATGGTGCTCACATTTACCAGATTATCACCACTAGTGCATCAATTCAGTTGCTTGATCTGCGGAACAATCAGTTGCAGGTTGGCATTTATTTATAAGTTTGAATTAAGTGAAATTTATTACTGTCCCTGTTGATGATAGATGGAAAGTACGTTTTTTTTGCTTTATACCTATGAAATTTCGAAATAATAAATCACAATGTGAAATTTGGGAAAAGGCTCTGTGGTTCGTAATTTAATATGTTACTAGGGTCAATCGTTCTGCTTTGGAATAGGTGATTCTAATTTAACTGAATGAAGAAATGATCTATTATGGATTTAGGATGGTGGTTTACGTCATATTTGTGATGCATTGAGACACCGTGATACAATGAAAAATAGTGTGCTGTCAGCATTAGTACTATGGAATAATAGATTAACAAGTAATGGAATGGAAGCATTGGCACAAGCATTAGTTGGTTTCGATTATATCGTTTATTTTTGAGTTTGAAGCTTTCAGTAGTATCAGTTTGTTCTACTTGAATGATTTTGTTTTTTAACTTATGAATCTTCTATTATTTTTTGTTAGAGTAACTTGATAGATATTATTTTACGCAGAAATTTGAGAAAACAATCTTATTATTTATTAAATGGCAATTGATATTATTGAACATAAACTTTTTAGCTTAAATATTATATCCAAAATTTTAAAATACCAAAAATCTTCTTGGAATTTGATATATTAAATTTCTACGTTGCAGAAGGAAAATAGTAAATTGGAAACGTTGAATATTGGTAACAATAATTTGCTATTGGAAGGCATTGTTAAGCTTAAGCCAGCATTACAGCAGAATTGTAGTTTACAGCGGCTTGGTCTGCAGGCGACAAATCTTGACTGTCAAGGTATGTTCATTCTTTCCATATTAGAAGTTTAGAACGTGTATTTACTCCTTCCATATGCTAGAAATTTCAGAGTACTTACATCATCGAATCTGAAATTTTCTTGTTTATTTTTATTGGTTGCTGAATTAAGGTTATTTGAAAATTTCTCCAACGTAGCAAGTCTTTTGGTATCCGCATAATAATTGCTTGCGCATATATGAAGACTACTTTAACTGGCCAAGAATACCAGCTTTTAGCATTTTCTTTTAGTGGGTACACTGTTGGTTTTGATCAGAAATGCCATGGTATCTTTTAGTAACTTGAAATTATTGGCAGTGATTCCATTTTGATATCATAAATTTAGCTTAATTTTGTTGAAGATTTAGTTGTCATATGAAGTAAATGTGATAAAAATTTTATGTATGAAGATGATGGATTGTTCGTCGTATTCTCTAATGAAATATTTGAAAATGGTTTTTTAGGTGCAATTGTGTTAGCAGAATGTTTAGCAGATAATAAAGTGATGATAAGGCTGGATTTACGAGATAATCCACATATTGGATCTGCTGGTCTGTTGGCACTTCATCTCGCAATGAAAATGAATACTTCACTGACAGTTTTGAATTTGGATACGTCAGTTGCTCAGAATAACAGTTTAAAGGTTTTGCACTTGCTTATTTGAATAGTATTTTTGTAATACTGTTTGAAATGTATGATTCCATCATATTGTGCATAACAAGTTCTTTTCTTCTAGAATATTGCGAAATCAGGTGTCAGTCTTCTCAGTCGACATGAACGGAATAGCTTAAACTTAAGTGTAATTCAATTTTATTATAATATAGCACATGAGACCGATAGGTTTTTTTTCTTTGCGAGCTATGGCTCTTCATAGATCTGGTCGGTACTTTGTTAAGTGTGTGTTGCTTGTGACTCTGAATTGATATTTTAATTCTCTTTACATACTAATTAGTTTTATGCTGTCTATCTTTGCACCGTTCATTTTAATCGACTAACCAACTGACATAGATGTTTTTCGTTAGCTTTTTCCGTTATTACGTTCATTCTTATGATGCCATAACCAGTATAATATATGAGACTTTAATTGAATTTGTTGAATTACTTTAAATAGAATGGGCTTTACTTTGCTTCGATTAGCACTAATAATAATCTATTTGTTTTGCCCTCTCTCTCTGCTTGAATATAAGAATACCAATATCATATATATTTCAGGTTAAAGAATATCAGGAGCAGTTTAAGGTTTATTACGAGGAGATCAAAATGTTTTGTGAACGAAATAAGGGAATTGCACTTAAAAATCTTTCGGTCCTTACAACTAACCAGGATAGCGCCACTCAAACGAACGTTATGCATAACGAGGCGAATACGGAAGCGACGAAGAACGAGGGAAAGGAAAGCGAAGAAAAGAATGAAATAAAAATGATAAAAAAGGAACATATCAGAAGCTGTAATTTGGAAGGTGCTGAACGAACTGGAACCGTAAAACCTAATAATTCAATTTGGTTGCTTGGTCGATCATCATCCTTAACATGTACTGAAACCGTCGATGATATTTCAGTAAGTGCGAGTTCTTCCTCTTTTCCCTTTTCTACTTTCAATGACATCTCGTATATTAAGCACCTTGCTTTAAACTTAAAATACAATATAGTAAATTTTTAATTATATACAGTTTTATCATCATTTTTGTGGTTTGCTGATAAGTCATGATGACTGAACTCATAAAAACAAGTGAAAATTTTTATTCTTTCGCTCAATTTTATTATAAAGATGCGATAGAAAAGCTAAAATAGTTGAAATGAATGGCATATTTATCTGAACATTCACCATAATAACACATTCGAATATTTAATTTTAGGATTGCTTTCAACCAAAAATTATTCTTCTAGGATACTTAATCAAATCAGTCTCGTAATGAGGTATACATGGAAGTAAACAGTGAAACAGATGTAATAACTTCGAAAGTTCATTATTTGTTTATATTAATTTCATCAATCTTTAGGAACGCGTTGCACAGATGACTCATCATTCAGTGGCATTAATTGAGCGAGTTCCGGATAGTATTACAACTATCAAGAAACAATCATATGAAAGCCATCCTACACTAGTTATTAGAAGTACAATTTTTCTATTACTTAATAAGCAGCGACTATGATAAAACTATTTTTCAGTTATAATAAATTATTTCGTAATACTAAACTTTAAAACATTTTAAAAGGTTACTCTTTTCTAGATATTTGACTCTACTCGGTCAGTAAATAACAGCTTTTTCTATCTGCTGAAAATACAAAGCATAATATATCTTGTTATCTCTATCTTATATGATGATGAAAAAATTTATATAAATTTGTCGAAACATTAAGCAATTTTTACACTGAAAATTCTGCAAAAAAATGAGTTCTGAATTCAGGTGAGCTATCGAAATGCCCATCACTTCCTTCAATAACATCCACTGATCACCCTGAAACTACGGTAAATCCACCGGTGAAAAGAATATCACGGCGATTTACAGTTTCGACCTCAAGCCTGGATGCCGCAAATCCGCGAGATGTTGCTCGAGCGAAATCACGATTTAAGGTGCTTTAGTTCATATGAATGGTTGGGTCATATAAAACTAAAACATAGCAGTAAAGCGATGCTTTGCTAATGACGGTTATATTTGATGGCACAATGACGTGAAAAAATTCGCATTTTTTTAGTGTTTCTATTTTAATGTTTCGAAATTTTTTAGGTTGAACAGGTAGGTCCATGGATTCAGAAAACAGCAACGGCTAAATCGGATGATCGTATTATATTGCATCGGTCACTTAGTGAAAGTTTTGCGGTTGATACACAAGGACCTGAATTTTTGGTTATGGGAGATTCAGCTTTAGAAGTCGAAAATTCGACAACTGAACAACTGAAAGAGTTAAAAAATTTTGGATTTCGATGTATCGATGAAACATCAGAAAGCTTTGGATCTCGAGTTGATAAGGAAAGTGCAAAGGATATAGTATCTCAAGATATTCAAGGAGAAATTCAGTGAATTCTCATGATGATCTAGTAGTTCACTCAGACGAAGAAAATCTTCCATCTAATTCTATGCAATTCACTGCTACCTTTAACCTACGGCGTGTATCAAATACAGCACCAATACAGCATAGCGATGCTACGTATGTGATTAAATGCGCAGATAATATTGCTATGAAGTTTGATATTGAGAAATGCTCTTCTTGCGAACAAACTATTAGTGTGAAACATCCGACAGAGCAATTACGGCAGGAAGTAAGGACTCATGGAGAAAATTCACGAACAGTAATGAAATCTGAGACGGCTTTCTCTTGTTGTTCTGCAGTGGAAGATAACTTAGTGGACGGAGACGTGGTAAAGGAAGTAGTTCGAGATTTAGTCCACTACGTCGTTTATGAGGTAAACAGTTTTTAGGACGACTTCTCTTTTTTGAATTCTAGAATCTCTTAATAATCGACCTGCAATGCAGAGCATAGTTGCAGCTAATTTATTTTTTTAGACAAATGATGACGATTCAGCTTATTACCGAAAGATTTCATGTGGCATTACAAACGATGATTATAAAATTTTACCAACAATTCATTCTTTGTCGTGTGTCTCCAGGTAATTCATCTAGAAATGCATAATGAGCATTCAGTTATGATAGTTTACTTTTGATTTCATTTTATTTTTCATTATTAAAGTTGCATCATTGATTACGTACTCCTCTCTTTTCTTTAGATATAATAAAGAGTGAAGGAGAATAGATGATCAGATTAAAAATGAAATTTTAAGATTAATCCAAACATTAAATTTTCAACTGTAACCAATTTTACTTTCTTGCTTTTTATTTCGAACGTATTAGTAATGTAAACTTCTGAACCATTAAATGATCTATCGTTGAGATATTTGCGATAGTGTTTTATTACTTTAGATATGCCGTCCTCTAAACATTTTCCAATTTAGAATCCACTTTTTTAGCGATTTATTTTTTCATGAATTTGCAGAAGTTCATCAAGCTTCGTACCGAATCCGTCGCATGTCGCAGAAACGGATGAAGATATTGTGCGCATTGTAGTACGTAGTCTGATACGGGATATACTGCTTCAAGAAAAAGAATCACTGAGACGAAGTTTAAGGAAGAAGCGACGGCATCTTATTACGATATCTAACGTGGATCGTAGATCGAGTAGCTGATATTGATCCTGCTCTTAGTACGAGAAACAAGCCCTTTGTAAGTCTTGTAAATAATGGACAGTACTTTTTTAACATTATTCTGATAAGAAGAATATGAAAGTCAGTCTCTTTGCTGCGGCCTTTTAATATTATTTTTATTAGGTGTGTTTCCTGACGTAAAAATTTGAATTTGAATTTCATCATTGTAACTTCGAAATAAGAATTTTATTCTGACAACAAGCCTTTTGTTTCTGTAGTGTCTTTCAGGCATACCATATGAATATGTCAATATTCGAGTGGTTTCCTCAGCTTCTTGCCTAGTATTTTTCAAAGAAATTGGGATAATTTTAGCAACATCACTTTAAAAAAAATTTAATTTGGGCCAGATACTATTTTGCTGTTTTTCTTTTTAGGTGTCATTTTTGATTGAATAGTGTGATTAATTATTAACTTCTTTAAATTTGTCTATGAGCATCTTCAAATAAAGGGACATTATAAAATAAACACACCCGGTGAATAAATGAAAGTAAAGGCCGGTAACATATCTCTTGGATGCATAAAAATTAGATACATCCAGCCAAAATACTTTAATGATTTTATTTTCTAGTCTCGTAGTATATCAGTCGTTAAGTTGTTATAACCTCTCCGCTCTCTTTTTCTGAAATTGTTTCATCTAATTAAAAATGTTTTTTCTTTTTCTTTTCCTTCGTCTACTCGAGTAATTTATTTTCGTTTTCAGACACGTCTTTTTACATTCTTTGCATTGTTTTCCTGTATTTTATTTTTGCAAATGTGGAAGAATCATTTCATACTGGTTTTATTATGTTTGTTCATATTTCGTTTATGTGATAGGAATAAATCATACTTGTATACGGAACAATCTTATACATACGTAACGCAAATGTTAATCGTTACAATCATCAGTGTTATCCAAATCTATCTCTTCTTTTTTATATTTTGGAGAATACTTTCAGTAGAATCCTATTCAAAGGATGCAATGGAAGTTGCCAGAAATCGACAATTGGTAATTTTCTAATTTTTGTTTAGTTCCATCTTGTTTAATATTTAAAATTATTTTTTATCATAATGGCATTCGTTTTATTATTGTTTGGATGTTTATTAATCGAATGAGCTTTTTTTGCCACTCGTTAAAACGTTACTATTGGAAAATGATTAGTTAGGTGTGTTTCTAAACTTCTATATGATGAGTTCGTTCATTAAAACTTCTTCTAAATATTGTAGTAGTCTCATATACAAACAAATATATGAGGTGGAATTTTTCAAATTATTAAAATTTACTGCAGTTGTAATAAAGTATAATACCTCATTTTTTGCTACTATTTGGTTTTCGGTTTTGTGATCGTTATTTACCTGGAATGGTTATATATTTCACTGTCGTTATTTCACTGTATAGTGCCTAATTTTATTTTATTATTTGTTCTTTTGATCTTGTGACAATTGGAAGCATCATATCATCATAACTTTCAGGTAGTCTGAAATAGGATTGATGATTTACTACAGCTATTAAGTTATTAGTTATTGTGGAAGTAATATATTATATTCGGAGATTTTTTGTCAGATGTATAAATCAGCTCTACGAGCTATATGTGCTACAATTGAAGAAATATTATGATTTTTGATTTTTTTATTAAGATTTTGGGAAGCATTTGACCACCAGATGTTTTACTAGAAATTGTAGTATTTTGCTTTTGTTTTTGTTTTTTTCCTTTTTTAAGCTTTCTAAGTTTCAAGAACTTTTAAGTTATTTTCTCATTCAAGTACAATTTTTTTTTGTCTTCAAGTACAGACTAATTTCAAGCCTAGTTAGCGATAATTGAATGATGTAGATTTATTAGAAAAAGGAATGCTCTTTTATTCATTGTAACACTTTCAGTTATTTATTTTTAATACAGTAATTGGTTAGTATTATTAGATTTATTAAAATGTGAAGGTTATACTTGTAAATATAAGTTTCTATCATATGTATTGTATATTTCAATTTCTATAACTAGTAATCAAATTAATAATGATAAATTGTGGGACTGAAACTAAACATTCTTTAGAGAGATCTAGCCATTTCAATTTTTTTACAAAAAAGTACTAGCTTTAATTTATTAAATTTTAAACTTTAATTTCTCATAAACCATAATCGGTAGTTATTTGATAATTTCCTGTTTCGTCTATTGTTATCTTTTCATTACGTCTTTTAAACTTTCTATCGTTCATTAGTATACTGTATTGTTTTAACTTGTGGATTAAATTTGAAATAATTGAAATTTGAAATTGAGTCGAAATTTCACTTTCCTTTTTATTGGTCATTTGAAGGATTTAAAATTGATAGATATGGGAAATTTACGAAAAATTGTATCATATCATATAATTATATGGTTATAAATTAAGAAAAATTCATTATTTTTACGACAAAGTTTGAATTTATATATGAAATCTTTCTATCGATTTGTACTTTTGATCGATTTCTAATTTAATCATTGCTATACTCTTAACAACTTTCCTCATAACTTCTCAGGTTCTTTTGAAGGGACGGAAATCCGTAATTCGCACATTTTTTTAAATGATTTAAAGTTCAATTTCATTCCAATTCTTAATATAAGCTAATTATTTATAAATGAAAGAAAAAGATTTCCAAAAAAGAAAGGGAAATATCAATTTAAACCTAAGATGGGACGAGAAAATATTTGAATATTATATGGACATTACTGAATCTCATTTTGATCCAGTTGATATGATGATACTTTACTAATTAATTGATAGTTATCAATGATCATACAAAAGGCTCAAAGATAAAAATTACTGATGCTTATTTAGTATTATCATCGAAAGATTCTAATTTTTCGCAACTTTATCTTGAGAGGTTTGAATGTAAATAATAATGATATTGATATGAGCATGAATGGATCAAAAGATCTATCTGTTCCAAATGGATCATATTTATCTATAATTATTTTTTAATTATCCTTTGTATGATATGAACCATAAAATAAATTGTTAATTGTATATTTTATTTTACTTCTTACTGATTCTAAAATTACAATTTCTCTTCTTTCCCCTGTAATTTCTGTGTAATTTTTGATGTGCAAATATATAATTGTAATAATATTTACTGATAAATTTGCTACAACTACAAATTATACTAAAACTAAAACATTTTAGCCTAAAAATTCTTAAGTTAAATTAAATAATGCATTATGATTAATAACAAATAAGATATCATTAAAATTTCATCATCTCTAATCGACCTGTTAAATGATCGAGAATTTCTAAAAAAAAAAAAGATGAAAAGAATTTTGAAGGAAGAACAAATTATCATCATAATTTCGAATATATTAAAATGTTGAATTACAAATTTCAACATTTCTCCCTTTTTTTCTTCTCTCAAATATTTTGTTTACAATGTATTTTTATCATAAAGAGCGGAACTATTAAAATTCTTCAACAAACTGCAGAAATAGTTCCACTCTTGCAATTATAAAGCTCAGCAAGTTTCGGGGTAATTTAAAATAAATGCGGAAATTTCATAATCAGTAATTTTGCTATTAGCACAGTTTTTTTTCTAATTGTCAAATTTTCAAAAAAAAAAAGAAAAGATATCAGTGTCTTAGAGAGAGAAAGGTAGAGAGAGACAGAGAGAGAGAGAAAAGAGAGTGATAAATAAAATGATAGTTTATTTTAATTTTTTCATTATAAACATTGAATTAATTCATTTTGAAATTTTCGAACCGTTGAAGGGAAAATTTATTATCAATTATAATTGATATGTTTAAATGGCAACATTTTTTTTTTTTTAAAAAACTTATTTCAATTGTCAAGAGGGTAAAATTATATGAAAGGTTAAAAGGTAAATAAATAAATCAATAAAGTCTATTCTGCTATATATTTAAAACTTTGGAAAAAATTACGAAATAATGATAAATGTAATTGATCTTTTCTCGAATAATTCATTATTCGCGAGAAATTTCAATAATCAAATGATTAGGAAAATTTTTTTTTCTTTAACTGATTAGAGAATGACGAAATGAAAAAACGTTTTTAAATAAAAATTTATTTGATTTCATCGATTGCATTTCTATCGATTGTTTTCATCTCATTCTTCCATATCATTTATCATTGATTTTTGCACATTTCAAACTTATTTCATTAATTTTATCTAATCATATATCAATTAGTCTTTAATTTTTAATATTGATATAATCAGCAGTATGATAAGTTTTTATATTAATTATATCATATCATATCTGTCAAATAAGCTAATAGATATTATTAAAAAGTTGTAGATTAATTATTCTAAGTTTCAAATGATTTCTTTATTGTAAAAAAAAGTGAATAGGTAGTGATGAAAATGGAAGAAGGTAAAAGTAATAGGGTAAGTGAAATTGAAAGATATGACTTGTATACTACTCTCTTCTTATGAATCATTAAAGTTGCTAAAACCTGAATTTCCTAAGTATATTACTAAATGAACAATAGCTTTTAGCTTATATATACATATAAAGAGAAAGGTACACAATACACAATATATGCTATAAATTCTTTATCTATTCTCACCTAAAAAAGAAAAGAAAACTTAAGTAAATAATAATGATAATGATGATGATGATGATGATGATGATGGAGGAGGAGAAGAAGAAGAAGAAGAAGGAGGAAGAAGTTAGAATTGCTTGTATGATCGATTAGAAGAAACGGTTGTAGAAGTATTAATCAAACTTAGGTTCTTATATATCTATCATTTTCTCTCTCATTTATTTCTGTACTATTTATTTACTTTTCATTATTCATCAATTCTATCACTTTATTGATTTTTATTCTTAAGTTTTTTTTTTTGCTTATTTTGTTTATTAAAAATTAAGTGAAATATAAATTTGCATAAATTTATTTAAATTGTTACTTTGAAATATCAAATATTTGCATATCATTGATTAATTATATATATTTGCATATCATTGATTAATTATATTTTAAAATCTTATCATTGTTATCAGATTTGTTTATCGGATGTTTTCGAAGAATTTTGATTTAAATTTTGATATGCTCATTTATTTAAGTAAATATAAATAATTGCAGTAATGCATTGATTATATATCCGAAGGAAGTTATGTCAATTTATATTATTATCATTATTCCATTCTTATCATTCACATTTTCCTTGATTCGTCGTTCATCAAATTATACCATTGAAACATTTCCGGATTCATTAGCTCGACCGGATCTTTGCGGTATTAATTCTCCAGGATTTGCTTGTGATCCGGATCAATTACTGCAACGTTTTAATCATACCTTTTCCGGTAAGTTTATGATTATTTATCATCTTATAGATGCAATTTGTCACTTTTCTTTTTTTTTTATTAATAATGATACGATAATTTGATATACTTATGATAATTTGAGGTGCTGAATATTTATCACAACATTTGCAACGAATTCGTTATGCGACAAATTGTTCATGTTTGGAAGAGGATAGATTATATGGTCATTGTTCTATCATTAATCCGCATGGATATACGATATCAATCGCTGTTATGAAATCAATTGCGATAAATAATGATACGATGTAAGCTTGTTTTGTATATATTTTGAAATAATCTTTTATTATTATTATTATTTTTATTCAGTTTATTTTCAATAAATTATTTTCTTTTGCAAAAACAAAATTTGATTTGAGGATACTTCCTTCTGAACTTATCATACACAGAATGATATATTATAGCTAATATGTTGATCCAATCTGATCAACTTTTTTCATGCAAAAAGAAATATGTAAATAAAATTTAGGATAATTTCAAAGATGTTATATATATTATTTGTTTTAATAAAACAAAATATTACTTGCTTCAGGAATTCGAAAAGGTTGATTGATTCACTTCGGATATTTGCTGAAAATTTACGACAGCGGCAAAACCGTGGTCAATGCGCTGATGATGCATTGATTGTAGCAATTGCCAATTGGAATTTTGTAAGTTTCAAATTGATTCTAAATCATTTCAAATTTTAAAATGACCAATTATTTGAATCAAATCATATAATCTATCTATTTTAGGTTTATACATCGGTAGGTGAAGTGATAGGAAAGGTGCTCACACCAAGCGTTATCGCGAGAATAAGTCAAGAAGCAGGTATTTTTATTTTAATCATATAAATAAATCCTATGTAAATAAACTATTCAGTACGGAGAATTGATATCAAAAATGGGCAGACGAAAAAGAAATTATATCACAAAATTTATCAACTAGTTCTTATAACTACTTGATAAAAATATTTTTAATATGATAAGGACGACTTGAATTATTGTGAATGAAAAAAGAATGAAATCAAATACTAAGTGCCTAAATAGTTAATAAGATTTAATAATATAACTCAAAATTTCAATACATGATATGATAATATTTTTATGTCGTTGTAAACTCCAAGGTAAACATATAGATGATAAACATTTCTTGATCAATAATTTAAGTTATAAATTGATTGAATCGATTTCGAACATTAAAAATACTATTTGAGATATTTAAAATAGTAAGAAAACAGAAGTGAGATAAAATTGAAAGATATTAAAGTATATATTGCTTCTTGGCTGATAATAACATATCATTTGCTTTTATTTTAGTAATATTCTTTCTTAGAGTTAGAAAAATAATTAGGCTAATATTCTGTAATTAGCTATTAGCTAAGAAAATATTTAATTTAACAAATTTTATCATATAAAAATCGTAGAATTGATTTTATAATCGATAAATTATGAGATTTTTTCATAAAACTTTCTAAACTTTCTCAAACTTTTTTGGAATATATTTTGACAATAATGGAAGATAAAAATAATCATTTATCACTTAATTTTAGAGCCACTATTGTCCAGCGCTAATTATCTATATGGGTTAACATTTATGGTTGATGGATATGGACAATTTTTACAATATTCGGCTCCAGATACCGAGAATAAGTCTTGGAAGATGATATGGTCTAGCATAATGAGTAATTGGCTTAATATTTTCCTCAGTTTAATTGTCCTAATTAGCTTTGTAATATTGATTGTCCTTATTGTTATGCGATTTTGTTGTAACGAAAACAGAAATATATAGTGGGTAGGCAAGTTACCCATTAAATATCAAATTATTTTGTCTTTCTCTTAAAAAAAAACTATTCTATCTCAACTTTATCACTAAAAATAAAGATTATTTTTCCAAAATATATACATTCTTTTGTTCTATACTATTATTATCTCTCAATCCTACTATTAATGCTTTTCTCGACTTTTCATCGAGAATACTATATTGCATTAGAATTCAAGTATAACCAAAATTATAGTTATGCACAAAATTTTTGCTCCACAATAATCATTGATTTGTGAAATTGCTTGTTTTATAGCAAAATAATTACAAATAAATTTATTGATAGTATTGATAAAAATGATAAAGATGTATTTATTACAAAATATATCGAATATAATTGGTCTATAAATTTCTCGATACTTCTACATTACTTGGAATGATCTCTTAGAATAAAAATGATCAGATCATGCAACAATTGTAAAGAAGCAAACGAATATAAAACGACTGTTATCTAAAAATCATTATCATTATTTTAAAATTTTTATCACTAAGATTAAACGGATGATAATAATTCGAATTGTCTGATATCTAGATGAAATTAACAAAAGATTATCATTCAAAGGATTATCATTTAATGTAATGCATAATTGCATTTTTACAAATTATTAATTTGCATGCTTGCAAGTTTATGCAAATTTTTATTGCAGCAAAAAGTTACATTTAATTTGACAGTATGATTTGTATCTCAATTACATATTATCGGGATTTGTTTAAAAATAGAACGTATAAAATCAATAAGATAGCGGGAATATCTTATGAGGATTAGAATTTAGTTAAGAAAAAGCGGGAAGATTTGCTATGAGAAATTCTGGAATATCATTTTGAAAAATTGCTAAAATTTTTCCTTAAAATAGACAAACTATTGGATTGGATTAAAAGATACAGTATCAAATTTTTCCAAAACGATTCCTGTAATAGTTTTTTTGTAAAAATTATACAGTAAACAATGACAGTATATATATAAGAAAAAAATGCAAAATATTATGGAAGTTTTTTGAGAAAATATCAATAAAAATGAATTATAATAAAATAATAAAATTTTATTTTCTACTCTATCCATAGTAATACTTGAGAAATAATGATTTTATGCCTCATTTATACTCAAATATTCTTGATATTTTTGGAATAATTTTGAGCCAAATTAGCCAAATTTAGTGGCCAATACAATAATGTTCACTTATTTATAATATTCAATTCCTCCTTAGTTTTTCTTTTTTTTTTGCATGACAATGATTAGTTTAAATTACAAATAACTAATAATAGTAATAATAAAAGATAAAAAATATTGATTAGTTATGATTGGAAAAAAAGATAACATTTAAATACTGTATATAACTTTAGTGATAAGTTATATATCATTTTTGATAGCTAAATATGAGTTGGTTTCCAAAAGTTAAGGAAGTTGGATTATTGAATATGTCATAAACTCGTGCAAATATCACTGTGGAAAAATAATGATAAAAGTATTGATTAGTTAGTCAAACAATAATTAATTAGCATTGGTTCATATCTCTTATCTTTTATCATTATAAGTTATTGATAAACGGAGTACGGTAAAAAAAAAAAAAACGAATAGAAATATAACATTATCTATCTTTTATACAATCAAACAAAATTTTGCAATATTTCTACAACAAAAAAAAGAAGAAAATTGCTATGGAAATGGATCATGGATCGCTGCAATCACTACTTCCTGAGCTTGATGGGATAGCCAAACCGGTATGTATCGTTATCAATGTATCACAATTAACACTGAATGCCGGATAATATAGACCATGTGGCATATTCCTTAAAGATAAATATTTATTTATTTATTCCAGCAAATATATAAAAGGAATATTTTCTTATACGAATATGTAAGTGTCGTAATTTCAGCGAAATATTTTTTTTTCATTTTCTTCTTTATGCTTAACAATAATAATAATAATAATAATAATTTATTATTATTAATATACCGAAATGCAACTAATTGCCCTTCATAATTCCGTTGTGTATCGTTGATAAAGAATGCGAGAGTACCCTTATTACAGTCGAGTAACACTCCGATTACGGATCCAATACCGATACCACCGATAATTCGACTATGATGCATTCCGTTATGTAAGTACCATGAACGTTCACCATCGATATACATTGACCAACCGTGTAAATCTTTTCCTAAAATCATTTTACAATTGCTAATCTTAACTCTATCTTAGATTAAAAATAATTACATTTTCATTAAACTACTCGAGATTTTCAAATAAATGTTCACTCCTCGAGATTCTCAAATAAATGTTCACTCCTCAGGACCCTCAGATAAATGTTTACTCTTCAAAGTAAATCATTCGTGTATTTTTCCTCGGGATTTCGTGATGAATAAAAAGAAGTGGAAGATGCTTGTTGAAGATAAAAGTTATACCAAGCATAATATGACGATTGAAAGCACTTTGCGCTACACCGACCACAACATCAGCATTTCCTCCATGGCGTTCCACCGTTATCTCCCAGTAATGTATCCCGCGGGAAAATGCTATGGAACCGCATAACGTTCTATATTCCATTGTTGTTCCAGTAACTGACATACATTCATTGGATAAGGCCAAATCACTTTGTGAAATTGATTTACTCAGTTGAAACCAAGCTACTGGAAAAAATTATACTTAGACGTAAGTTTACGAAACGATCAGCAACAATCGATCAATCCAATCAACTCAATGATTGATTATTAAAAGGATAATTTCCAAACAAATTGCATAGCACAAGATTATCGTCGTCAAATTTATGCTTGTATCAAGAAATGCTACTTTTTATAGAATTCCATATTTTCGAAATGGATTACTAACCTTCAGCTGTTTGAAGGCATATCATATCACTATATGAACTTTCACCAGCTGCATTAAATGCCTTAACTCGTGCATTGTATACTGTATTAAAATGTAGGCCATCAATTGTGCATATCGTATCTCTTCCACAGTATACTTCCTATAAAAATTAAATTTGATCTTAATTTTAGAATTGAATTATTTAGAAATGTTATTTTTAAGAAATAAATTATTTTTATTTATTTGTAACAAAAATATTAATTAATATCTCTTATCATTGCATCATATTCCTTCGTTACAGTATGCACAGTTTACAGTAATCAGATATGGTTACCGTACACGCGTAATTTAATGATAGCAAGAAATTTAAATGGAAAAATAACCTTAAACAATCCATCATCAGAACCAGAATCAATCTCTAATATAAAGCCATCAATTGCACAATCATCATTTTGCGCTTTCCATGCGATAGTTACCGAATTATTCTCAGCAACACATTCCGCCGTTTCAATTAAAGGCGCATTTGGTACTGAAAGAAATTATTAAATCACTTTTGAAACAAAAAAAAGGCCAATGAATTATACATTATAATAGTTGAATATTTTGATATAAAGTTCATAATGATCAGGTAAATTATCAGATCAAATATTCAATTTGCTTAATCACAATCACCACAATCACGAAACAATCACAATAATGACATGATACCATGGTAGATTATCGAGAAATAGAATAAATAAGATTGATGCTAACTAACTCTATTCTCATATTTCCTAGATTAATTAGATTAATAAAATTTATTTTCGTTATCAATCAATTTTAAACTTATCATTTATTATTTAGTATGATGAAATGACTAAGTGATACTTTCAATTTGTCCGTTTCGATGTAAAAAAATTAATTGAAATTAATTAAATAATGTTTTTAAGATTTCAGAATTAATCAAAAATTTTTTCCTAAATTGTATTTTAATTTGATAAAGTCATAAATTTAATCTTTGAATGATTGCTTGAGTCAGCTTTCTTATCAGTTCTTTCTTATCAGTTGATTTATAATTAAAATTTCAAATATTATTGATATATATACCATGGAATGCGTATTTAAATTAACTTAAATAAATAAGCTTTACCAATGGTTGAATCACCGTTCTTTCTTATCAGTTGATTACCTAAATGAATTAATTCTTGCTAATTGTATTTTATCATTAATTGATTAAAAAAAAGTATTATTTAAGAAGCATTCAATTTTTTAGTTTGTTTTTGTAGAAAAAAACTTTGAAAGATCAAAGATGATAAGTTTTTTTGAAAAATTAAAAAACTACGCTGTAACCTTTTGCTTATTTAATATTATCCGCAAAATGAATTATTTGATAAATAAGAAATTAATTTCTTAAGTTCGGTTTATTCCATAATATATAAATAATTTTAGTTTTCCTTAGTTTGATAAGAATTTTTTTCTTTAATTTATCTGTATAGTTTGAATTGATAAAAAATTCGTTTCGAATTTTATATACTAATATTGTAGCTTTAATTGATTGCCATTTATAAATTTTATTTTCATTTTGATTACTAATAGTAATTTCAAATTATTTTATTTATATGCTATATAAATATATCAAATAATCAATATTGTAGAAAATTGTTGCTATATACAAATTTATAAATTATAATTTAATAATTAATAATTTAAAATTTTCGAGAATTTTTCAATAAATTTTAATCTCGAATAAAAACAAACAAAAAAAAATACCTTTCAATTGAGCAAAATCCAATGTTTGTATAGCATACTGTAAACTGTTAACATCTAAATTTAGTATAAAGTCGGGATCAGCTTCCGGTGTTGTTTGCATTTCTTTATGCCATAGAAATTCTTGCGTTGTCGCACGATTGATTAACGCGCTACTTACCTAAATTAATTTTATCACTTTATTATTTCAACTATTATTATTGATCGTTTTAAAAATACAACTATAATGATGAAATATAGGAATTATTGATTTTTCGATTAATATCAAAATTATACCTTTTCAATTTTATTAGATTAATATATAATAAAAAGTTTAGATGCAACAATCATTTTGAAAAAGTTTTCTTTTTTTTTTTTAAGAGAAAGAATTTAATATTAAAGCATTGAATTCATTTTTATAAAAAAATTTAACTAAAAATTTTTTTGCTATTAAAATTTATAAAAGCTTATTCGATAAATAAATCAAACAAAAAAAAGATATATTTAAAAATTAATTAAAATTATCATTAATTTTGATATCATTCATCATCACTTAACTTAACAAACCTGTAAATAAGTTGCCGGATCAGGTTCCTTGAGTACTTCAATGCAGAATTGTATGAGAGCAGTTGTTTTTGATAATTTTGCAGTACAACGACTAATTTGTTCTTTAAATATTCGTCTCTAAAAATGATAAAAAAATCGGATTAATTTGATATCGTTAAATTTAAATACTTCTGTAATTTATATGTAAAATTTAATCGATAAGAAAATACTTCTTCGTTGATCTGTTATCCGAAAATTGCGAAATATTCTCTTTTTCATGCTATTATCAATTTTTCGACATTCTCGACGATTTGATATTTAAATATTCAAATGACTTATATTCACTTCTATTGCTTCATTAATTTTAAATTTAATCAAATTGAACAAATTTAAACTTTCAACTGATATTCGGAGGAAAAAAGATATGATATATAGAATAGAATTGTTATGAAAAATAATCTATCAAATAGAATTGATTTGATGTTGATAATTTTAAATTATCGAGAATTCATGTTTCGTTAATAATTCAACTTAACCAACCTTAAAGTCTTTCTCTTCTTCCACATACTGTAAGAGTTTTTGCTTCCTCTGTTGTAATTGTTCAATCATTGAATCAATTTGTACTGTTAATCTGTGTTGAAAATCAAGACAATTCACCTAAAATTAAACTATTCCATATCATATGATGATAAGAATCGTATCGATCAAACAATCAATCAATCGATCGATTGATTGATTGTTTGATTTGAAAAATTTGAAAATTTTAGCTTTATCCAAATTATTTTAACGTACAGAGATAGTATCGTTAAGCTGTTTAAGTCGAGTAATATCTTCCGTTGCATGTTTTGCTTTTTCACTTAAAAGTTGTAAAGTTTGTGATAATTCAGCCTGAAATTCAAAAAAATCAATAAGATAGTTTATTGCCAAAAAGAATTCATAATATTAATAATATAATCATATTATCAATTATTATAATATTTCATTCTGATCGTTATCAGATATAAAAATTATATAACGGATGGATAAATTTTGGAGTGATAAGAAAAACATTATCATATTGCTGATTGATTGATTGATTGATTGATTGATTGATTGATTGAAGGAAAAATTTGTCGAATTATTAAAATTTATTGCATTTGTTTCCATTTTAACAGTAAGACATTTTTTTATCACTTTCCTATTGCTAGATTGGCAAAATACACTCGAGTTAACTAGCAAAATGATAGATCACTTGTAGTGATAGTAAGCTAGAAGTGTTTGTCAAACTTTTATCATCAGAGATAGCACAGTTATAATTAATGATTATTTTCAGAGATGATGCAATGATATTTAATCATTATCAATTCTCAAATTATCATCTATCTTAAAATACTTTTGGATAATTCTTTGTTTACATTATGTTTACTATTTATTACAATTCTTCTCTTCCTCATGCGTTTTGTTAAATATTTTTTAAAAAGGCAATAATGATAATTTTGAATATTTGAAATATTGGAAATTGAATATTTGAAATATTGGAAATTAAATTTGAAATATTAGAATGAAATATTGGAATGCTAGAATTACCCGGAAAATTTAATACAATCCAAAATTTTTTAATGGCCAAGCAATAATAATTTTACAAACGATCATCATCCCTACTCTAAACGATTCAATTATTGCTAAATTATTGAAATAAATTTTTTTTGTTAAAATTTATTAAAATAATTGAATGATCGATTAAATTTATTATTCATTTAAAAATTATTTATTTAAATTTAAATTAATTTGAAATTAAAATTTTAAAATTTATTACTCATTTAATTATTAGAAATAAAAAAATTATTCAAATTTTAAATTCCGCATTTATTTCAAAGCTTATATAAATTGTTTTTGAAAGATAGAAGAATATTTGAAGAAAGATTTATGAATAATTCATATATATATATATATATTCTATGGCATTGTATCATCTTAAACGATATTTATCGTTTTTATCATTTCCTATTTTCTTCTTTTTATTATCATTCCATCTATTTGTTTAGATAATTGTGATGGAATGATATGATAGGATGGATATATGTGTTAACAATGTGTGGCTTATTTCCTTTAAAAATAAATAAAACATTTGGCTCATTTCCTTATTGAAATATCATACAATAATGTCATCCTTTTGGCCATTCTTTCATGTATCACATCGTTAGAAGAAATCTTGGCTATATAAATCAAATTTTGATTTATAAATTGTCCAATTTGACAGTTTTTTTTTTTATCTTTCTTATAAATTCAATAAGACTAATTTTCTTGGAAATATAAGGAAGTTGAATAGGGACAAGATTTAATTTTATTAGGCATTTTATGATAATAGTAACTTCTTTAGGGCCTTTCCACAATATTTTGGATATGTTATTTTAAATGATATCAATAAATTAATTCTTCGACGGTTAAATTGGAATGTATGATAAAAGATTGATAAATAAAATAAAAACTTATCATAAATTAATTAATTTTTGAAGAAATTAATTTTTAATAGAAATATTAATTAATTTAAAAATTATATATAAATATATTTCGATTAATTATTTATAAAACGAATAATATATATGAATGTATAAAATGAAATGAAAAAAATTCAATTCTTTTGATTCAAATTTTTACTAATATTTATCCTATTGATGGATTTCTTTTTTTGGCCAAGACTTTATAAAAGGAGATATAAAGGGACAAGCCTGAAAATAAATTACTGTTACGCTTTTCTTTCATTGATTTGCCATCATTTCTTAGATATTAGGCCATCTAAATGACCACAATTTAATGGCCTCACGATTGATTCGATAAAATGAAAATTATATACTTTCTCTTCCTTTCCCACTCTCTCGCTCTCTCTCTCTCTCTCTCTTTTCCAGGCTTGATTGATCATTTAAATGAGGCTATAGTTGTCACATTAAATAGCCTATAATTTAAAATTATACAATCTTCCATCTAATTCATCATCAGATCAACTGCTGACTCATAACATCAATTGATCAATTAGTATCACTAAACGATATTAGATCATCATCAATTTTCCTATTTATTCCGAACTTAACAATTATTTCCAATTGACACTTAATCTTTGTCGAATTCGATTACTAAATAAATTAAATTCGAATAAATTTATCACAAAATTGTGATAAGCTTAATTATCAATAAATCATCGAGATTTCCCCACATTTTGCCCGAAGTAATCAATAAAGATAAATGGATTAAATTCCAATAAATTTATCATAGACAAAACTTTCAATCTTAATTATCAATAGATCGTCGAGATTTCCCTACATTTTGCCTGAAGTAATCAATAAAGATATTCATGCAAAAATAGCCAAAGCATAACCTTCTCATAATGCTTATGATTACCTCTATTCATAACAGAAATAATTTTCATTTCTTCAAAGAAATTTCTATTAACAATTTTTGCTAGTAACTACAATTTTTACGTTTCGAATCAAACATATCACGAGAATTCCACGTAACTTACGTTAATTGACGTATGCTTTTCTGCTTATTGCTAAGAGTAATCATAAAAGCAGCGTCAAATTTTTCTAAATCAATTTTATGCGATAACATATAGTTTATCTGATATCATAATCAACATTCCAATACGATTAATTTAAGGTAAGAGGTCATAAAAGTTTCACACATTCCCTCTATTCTCTTTCTTATCATTAGGTGCTAATTTTATCCTTTACCCTTTGACATTATTCTCGTCATTAAAAGATCAAAGAGAAATTGCTGACAAATTAGTTTATGTATTGTTGGATCGAATAATATGAGTTCGTTGGATAAAAGCTATTAGGATGTGAAAAATTCTGAAGCACAAATTTTTTCTCTCTCTTCCTCTTTCTCATTATTCCCTCTATCTTTTAGATCTCGAGAACAGCTGCATCATCAACTAGCTCCATCATAAATCTTAATGATAGGAAAGATTTCTGTAAAACACGATAATGATAAGATAAACGACAATTGGTTTGATAGTTTGGTGAAATAATGTCAGGTCATTGTCATTGTCATCATCAATATCTTCTGGATAATCCAAATTTTGGTCTAAATAAACGAATATCATATCAACTGTTACATCTTGCTACTTCTATATATTATTATCATCAACATTTCCTCCCTTTCTTCTTTCTATGATTGGTTTGGTTTATCTGAAAGATTGATGATAACATTTCAAGAAATGCAAATTTCTCCCTCGGGAAAACGAATCATTTCTGCTATTCTTCTAATTAAGTTCCTTTTTTTTTTTTTGGAAATAATTACAAGATTGGAAAAGTCGATTTCATTATCGTTTATGGAAAAATTGCAATAGGATTTAATGATATGGTAGGAAGGGGTTCATTAGAAATGAACATATGTTCTTAACAACAGGTCATCAAGAAATCAAAAATCATGTTGAAAAGGAGAGAAGATGTGGAAGAAAGAAAAGAAGGAAACAAAACACCGAATCGTCGTATCATATCATAAATATCTTCACGGCAATTTCTTTCATCTTATGAAGTCAATAATTGTAAACCTTCTGAAATTTCACACCTTACAAAGAGCAATGGAAGAAAATTGCAACCTTAACCTAAATTCAAACTTTCAAGAAATCGCTTCTTTGTTACTGCTTATTTGAAAAAGAGAAGAAAAAAAACATATGAATATCCGGAGGTATATTTTTAATTTAAAATATTAAATGAAATTTAAATATTCAATTTCCGTATCAAATGTTAGGGATATTTATCTAAAATATGAAATGGAATTTAAATTACAAAAATAATATTCATTTCCTTTATCGAATATTATCCGAAATATGAAATGGAATTTGAATAGAAAATAATATTCAATCACCCTATCAGATATTAGAGATATTTATCTAAAATATGAAATGGAATTTAAATTACAAAAATAATATTCAATTACCCTATCAGATATTAGAGATATTTATTTAAAATATAAAATATGAAATGGAATTTAAATATTATTTATTTTCTCTCATCAAAATGCTATTCAATAATGCACACTTTGCTAAAAGCAATTATTTTAATTAAATAAATAGACTTTCCGATAGGCTTTTGATGATTTGAATAAAAATGTATATTAAAAAAAAAAAGAAAAAAATTTTCCAATAATAAATTTCCCATTTACATATCTGTTCTGATAATTATAATTATTAAAATGCATCAATGATAATTGATTATTTTCCTGTCATATCTTGTACATCCATCCATTTCATTTCATTTCACCTGTTAATAATTTAAAATTGTTAACATCAATAAGTGTTCCACGTTGATGTTCTTCATTTTAATAAATGCAAATATTACAAAGTTTAATCATCTTGTAATAGAAAGATGAATGATGCTAAAAATATAGTAATACTGATAAGATAGAAAGATGAATGATGTTAACAATATAGTAATAATGATAAGAGATATCTGTATATCTCAATTAATCAATTATCATTAATTTTCATTTTATATACATTTTGACTGAAAATTAATTTTATGCAAATTTATTTTATTTTTATATGTAAATATTTTGTTTGAATAAAAAAAGTACGGCTAAAGGTAAAAGGTCATCATGATGGTAGATAAATATTCAAATATTTTAATCTGTCAAATTTTATTATCCTTTAAATACTGGCTGAAATTTGTAATCAAATGATCTATAATCTAAGCAAATAAGAACGCTTTGATCAATATAACTAAGATATTGATTATTTTGATTATTTCGGGAAAGATTTTGGATCAATATGCTTTTGAGTAAGCAAACCTAAATTATTCAAATGATTAATTTGATAATATAATTTTCAAAAAATATATTCAAGAAATATATGAGATTATAAGAAAAGATGGGAAATTTATGCAAAATTGCTAAAAAGTAATCATACTCATTGCACATAATTTCATATTTTTTTATTATCAAAATGATCAGCTACGATTGATTGCAATCATATAACCTTTGACCTCATTTAACTACTTATTTAATACATATTCCTATATATTCGCATATAAATTGTTCTATTGAAAATCAAATTTCAATAGTAACTGATGAGTAATCCTATCCCTTATCCAATTTAATATTTCATATTTCTAAATTGTTCGAATTTGTTGTGATAATCAGAGTGACACAAATTACAATCAAAATGACACAAATTACCATCAAAGTGACACAAATTACTTCGTATATGGTTAAATAAGCGAAGTAAACAAGAAATTAAAATGATGAAATTAAGAGTGTAAATTTGGTTAGGCAGTGGATAGGCCTTTTCGAACTGAGCTAATTATTTTGACATGCCAATATAGGCCTGAATTTTCATACTAAGGCTTAATTGTGTATTTGGATAAAGTTAAGCTTATTGAAGAATTATTCCCAAAATCACTCATGCATATATAACATAAGATTTATTATTTGACTACTATCATCTAATCAAACATTATCATAACTGATTTATCGATAATAATTTTAAAAATGAAAAATTGAACAATAGTCAATATTAGGAGAATAATTTATCAAAAATTATTTTTATTAATAAAAAAATTTAAAATTTGAGCGAAAAATTTTAAAAGAATGGAAAAAGAAAGAAAGTTTAGTTAAAGAAAGAATTAAATTTATATTTAATTTAATTTAAATTAATTTAGTTAAAGAAAGAATTAAATTTATATTTAATTTAATTTAAATTAAATTAATTTAATTTAAATTATTCAATTATTGTAAATAAAAATTTTTAAATTTTTTTGATTTATAAATTGTTTGATTTTAAAAGCTTTCAAATTTTACAACTTTTAATATTTGAATACATATTTGTATGGCATTATGAATGATTGTTGAAAAATTCCTTTGGGAATCAAAGATTATAAAATGATTTAAATTGAACTTTATTCCGCCTTTTTCTCCTACTTTTTATACTTTATCTTATTTCATTTAAATCAAGCTTAATACTATCAATAATAAATTTATCATTCTTGTCTTATTCAAATTTATGCTTTTATACTCTGTCTCATTTCATTCAAATTAAATTTAATACTATCAATAATAAATTTATCATTCTTGTCTTATTCAAATTTATGCTTTTATACTTTATCTTATTTCATTCAAATCAAACTTAATACTATCAATAATAAACTTATCATTCATATCTTATTCAAATTTATGCTCGAAAATATTCCCTATTATTTCAATGATTGATAAATTAGACGATAAATTAAAGAGCATTTTGCTATTCGGTCATAATAATGAAATTGAGGATAATAAAAGGGATCATTAATGTGTAATTGAACCAAGGCGCTTTTAATTGAACCAAGACGGTTCAATTTAATTGAACCAAGAGGTTTTTTTTTTTTAATTGACTTAAGTGCGCAATTTTTGCATATTTCAAAAGTTATTAAAATATACCATCTGGAATTTTTTAAAAAATAAAAATAAACATTTATAATATTGGATAACATTTGTAGGAAAAAGAATTTTAAAATAAAATTAAAATTTTGAAATTATTACTTATTGTCTTCCTATTTGATTATATAATAATTATATTACCAGTAATTGCTATACATATAAATTACATACATTATTTGTATTGCTAATGCAAATACAAATAAAAAATGTTTTCCGTTGCTTGTACAATAAAAGTTTATATATATGTATATATGTGTGTGTGTGCGTATGTGTGTATGTGTATGTGTGTGTGTATGTGTGTGTGTATGTTTTTGCATTTTACTAATACAATAACGAAAAATGATGTTTTTTTGTATGTAATAGAAAATATTAAAAATGTCTGCCAATAAATATAAATTGTATGTATATATTTTGTTATAACAATAACAATGATCAATTGTAATTTAATTTAATCGTAATTAATTGATTAATATAAATAATAAATAATTGATATTAATATGAAACTTATTTGAACCTTTTGTGTTTTACATATTTTATCGAGACTTTGCACATCATGATTGGAATGTTTCGTCTCTTGTAAACATTGACAACATACGGCTATTCGGCAAATCATACAATACATTGAAAGATTCTCACATGGATGATTTGAACATTTCGAATCTTTCAATAAACCAATTGTTGTCCGATATGATCGTCTAAATTATTTAACTAAAAGTTCATGTCAAAGTTCATCATATTAGATTCGAGAAAAAGAAGAAGAAAGAAAGAAAGAAAAGAAAGAAAGAAACTGTTGCATATATTTTGCTGCATATTATTTATGCTTTCATTTTTATTAAATTATTTAAAAACAAAATAATAGGTCAAAGTTCATCATATTAGATTCGAGAAAAAGAAGAAGAAGAAGAAAGAAACTATTTCATTTCATTTTTTTTCTTCAAATTTCAACAGATGGAATAATTTATTCATAAATTATAATTTATGAATAAATTATATTAAAAAAAAATTCAAGGAATCAATTAATCATAATTTATTAGTATTTTACTGTATTCTAATGAGATTGGAGAGGAGGGAGGGAGGGAGAATTAAAGAGATAATAATAAATTAAATTTATGATAATAATAATAATAATAATAATAATAGAAGATACCTTGCAGATGGTATTACTAATTTATGAGATGCTAAAGGTCCACGAGCTGGATGTAATGAATTTTGACATTCTTGACAATAGTAAATATCACATTGTTCACAGAAAACATTAGCTATCGCTGGTTCATCGGTATCACATAGCTAAAATGTCAAAGTTCATCAACAAATAAAAAGCACTGCAACATACACACACATAACATGTAATTTGATATTTTTTTTCTTATCAAATATTATATTTCAAATTATCTCGACATCCTTTTTGTATCTAATTTTTTTTTTTAGACTAATCATTCAGTATCATGGAAGTTTCGTAGCAATTTCGAGAAGTTTAGTAGCATCTTCGAGAATATCTCGAAATACAAATTAATCAATTTTATAGTATTTTAATAACTTCCATTTAAGCTATATACAATAATTATATTACGGTAATACTCAAAACTGATAAACTTACTTGACAGTTATAAGTTTGTTCACTATTACCAGCCTTATCTCGAGCTGATAAATTACCTGAATGATACCTGAAATTGATTAATCCTTATATTCAGCATTTATTCTTATAACTATGTAGAAGAAGTAATGAATGGAATTCAGGTAGACGATGCAGGTAAGTAATAGAGGTAAATAATAATTTCTTCCTAAAATACCTTTTGATAACATTAACAAGGGCATTATTAATTGGCATTAGCATAACAGCTTGCTCATCCGGAAAAACTGTTGGTTTATGGCATGCTTTACAGGTAACAATCCATCCTGAGGTAGATGGTGATAAGATCGATGGTAGACGATGTCCACCAAGACAACCGGAAGAAGATTGATGTGCAACCGATGAACCGATTAGTGATGGTGGTCGAGAGCCTGGAGCAATTAGCTTATGCAATAATAATTAAACATTTATCAGTTAAAGATAATATCTTATATTGATTTGATTTCTTTAAACAATTTTTAAATATGCCAAAATTTAGCATATAAATAAATATATATGATAATTTTTCTTCGAGAAAAAAATGAAACTTACTCCTACCGGAGACGACCACTCCACTATCAGTTTCTGATATAACCGACAGTTTGTCACTTTCAATATCTTGATCAGAGATGCATAATGAGATCGTATCACTAGCTCCTAAAAGTTTTGTTTTTTTTTTTTGTGATAAATATTTCAACAAAGTAGAATTGATAAAATTTTTTAAACGATATATGTTTGCATATCGAGAATATGGATTGAAATATACATCGTAGCTTTAAAAAAATCTTTAAAGTTTAAAAAGTTTTTTTTCAAATTTTAAGAAATAAAATACCTTGCAGCTGTCAAATATTCACTCATCCCAAAGATGGCTTAAGGCAAATTTTATCATATATATATATAAATGTATATATGATAAAATTTGCTAGTGAAGTGTAAAATAATAATTGATTTTTTTTTTTTGATAAGATAATCGTCGAATACATTTAGATTTTTTGATAAGATATTCGTCGAATACATTTAGATTTTTTGATATTTATTTCGCTGAATATAATTGTTATAATTTAATTAAAATTTAATTTAATATTCTGATACTATAACAAATGATAATTGTTTAGTAAAATTGTTGAAAAAAAAGGCAATTTGTTCACTTCAATTATTTTCAATTTAAATTTAAATTAATTATGCAGCATTTTGATTTATTTTTAAGTTCGATCTTTCGTTGATATTATCAATTGATTATATCAGTTAATCATCATTATCTTATACTTCTCCTATTCATATAAAATATTTCTCGAATATTTTCAAAAAAAAAAAAACGAGGCTTAAATTTGAGGTAAAAATATCTATAAAGCATGATTGATATGATGATAATGATTTATAAATGATATGATGATAATGATTTATAAATGATTACAAACCACTGCTTGATGATAATGGTGTGGTACTGTGCAGATGCGGAAATGACGTTGTTCCGGATGTCGTCGTATTACCATGTGAATGTGATAATGATGTGGTCGGAGCATTGTGACAAACCGGTTGTTGACATTGTACCACACATCGACGACAATAGCTATGTGCACAATTGAGAAGTATTGGTTCTATAACAAAAAAAAAAAAAACTTATTCATCGATTTGTTTATTTAAATGTATATTAATGCAACAAACTTATATTGATCAATTAGATCGGATAGGATTATCAATGATAGTGAAATTTTATCTTATGATAAAATGGGGAAATATTACGGTACAATGGGATTTTATCTCTCGATAAATGGTAATGAAAAGAGATACTAAAGATTTTATCTTTCGATAAATGATAGTATATAATATCGAGAATTTTATTTCTCGATAAAAAAAAGTGATATAATGAGATAGTGGAATTTTATATTCTCTGATAAACGGGATAAGTATATAGCGAGATATTTGAAATTTTAATCTTTCAATAAATTATAGTATAATTATGTGACTATTTAAATGTTATCCCTAATAAATGGAATTTTTTTTTCCGCTCGATAAACTATAATACGATGAATGATATTACCATCGATAAATGATAATGATACCAAGATAATAGAGGTTTTTTTTCCCATCCCTCTTCCCCTCCTGATAAAAAGCAGCATAATGATTATGCTGAATATTTGTATAAATCATTGTAAGAGTTTTATAAAAGCATCGTATAACTAATTTGCTATTTTGATTTTTAAATTTGAACGAAAAGACTTACGTAGCATTTCAACCAATTTTAAATTTAATTTAAAAAAAAAAAAAGAATTAAACATAGAATGTAAAGAAAAGAGAAAGAAAGAAAGAAAGAAAGAAAGAAGGAAGGAAAGAAAGAAAGAAAGAAAGAAAAGAGAAGACAACAAAGAATGAAAATTTTTATTTTCAATTCAATTTCGAGTAATTTAAATTTAAATTCAAATTTAATTATCAAATTTTTTTCATCATTTTTCTCACAAATAAACAATACATTTGTATTATTTTATTATAAAAATAAATTTTTGATTTTTTTAAAAAAGAATTGAATGCAAAATATAAACTTAATTAATTAATTACTTTGATAACTAATTAATTAATTATTTTTCCTCGTTTTTTTTTCTTCGAATAATTAGGATGCTTTGATAATATATAATTTTCTTCTATTATTTATTTATTATAAGCCAAGAAAAAATAATTTTAATTTTTAAAATTAATTATTTAAAAATTAATTTGAAAACTAATTACTTAAAAATGCAACAAAAAAATTAAATATTAAAAATGATTAAAACTGCTGTAATTGTTTAAAAATTATTTCCAACAATTTTTGATTTATTTTTTCTCAATTTATCAACTTTTTTTCTTTTTGTAAAATGGAAAAATTGAAATTAAAAATACTTAAATACTTAAAAAGAATATTGGTAGAATTATTATTATTGTTATTAAGTATAAATTTTAATTCATACCTGTAAAAAATTCTTTACAAAATAAGCATTTCAGTTCATCTTCCATTTTTTATCCAATAATGATTGCTAACAAATGATTCTCGATTCTTCAATTATTCGTCGTGAAATAATGATTACATATCAAGCAACAGATATTACAGTTATCCGATAAAGTTTGATATCGAAATGAAAGGCCACAATATGAGGATGAAATAGAATAATGGTAAGAAGAAATGGAGGTAGTCGATTTGAAAATAATTGAAATATGAAACTGAAAATGAAATATTGATAAAAATGGTAGAAATCGGTACTATCTATCGTTCTATATTTTATACGATCGATCAATTTCTAAGATAAGATTATGTAAATGTTTTCAAAATGATTGATCGTTTAGCTTTTGCATTCTTCGATTCGATAAATTTTGTAACAAATAGGTTCAAAAACTTTTCGTTCTTTCTATTACCAATGTCATTTTTGTATGTTTGCAAAAAAAAAAAAAGAAAGAAAGAAAAATTTTATTTACAAAATGATAGAATATGAAAAGAAGGAAATGAAAAACTTAATTTTAACTTAAACAATAATTAAGTAATTCAATTAATAAATATATTTTTTTAAAAAAATGAATAATTATTGTAACTAAAAATAGCAAAAATTATTGCTAAAATTTATTAAATTGAAATTAAAAATTAATTTTGAAATTTAAATTTTAATAATAAAAAAAAGTTTTTAAAATTCGCTTTCTCATTTGATTAATGATAATGTAAAATGATATAATTCGTGTTAAAATTAAAAAGAAAAAGAAAAATTTTTCAATTTTGTCGAATTTTTGAATTATTAGTTTTGAGGAAATAAGGGGCCGTAAATGGAACGAGCGGGCGAACAGCCGGCGTGAAAATGAAAAGATTAAAGATATTGAGCATGAATATATTTATTGGCTGTTCATTGAAACTTTGTTAACCACCTCTTTTCTCTTTTGTCTCTTTCTTCCTCTAATTTTTATCCCCTACTTTTCATTTCTCTCAATCTTCTCCCGCTATTTATCATTCTCTCCTCTGATTAAGCTTAATTCCTCTCTCATCTGATAAGTTCATTTTCTCTCTATCTGATAAGTTCACCTAAATCATTCATTTGATAAGCGAATAATATTAGGATAAAAACATCGAGAATAAAAAAATGAAACATGAGGCGAGAGGATGATAGATGAACGAAGGTATTTTATTGTTTACAATAACAGGTTTACATCTTTCTCATTTACCTAAAAATTATATCCAAAAAAAAAAAAAAGAAAGAAAAAGAAAAAGAAATTTATTAGTTTTTTGAGGATTTAAATTCAAAATATTAATTGCATTTCTAAATTAATTGAAAAAGAAAGAATTAATTGATTTTTTTTATTTTTAATTTAATTGGAAAATAAATTTTGCATTTTAAATCTCATAAATGTCTTTCTTTTTTTTTTTTTTGTCTCATTTTCCCTTCTTTACAATAATTTATGCATTAAAAATTTTAATTATTCCAAACAAACGAATATTTATTATTATAAATTCTAATTTTAGTAATTGATTTCTTTTCAAATACATAATAGTTAGATATGGATGTAAGAAATGTTTATCATAATTATCATAACGCATTTTTAACTTTTCAAATAAAGCCTAGAGAAATATTTTCCTATTTGGCTTACATGCTATATAAGACTTGGCTATATTTTTTGCAATGGAAATTATATAATTTTAAGTGATTGATAAATTTTAAAACTTTTTCATATAATTTCAACTTGAAAAGTTTACAAATTAATGCAATTAAAAGTAATTAATTAAAAGGAAATTATTAAATTTTAATAATTTTAAATTAGAAAATAAAAAATACTAAAAATACTGAAAACATTAAAAGTAATAAATTATTTATTAAATAAATTTTTTTTTGGACTGAATAAATAAATAGACAATTATTTCTAAATTATCATTTAATTTATTAAATTTTATCAATTCTATATCATACAAACAAATATTTAATATTTGCCTAACCTAGCCAATCTATCTACCTGGCTAATCTCTACCTGGCCAATCTACCTGGTTAATCTACGTGGCTAATAATTATTAAATATTTGATAATTATATGTTACAATTTCTATTGATATTATTATAAGTGCGAAAAGCAAATTTTATCAAATTTCATATCAAGAAAGAAATATGAAAGTTATATTTAACTGATAAAGTAAAAACGATAAATTAAGGAAAATAAAAAATTAAATTAAACAAATTTTATCATTTTTCATCGTAAAAATAGCCAACAAAAAAAAAAGGAAGAAAAAAGCCAACAAATGAAAGCATTCATTATTTCCCTTTGAATGATTTTAATATATAAAAGTGAACAAGGCCATTTTTTGAACAAGGCTAATTTCTAATCCATAAAGGAAATCAATGTTATTTTAGATGCATATTAAGCTAGGATAAATATATTTATATACATTTAATATTTCTATTTTAATCCATTTCAATATATTTTCCTTTCGAGACATTTTTAAATAATTACTCTTTTTTTTTTTTTATGTAAACAAACAGGTATTAGAATTGAAGTATATGACAATGAAAACTTTTCATTTGTTTTACAAATTACATTGTTTACTCGAGAAATGAAACAGCATTTAGTCGAGAAGTGAAATTAACGACAATTATATCGTTTACTCGAGAATTGAAACCAAAAACAATTAGATTGTTTACTCGAGAATTGAAATTAAAAACAATCACGCTTTTATTCGAGAAATGAAATTAGAAACAATGACATCGTTTAGTCGAGAAATGAAGTCAAAAACAATTACACAGTTTGCTCCCGATATGAAATTAAAAACAATTATATCGTTTACTCGAGAAATGAAATTAAAAATAATTACAGTATTTACTCGAGAAATGAAATTAAAAATAAGAAATGGAAGTTATAATTAGTATAATATGAATGAATAATATTAACAATGAAAAAAAAAGCATTTACGTTGAAATACCACAGGTGTTCATTGATATATCGTTAATTTTAATTAATTATCCTAATATAAATCGAATAATGTTTATTTATTAATCTAAAATAATATAATGATTTATATTCCAAATACATATGAAATTACAGAAATACAATACAGTAATACAGTGCAATTATTATGATTATATTATTATCACTATTCTTTGTTCTAAATATGCTCGCTAAATTATATATCTAATGATATCAATATATAACATATAAATACTTATCAATTATCCGAAACTTGATTAATGATAATGCAATCATCAAATTATCGTCATAAATAATATCAATTATCCGAAACTTGATTAATGATAATGTAATCACCAAATTATCGTCATAAATAATAATCTTAACTATAAATATATTAAAATATTCGTTAAATCATATATCTAATGATACCAAGATGCAATATATAAACTCGTCCGAAACTTGATTAATGATTATGTAATCATTAAATTATCATAATAAACAATAATAAATGGATAGTGATAAACTTTAATTCGATGATAAATAAAAAAAATAATGAATTTACAAATATTAAATGAAATGATAATAACAATTTCTTTTTAAATTTAAAATTAGTTTTTTAAAAATAATTGCTACGATTAGTTTCGACGAAGAATTATTATTATTATTATTAGTTATTATCATTATTATCGTTATTATCATTATCATTATTGTTATTATTATTATTATTGTTATTATTATCATCATTATTATCCGAAAAACTAATCATTTAAATTGATAGATATGATAAAATTAAAATAGATTTAATTCAATTAATTAAAATGAGAAAAATTTGATTAAAAATTGAATATATCATTGATCGAATTGAACTATATAAAACAGATATATTGATAGTATTTTATTATCAGCGATAAAATGAACATATGTTATATTTGAAATCAATTTTCAATCTTAAAAATCATTTTTAATTCATTGTTAAGAAATATTTAGCATTTACTAACTACAAAATAATCAATGATATATATATATGTATATATCATATTGTTTGTTCAATCGATCGATCTAACGATCCAATGATCGATTGATTGATCGAACGAACGATTGATGGATTTTTATTTTTATTTTAGATATAGCAATAGAAAATATGAGATTTAAAAAGAAGTTAGAGAAAGAGATAATTGAAATTTGAAAAATCATTTTGTTTGGAACACTTCCAATATGATTGATAATAGTAATTAATAGTTAGTTCGTTCGTTAGTTTAGTTTAGTTTGTTAGTTTATATAACAATAATATATAGTTAAAGAGAAAAAGAAATCGAAATTTTATTATATCAAATTGTATAGTTAAGAGAAAAAGAAAATTGAAAATTTTCCTCTCTTTCCTATTTTTTTCTCTCTCTCTCTCTCTCTCTCTTCTTCGTTTTTCTTTTCAAACTATTAGCAATTTGAAAAATTCGAATTTTTGCAAAAATTTTTATAAAACTTCCGTTCGTCGTTAAGTTATCACAATGAATCAATCGATGATTAAATTTATAGCTTTCTTTTTTTCCTCGTTGAATGAGATATTTATTATTAAAAAAAAAAATTTTTAAACTTTTTTCCATCAAACATTTCAATAGTTTTTAGAATGAATGAATGAATGAATGAAAATTAATCAAAATTTTTACTTTAAAACTAAAAAGAAAAAAAAGTCATAGAAATGAAATTTAAATGAAAAAGAAAATGTGAAATATTTCGTTTTTGTTTTTTTTTTTTTTGGAAAGAATAAAAGTTAGGAAAATTAATTAAATAATTAAAATTTAAACTTTTACTTTTATTTTCTTTTTATATTCTTTTTCAATTGCATTTTGTTCATTTTAAATTTTTCCTTACAAAAATTAATCAAATAAAAATTTCAATTATATGAAACAATAACAATATCAAATAATTGAATAATCGAATAATAGGATGATTGAATTTTAATTAATTATTTTATTTATTACAAAAATAAAAACAATTCTTTTAAACGAATAAAAGAATGCGACAAGAAAGTTATAGAAAATAAAAATTGTCGAAGATACGGATATGGGAGAGGTATTGGAAAAAGAAATGGAAAAAGTTTTAAAAAATGAAAAAAAAGTAAAGAAATGAATATTCCAGAAAAGCACTTTTTCCCAACCGAATAATCGAATGTTTCGTCTTATCATGAGATAGTGGTCGAGAATTCGATAATCGATAATCAATAATAATTGATATCAGCAGCATAGTAAAAGCATTTAAAAAAAATGAGAAATAAAAATTAGTCTTTCTTTTTCGAGAATAAAAAAACATTTCAGTTCGAGAACATTTACTAATTCTACCTGCGATCAGGAGAGAATGATAAATTGATGAAGAAGTGAAGCTAAAGAGGGCTTTTTATTAAAACGAAAAATATTTTCTGCTAATTTCAAATAATTTCCCTCTTGTCATATATATATCAAATTTAATAATTAATTAGACCATAGATTATATATCACAAACTTTTTGTTTACAAAATTTAATTAAACGAAATAATTTTATGCATCATAATGCTTGATTATAAGTGCAAATTTGATAATGTAATTTGAATATTCAGTGATTGTGAAAATGATAATTATATTATTTGAAAATTTAATTTGCATAATTATATCATTCAAAATATCAGAAAGTTCCAATAGTTGTATGAATGAAATTTAAAAATATTAAATATTTTTCATTCCCATCTATCATCATCCTATAGCATCATTTTTTCAAAACCTGAAATATTTTTAGTAGAAAATATCTACGTCATCATTTCATAGCATTATTTTAAGACCTGAAATATTTTTTAATAGAAAATATCTATATCATCATCTCACAGCATTATTTTTCAGTTTTTAGGACCTGAAATATCTTTAGTAAAAATATCCATTTTTTCGAGACCTGAAATATTTTTAGTAGAAAATATCTATGTCATCATCTCACAGCATTATTTTTTATTTTTCAAGACCTGAAATATTTTTAGTAGAAAATATCTATATCATCATCCCACACGCATCATTTTCTCACGGCCTGAAATATTTTTAGTAGAAAAAATATTTACTATTTCTCTTTCATTTAGAAACGATTAAAATTTTTCCATTAATTTGAAAGAGTTTAATTTTCAAATGCAAATTATAATTTAATTTACAAATAAATAACCAATAATCTTTCCGATATTTTTTTCTAACGTGAAAGTCTGTCTAATTAATTTATTTTTTAACGTAATTCACGTATTAACCTGTTTTTCCAGCGTTTTACACTTCGTTACACGTTATTATTTCATAATTTTTTGCCTTCAAATATATGATAAAAATAATTCAAAATTTGAAAATAAATATTTTCATCGGTAAATTTCATTTTAACATTGCAGATGACCTTTGAAGAGGCGCGTATTGTTAAATGTGTAATTCATTTGAACTTTAGAGATATCAAAATGAGGAAAGAATGATATAAATAAACGACAGAGAGGGAGAAAATTGAAATATAAACCATTGAATTATTTAACCGATCAGCAACAAACAATTCAACCAAAAATGAATACAACATTTATTATTTATTTATTTTTTTAGAAATGATTTGGATAAAAAGATTATTAGCCTTTGTCACTTTGATTGGATTACAGTGATATATATTCATCCGATAGCAATGATTGCAATATTTTTGTAATTTCAATTTAAATGAATAGTTGCATAGCGCTAATAGAACATAATATTTTCGACAAGTCGAGAATGATGTCAAGAGTGATTGCTTCGTGAAAGAAAGAAATATTTAACAGATAACGATAAGATAAGAATTTAGTAGGTTTTATTAAAATATCATTTAAATCAGAAGAAAAGAATATTTGGAATGCATAATGACTCCATATGTTTGAAGGGGAAAGACAACGTAGCAAAAGGATCAAACTGATTGAGATAAAAAGACGAATAAAATAAATGATTGATCAAGATGATACAAACTTGATAAAATGATTGGTCAAGATGATGCAAACTTGATAAAATGATTGATCAAGATGGTGAAAATCTAACAAAGTGATTGATAAAGGTGATGGACAAGTCAAATGAAATGATTGATCAAGGTGATGCAAGTGGAATGAAATGTCTAATCAAAATGATACAAGCCTAGTGAAATGATTAATCAAAGTGATGCAAGTGGAATGAAATGTCTAATCAAAATGATACAGATCTAATGAAATATTCGTATATCATTGACAAATATATTTTTTCAACAAATAATAGCATGAAAATCATTGAAATTCAACTATAACGATGACAAGGTTGTAGTGGATGTTTCATTTTCATCATTATATGAAGTATGTGAAATACATGGACATACATACACATACAAATACACACACACACATACACATATATTAAAAATAAATAATAGGAATGTATGAAGAAAGAACATATTGAAATGTTTAATAGAAAATAAAGTGAAAATATATGATGATACGATGAGATGAAGAAATTTCCCGGAAGAATGATTGGTTGGTCCAAGGGTTTGATTGTTCAGCGGAAAAGGGCCAAAACTAATCTTCAAAGCTTCAGTTGCCATATGGAGCCAGAAAAGCTCTTCCCTCTAATTTTTTTCTTTACCGCCTTTCTCTCCTTTTCTTAGTTTTATTTTTTTTTTGCCAAAGATGGCTTTAGTAGTAAAGACTTATTTATATAAGCATTTATTAGAAATTCATCAATCATTTGAATCATTTCCTTTTGTTGTAATATGCGAAAAAAAAAGAAAACGAATATCGCAAAGACATCTATGCGACATTAGTTGTAATCTGGCGAGATTTAAGCGAAATTTATCGCAACTTATTAATCAATCAATCAATCAAAATTCATTTTATTTCGAAATTTAATTTAAGCATTTTTCGTTTAATAACCATTTAAATATAAATATATTTTAAGTTCTAATCAATAAATTTATATATTTTAAAAATTTGCGAAATGATTGCGACTTCATAAATTGATTTTCTGTTTCACCTTAGATTTCATCAATGTTTCAAAATTTTCAACTAATTTTTGATTAATTTTGATTTGAAAAAAGGTATTTTTAAACTAATTCTCGACTTAAATTAGAAGAAATCAGGATTGCCGATAAATTCTCGATGAATTTATTCATTTATTAAAAAAAAAAAAAAAGAAGACAAAATTTTGAATGGATTTATTTATTATATCAAATTGATTCGTTGTTAAGGGGTAGTAATAATGACAAGAACAGGTATGCAATCATATAAATCATATATATGAGTCAACCAATATCATATGCTTGATAATAATATAATCATTATAACGATATTATAGCGCTTTTACCATTAATAATTGGGAAATGGATGCAATTTCAATGAATGATTAAGAAAGGTAGGAATAATTTTAGTTTAATTTAATTTTAACTAAATAACCTAAATTTATTATCATTGATAAAAAAATTATTTTAAAATTTTATAAAATAATTAAATTGAAATTTTAGCAAATTATATTTTAACAAATTATTTTATTTTCAATTAATATTAAAATCAAAATAAAATTTTCAAAATAACTTTAAGGTAATATTGTTAGCTCTAAAAATAGTTTCATACAAATTTATGAAATTAGCAAAAAAAAGTTTTTTTTTTTTTTTAAAAAGAAGAAGAAGCATTTAGAAATTTGTTTTTAGAAAAGTATTAATTAATATTTTTGAAGATATGAAATAAACAATTATATCAATTTAAAATAAAAAATCAATTTTGAGTAAAATATTATTTAAGATAGCGATTAAAAATAAATTATCCGTTATCTGATAAATATGTATATATGAGAGTTTATATCATTAACTGTGCGATTAAAAATAAATTATCCGTTACTGATAAATATGTATATATGAGAGTTTATATCATTAACTGTGCGATTAAAAATAAATTATCCGTTACTGATAAATATGTATATATGAGAGTTTGTATCATTAACTGTTAATTAATTTCTTTAATCGATTTATTACGTTATCTTGAGTAGAATAATTTTTATTTCGTAGATTTGAAATAAATCGTATAGAAATTAAAATGAGTTAACAGATGCTATATTAGAGTAAACATTTTCAATTAGTGATAAAAAATTTTAATGATTATGTTTGGAATGATTAAAAACAGGTGATTAGGTGATCAGGTGATCAAGTGATTAGCGAGAGTGATTTATGAAGTTGGCTAAACAAATTAAGCATTTTAGTTTTTTAAGTTAAAAAATTAAAATGTAAAAATTAAACTTTTCAAAAATATTTAATTTTAGTATGATTTTAAAGAAAAAAATATGAACTTTGCAATTTGATCGATCAAAAAAAAAAACGAACTAAAATTAAAATTTATTCTTTTGGATTATTAAACATTTACTAATTGTTATTATCCCTCAAATAGTAATTAATTAGTTAATTAATTAATTAATTAATTAATCGATGAAATGAATAATACATTTCGGATGAATATTAAACTGTCAAAGTGATTTATTAGCAAATTTTTTTTTTTTTGATATTTCTTAAAATGTTTGCAAATAAAATTTTGAATTGAATATTCTCAAAATAATAACTGTTATTATCATAATAATAAACAAACAACGAAAACAACAATAACAACAACAACAACAACAATAAGATCATTTGTAACAATTTGCTTAACAACAACCAACCAATCAACCAACTATCATTACTAATAAACATCCGATAACAGTTATTACTACTACTACTACTACTACTACTACTACTACTACCCGAGAATTGGTCTCGTCCTTTTACAATAAATGAAATGAAGGGTGTGAAGATGGAAGGAAATTTAAAATTACGGAAGGGGGCAGATGAAGTGATAGGACAACAGCTGCCTTTTTATCATTCATCCTTGTGTCTTCGTTATTGTTGTTGTTGTTGTTGTTGTTGTTATTGTTGTTATTACTGTTGCTGTTATTGTTGTTGTTATTGTGTGTGTGTATGTGTGTGTTTTACAATTACTCTTTTTTGATCTTATCATTCGTTCATTTATCTTTTAACTCTTTCTTATCATTTCATCTTTTATCACTTTATTATCATTCACGTCATTTCTGTATTTAATAATTGAATATAGCAAGGGAGGCGAATGAAGAGAATGTTTGAAGATGAAACTAATGATAATATGAATTATTTTAATTTTTAAATTAAATTAATCGATAATTGAATTGATCGATTAATTTTATATTTTTTAATTAAATTATCAATTAAATGAATGAAATTGGAATTGATATAATATAATTTGAACGGTTAAAATAGTTTACAATCATATTTCAAACATTTATTATTGTTTATTGATTAATTTTTAATTTAATGCTAATCGAGAATTGGATGAATTATATACGAACAAATGGATGGATAGATGATCATCTAATACTATATGAAATATGCAACAATCATGATGATACAATAAGCTATATATTAGGCGAAATATCGAGATCGGATCAATGGAATTGCATCATAATCTGCTTAAACTATGAAAGGCATTAGATTTGCACAGGAACTGATCACTTTACACAACATTTATGTATCGAATGATTAATCAAAAGATTGGAAAATTTAAATAAAAATCACTAAATAATAACAAAATATATTGTTTATTTATTAAATGCAACAAATAAACAATTTAATAAATAACAAAAATAAACAAACAAAACAATTAAATAATAAACGACAATTATGAAAAAACAAACAATTTAATAAATAACAAAAATAAACAAACGAATAATAATTAAATAATAAATGATAATTATGAAATAAAAGGATAAACAAACAATTTAGTAAATAACAAAAATAAACAAATAAAAAAATAAAATAAAATGAAGAATGTATGAAATAGCTTACGAAATAGTTTACCTATTAAATATCCTAAAATTTAGATGGACAGGTGTGAAATGAAGATTAGAGCGGGAGAGCGATGGGTTAATGTAATGAATAAATAGGTGACAATGGTTTCTCAATTCTCACCATCAAATAAACGATTTGTTTACGGATGTGTGAATGAGATGAAGGAAATGAATATCAAGAAATGATTCGCTTTAATTTGAAAGTTACGAAAATCGCAAATTTATTTGGTAACCATTCCATTCTCGATAATTGTCATTGTTATGATATAATCATTTTTGACAAACTATCATTTGTTATCGTCACTTCCATCATCTTATTGTTTGCTTTTTTTCAAAGAAAACATTAACATTACATGGATTCCAATGTAACTCTAATTTTCTTCTCGTTATTATGATATGTTGTCAGTTGTTGATAACAAACATTGAGTGATAAGAGATAATGTGTTATTTATTTTTAGGACAAATGCGATAATATCGAATTTTTCCTTCAATTAAAAGAATTACGTATCACCGCAATATGATATATATCTTTCATTTGTCCTTTAATAATTTATTAATCAATATTTCAAGTTAAATTATGGCTGGATTGAATTTTTAATTTTTCAATGTTTTTAGCCTAAGCCTAGGATTTAAATTTTGGCATTTAAATTTTGCTACTTTGAAAAGGAAAATATTTCAATTAATTTTTTCAACAAATATTTTAATTTTGACTTACAAAAAAAAAAATTGAAATCAGAAATGAATATCACAAAGAAGTAATTAATTAATTAATTCTATTTTAAATCTCTTTGAATATATTTTTATTTCTTTCTTTTATCATTTAAGTAAAATTGAATTCTCGACAGCAGAAAAAAAACAATTATCAGTGCTCGCTAGCAGTAACATATATTATCATTCATATTTCTATGATAGCATATATTATCAGTAATAGCCTATATCTCAGATTAAATAATGAAAAATTTATTGCTATTTTAACAGTAAATTCAAATGGATTTAAACATAAAATTTCATAGATAAGGCTAAAATCAATTTTATCGATAAAAAAAAATGCCTTAAAATTGAAATCAAAGATTACAGTAAAAATGTTAAAATTTTTTTAATTTTAATTATTTGCAAATTTGTAAACAAAAAGTTTTTTTTTCTCGTAAACAATTTTTATAAACAATTATTAATCATTTATATAAACAATTTATTAATTATTTAAAAAATAGTTAACTTTAAAGTTTTCATAAAAATATCAAAAAGAGAGAGAGAGAGGAAGAGAGCGAAGGAGAGAGAGAGAGAAGAGAGAATGAAACTTTTTTGATATAAATATCAGAATACTAATCATTTTTATAAACAATTTATTAATTATTTAAAAAATAGTTAACTTTAAAGTTTTCATAAAAATGTCGAAAAAAGAGAGAGGAAAAGAGAGAGAGAGAAGAACGGAGAGAGAGAGGAAGAGAGAGAGAGAGAGGAAAAGAGAGAGGAAAGAGAGAGAGTGTGAAACTTTTTTAATAATATAAATATGAGAGATAGGAAAAAACAAAAAGACAAAGTTTTCATTTTATCATTTTAATATCACAAATAGATTCTATGAAATTTGTTGGATTAAAAAAAAAAAACTATTTTAAACGATTCATCAAAAATCGAAATAAAAACGAAAAAATCGAATTAAATAGAAAAGTTGCAAAAAGAAAAAGAAAAGCAAAAATGTTTGGATGGAAAAAAAGAAAACTAAAAGTAAAAAGTAAAAAATAGTTGGAAGGGAAAAAATGAGAAGGAAGAAGGAAAGGAAAAAAATTTTTTTTTTTATTTTCGATGGATTTGAAATTTTTTCGTTTTTTCAAATAAATTTTAAAAAGAGAAAAGAAGCAAATTTAAGTAGCAAACAAAAAAAAAGTGAAAAAAGAAAAAGAAAAAAAACGAAGCGAAAATTTTCGCAACCAAAATTCAACGAATATCGCTAATGTGTTGACAAAAATTGAAATTTCTTTTTAATTTTAAAAGTTTGGAATTTTTATTTTTTCAAAAACAAAAAAGACAACAGCAATAAATAACAAAAAAAAAAAAGGAAAGAAATAAAAGATAAGAGAAATGAAATGAATGAAAATTTCTTGTTTATTTTTTGCATAATAAAATTTCTTTTTAAATTTTAAAATTTACAATAACAAAGATTTTTATGCAAATTAAAGCCTAAAACAAAGCCTAGAATAAAGTTTAGGACAAAAAATTTTTATGGATTAATTGGCCATAAAGATAAAAAAAAAGATAAGAAGCAATGAAAAATGAAAAAGAGAACAATGCTTAGAGCATTTCGTATACCAAATTTTTTTAATTTAAATTTGATTAAATGCCCAGGACAATGCTAGGACAATTTCTATGGAGTAGTTAGCCACTAAGATAAAGGAAGATAAGCGATAATGATGGATGAAAGAGAGGATAATGTTCAAACTAAATTTAACTTTTTCCAATTTAAATTTGATTGATTTTAAGGAATAGATGAAGATAGCTGCTTGGCCCATTTTTTTTTGCCACATGAAAAGTGCCTAAAATATGAAAGCCTGAAAAAGTGCCTGAAATATGAAAGCCTGAAAAAGTGCCTGAAATATGAGAGCCTGAAAAAGTACCTGAAATATGAGAGCCTGAAAAAGTGCCTGAAAAAATATATATATATATAGAGATATGAGGGAGTATCAAATCATCCTCTCATCATCTTTCTCATATTGTTTATAATAGAAAAAGTTTAAGAACAAATGACAGGTCAGTGATGTGATTTTGTTACAATTTGATTCAAACTTATCAATGATAAATTAAGGCTGATTAAGCTTATCTGATTAAACTATTATTAAATTTCGATAAATTAAATGAAATAATCATTTAAGATACATTACAATGTTAACAATACAATTTTTAAATAATAATATTTATAGCCGTTTTAATTTGCTATTTTATAAATATCAATCAGAATAAATGAATTAGAGTTAGGAATCGAGAATGTATCGAGAATAAATCATGTCAAAGATAATAGAATATAGGATAGGCTGATTGGATTAAATTTAAAAAATTGATAATATTTTGCATTTTAAAATATGGAAAATTATCGGGTCAAATAGGCGGCATTTATTTTAACTTGTAGGATAGCGATGATTATCATGAAATGTTCAAATGATCAAATTTTACGATTTAAATAATGTTCTCGATCGTTTTATCTCTCGGAATATTTTAGATGATTGCTGAGAGAGTTCAAATTTTAATTTGATAATGGAATTATATTTATAGTGGATAAAATAGAACTTGTCATATTTTCTCCTCTCTCTCTCTCTCCTCTCTCTCTCTCCTTCTATTTCGTTTTTTTTCTTGCATAATTTCTGATTAGAAAAGTTGTCAATCATTTGTAATCACATTTTAGGTGGTTGTTTATTTTTATAAAATATCATCCATTATATGATAGATTAATGATAGATTTAGTGATTGAATAATTTTCATTTTAGGTCACTGTCATCCATTTCGTCTATTTATGATTGCTAAATTGACCTATAAATATTTCAAAAATTTTTGATGAAAATTGATCGGATCAAAATTATCTCAAAAAAAATTTCATTTAATCTATCTAATCTGTAATATGTGAATTTTAAAAATCAATTCGAACTTTTATGATTAATTTTATACTTAAATTAAATTTTAGTATTCTATTAAGTATATATTGTATATTTATAGATTTATATATAAATATATTAATTAATAGATTAATTCAAAAAAACATATTTCAGCGAAAATTTCCAAACAAAGCAAAAAATATTTCATAAAGTAAAATAAACAAACAATTATCATAAAGTAAACAAACAATTATTATAAAGTAAACAAACAAATTATCGTAAAAAGAATAAATAATATTTGTCTAAAATATTTTTTGAATTGTTTTGCATGTTGTCTGCTATTTTTGGTTAATTGCCAAATTAATTAATTAATTTTGATCGAAGAAACAAACAACTATGATAATATAATAATAGCAAACATTATCGAGTATATTTGTAATAATATTATCAAATAACAATTGCTTTATTCGAATGAATAAACAAATAGAACATGGAAAGGTCATTTCAATAAAAATGTCATTTATAACGATTTTGCAAAAGGATGAATAATTTTAAATTTGATGGATTAAATTTTAATTTGTTAACATTTGCTATATTTTAAAAGCGATAATTAATGGCATTTAATATTTACCAAAATATTTTAGTAAACATTTATTATTTTAATAAATAAACAAATAATAATTCTCACTTTTAAGCTTATATAAAAAAATATTTGCCCATATATTTTACCCGTATAGTATATTTACCCGTGTATTTACCCATAAAAGGTAAATATTAAATTTAATATATTAAATTTTTGCCTTTCATTATAGGATTTGCTTTTTAGGTTATAACTATATTGATATGATAATTACTCATATTAATTAACACTAAAACCGAAAATAATAATCAATTGATTTTAATTTTGAAATATTTAAAATCATAGACAGCATTTTCATCATCAATACCAACATCAACATTATCATTATCAATATTATAATTATTTGTACAAAATGAAGTTATAATAAATATATACAATCCAATATTATTAATCAAATATTTATTAAAATTTGAAAATTAAAAATTAGCTTTTATCAGTCCTTTTTAACATTTTCTCTTCATGTAAGGAGCGAATTTAAATTTTGTCAAACTATAAATCAATAATTCATTTCAATCAATAATTCATTTTTTCTCTCAGATTTATCAGTCCTATTAAATTGATCATTAATTGATACAAATATGAGATGGCAAAATTTTTTTCTTTTATTTTTATATTTCAAAGTTTTCATCAAATATTTTTAAAAACTCTTAAATTTAAAATAAATTCCGAAAAACTATTTCAATTTGTTATTCCAAAAATTAAACATTCGTTACATTTGGCATTTTAAAAACAATAATAATTAAGAAATAATTTTTCATACGATGCAATTATCATTTATTATCATTTGTTTATGATTAATGATTAAGAAATAATTTATGATCCGATGCAATTATCATTTGTTTATGATTAATGAATGATTAAGAAATAATTTTTGATCCAATGTGATTATCATTTGTTTGTGATTAATGATTAGGAAATAATTTTTAATCTAATACAATTAATAATTATTTTTATGATTGAATTTTTTATACTATAAGAATTAAAATTTGATAAATTTTTTAATTAAATTTTTCTTTTATATTTTCTTCCCTTTTTTTCTCTACCCAAAATGATAATAGAAAAGATAAAAAATTTTGATAAAAAATTCTGATAAAAATATCAAATTAAATTTTGAAAAAAAAGCCATAAAATTAAAATATATCATAAAATTAGCTAAGAAATAATTTCAACAAAAAAAAAAGAAATGAAATGAATCGTTGTCAATTGGTTTCTTCTTCTTCTTCTTCTTCTTCTTCTTCTTCTATTTCCTTTTATTTAATTTTATTTTTGAATTTTAAAAAAAAAAAAAAAAAAGAAATATGAAATGATCGATCGAGCAGATGTTTGATATGATATAATTGTCAATATATTGTATATCGTATATGTATATGTATATATCATTTGTTGTGATTTCTTCTTTTACATTTTTCTTTTTTCTTTCAAAAAAATTTAAATATCAAAAAATTATTTAAAAGCAAATGATGCATATATATTTATGGTATAAAAATAAATTTTAGCTAATAATGTATTAAATGATAAACTGATAAGATTATCATATTATTATATCCTTTTCTTTTCATTCGTTTTTTTTTCTTTTTCTCATTTATTTTTCTAACATTTATTGATTATTTTGAATTCTGAAAGAAAAACAAACCTAAAATTAACATTTTTATGTATAAAATAATTTTATAAAATTAAATTTTATAAATATCATTTAATTTTTAAAATTTTATCAATTTATAATGTTTAAATTGATAATTATCATATTATCCTTTTCTTACTTATCAATCAGTTGATAGTTTTAGATTAAAATTATTTTATAATAATTAATTTGCTATCTCATTTCTTATTTTAATTATCAAAAAGGTTGCTTATTTATGAATTGTCTTTCTCGACAAATAATTAAATTTTGAAATTTTTATTAAATCAAAAATGAAAAAATTGAATAATCGATATAATAATCAATTTTATTTTATTCGATCGCTGCAAGTGATCACTGCAAATGATTTCAGTGCAAATGATCGTTGCAATTGATCATCTCACTGCAAATGATCATCTCACTACAATTGATCATTGTAACGATTGTGTTTTAATTATTTCTTCAATAATACGAAATAATTCAAATAGTACGATTAAATTATAATTAAATTAGATGGAAAAAGTTAAAACATAAACAGCTGACGAAGTAGAAGTATGAATGATGCTGTTGTTTACTATTTAAATATGCCAATTTAATTTTGATAAATAAATCTTTTTACTAAACACATTTATTTATTTATTTATTTAAATAATAATTAGTAAAATAAGGGAAAATTAATATTTATTTATTTATTTAATCGATTCTTTTAAATTTTAAATAATTACTAAATATTATTGATTAGAATATGATTTAATTGAATTATCATATCAATTCTTTTTGCTTATCATATTCTTTTTCCTTCCTTCTGCCATTATCTTTTATCTTCTCTTTTTCTTAGCTTAAAAATTAAGATTAAATTAATGGCAAATTTTAATTTAAATTAATTTCATGCTTATATCTTATTTAATCGAATTATCTTATCAATTCCTTTTGTTTATCAAATCCTTTTTTCTTACTTCTTCTATTATCTTTTATCTTCTCTTTTTCTCATCAATTTTAATAGAAATTAATTATTTAAAATAAATTAAAGTTTCAATTAATTAATTAACTGATTAATTATAGAAATTAATATTGGAAATGAATGAGAAATAGTAATTAATTTTTCTAAAATTCGCCAAAAAATTTTTTTTCCTCTATCGGTATTTATAATAAAAAAAATGAAGTAAATTATAACCTTTTTTTTTTCTTGAAAAGGTCAAATCATTATTTATACATATATATGTATATATTATAGGTTTAATCTAATCTTTTCTTTCATGATCAGTAAGAAGTTAATGAATCATAATGATCAGTATGATATTCTTGATAATGTTATGATGTCCCATAATTATTATCTCTTTTTTTTTTTTGGAAAAAATATATTATAATTATTTATCGTTCTTTGATCTTAGTCATTCTAAAAGGTATAATATTTTCATTTAGCATATCTGAAGTTTAACAAAATTACATTTGTATTGCAAGAAGGAATTAATGTATTGATTGGTTTTAAGGTAAATATTATTCAAAAACAAAAACAAAATTTAATCATTCTAATCAATAATAATATATAAATATAAAATAGGTGATAATTATTGCAATTATATCTTATCATCTTGGCTTTTATATCCTCCCGGAATATTCCATAATAATAATCATTCTCGAATATAAAGGAAAAGTTTATTTTTCATTTATTTCTATTATAAAATTTGATGCTTTTTTTCTGATTTTTCTTCTCTCTTCATTGTATTCATTACTAAATGTAATTCAATAAAAATGTTGCACATAAAACAAATGGATATCATATTATCAGTAAATAACTGATTTAGATCAAAAGTAGATATCATATTGCCAATAAATAACTGATTAGTTTAAATAAAAAACAAATGATATGTTATTATCAGTAAATAAATGATTAATTTAAATCAAAAACAAATGAAGTCAACTGATTAATTCAAATCAAAAAAACAATAGGTATCATATTATCAGTAAATAAATGATTGATTTAAATCAAAAAAACAATAGGTATCATATATTATCAGTAAATAAATGATTAATCAAAAATAAATCAAAAATAAATGATATCATATATTATCAGTAAATAAATGATTAATCAAAAATAAATCAAAAATAAATGATATCATATTTTATCAGTAAATAAATGATTAATTTAAAATCTCAATTTAACCATAATAATCAAATTTAAATTATATGATTAAAAGGATTAGAAAATGATAAACAATGAAGAAATATTTATCGAATAGAACAAAAGGAATTAATATTGAGGAAAGATGAAATGAAATGTAGTAGTTATTAGTTTATTAGCATAGATGGGATATTCGGTAATGTATCAAAGGATCGAAGCGAAAAAGTAAAGAATTAAAGATCGGATTAACTGACATCTGGCGAAACCGATCGCTGTAATGTGTTACCACAACTGCGACAATAATAAGACACTTTCACTTTTCTATACCGTAATCGGAGTATAATAATGGTAATGGTAATGAATATCATCCTTGAACTATTTCTAATTAGCATATATATCATCATTTGTTGAAAGATGAATGAAGATCCAACATATATGATATTGTGAAAATTTTACTTGATCATATATTATAGCTTATATATCATATTATTGAAAAAATCTCGATTATTCTCGAAATTTTTCGAAGGTATTGAATTAATGTAAAAAATTTCCAGACTACTTTCCTGGTAATTTATTGTCTATTACTGTAACAATTCACTCATCTGCAATTCTTTACCAAATTATTTTAAATTCTAATCGATAGTTTGAATTAAATTCTCAATTATGCAATAAAACTCCTGTCTAAAAGATATTACTCATCTCAATAATTCCTTTTTTTTAAAAAAAGTCATAAATCACTCGATACTTTGATAAAGTGATAATATCACATGTTAGTGTTGCATATCGATTCATCCGTATATCATGATGGTTAAATTACCCCGAAAGTTCCCTTCTTTTTACCATCATCACAATCGTATGGATCATCATTTAACGAACATTGAACTCGTTACGTCAATGCAAATTAAAAATCACTCAAAACTTGCCTAAATTCATTATATATAATAGCAAAAATAAGTCATACACATCATTGACATGAATGATATCGCTTAAATATACTATTATCGTCTCCCAATTTTTTAATAATTTATAATATATTTCCTGTTACTCCAGTTCTCTTTCGATGATATACAGCTTTTTGTTATAGGATACTATTAATGTAATTTATAATATATCGACAAACAATACAATTTATTTAATAAAACATTATAAATGCTAACAAAGATAAACATGCTATAATTTATTTCATAATATAATAAGAGAGAGACAGAACGGATTTAAAATATTTCAGAAATTGCTCGATAAACGACGCTTCTATAATGAAATAAAATAAAACAACTTAAGAAAGCGTCTGAGAAAATAACTTGAAACAAAAATCAAATTAGAATTATTTACAAATTCAAGAACGGAAAAATGAAGATAAATAAAGTCAATGTTAATTTTAACAGAGAATTCTTTATTGAAATATGTTGGTTAAATAACAAATAAAAGGGATAAATAATAACCAAATGAGAAAGTGCTACCGAATTATCACTTATAGAGATTGTGATTAAACAAACGGAGAATGATCAGAAGTGGTCACATCTTCAAATCTTGTTGATGAAATATTTTTTTTCTTTAGTGTGAAAAAGATAAAAATAAACAATAAAATGAATAATTATATGCAAAACTTTCACTTTTACTGCGCTGTTTCATTTGACGCTGATTTTTGATTTCCTTCCTGCTCCTTCGGAGATGCTCGAATTGGAATGTTCCTTGCTGCAGGCGTGCCAATTGCTGTTTTGTTTGCACAAATTGTCAACACTCCTTTATCTGATAAATGTGATTCGATCGTGTCAGATTGCACTTCTTCTGGTAAGACGTATTTTCGAATAAAGTGACGTTCGATACTGCCATGTCCCGCCGGATCGGCACGCTCTTTATGGTGTCCCTCGATAATTAGCTCACGATCTCGAACTGATACCGAAAGCTCCTTGGGATGGAAATGAGAAACATCAGCTCGAACTGCATATTTATCTTTCTCATTTATTACCTGAAATTCATTGCATTTAGTTTGAAATATTTTGAAGCAAACTGTCGAAATAATCGACATAATCTCACAAAAAAATGTGGATAAGATAAAATAATCAAAGAATCTTTGTATTATAGAATATCTTAGTATAATCATGCACTGACCTTTGCGCTAAGTCACCACATACTGTATGTTACGTTATGCTGCCATGTGACACGGAGTAAACAAATTCTCGTTCCACTATGTTAACAAGGTACAAATTGCTGCTATAGTTAACAAGTAACAAGTATTTAATGTAACAGAATGATCGGAATGAACAGTTAGATTATTACTTAAAGAAAAGGGGACCGGTTAAGTCCATCACTCAGAGAAACTCCAAGATAATATTCTGGAAGCTGTTCTTTAATGAACAATAAAGAAAAAGCAAATCTAATAATCAATCTAGTTATCTCTTCTTAATGTAAATAAAGAATATATTCACCCTCAACCAGCAAAACATCGCATCTACCTATCTGTGCCAAAAATCGAGAAACTTTGAAACTTCGAAAACTGTTTTAAAGAAATAGCAAGTAATAGAATGACTGCTCATTGAAAAACTCAAAAAAGAATAAAGAGGATGCTTTGTAGATCTGTGTAGCTATGAGCATATGAGCATATTTCAATAAATTTTCACATTTAATATCAGCAATTCAATAACTCGTCTAATATTATTAATAATATCAATATTCAACAATATTCATCTAATATCACTTATTATATCAATAATTTAAATATGTGTCATAAATATTTAGTTAATTTGAAAGCTACATATATCCACTGCAAATAACAAACAAAAAGCTTATAATTTTACCTCCCCAAGTGTATTTCCAATATTACATTCGTTTAGTAACGGTTGATGCAACCAATATGGTGCAACACTTTGAAGTGGACGATATGATCTGTCATCGAATGTATTGTCGAGAAGATTCACTATGAAACGTTCCATTGGTGACGTATAGAAATAATCGCCAGGATTATAACGGAAAAGCGACATTGTTGGACTTATTAATTTCCTAAATTCGGAAATATTTAAAGAAATTGTGACCAATATTTTAAAAAGATTTGAGCGTTTATATCACAACCAATCAATACAACTGATAAGAATTGATCGACGTAAACGGCAGACACAAAATATTTCGAAAAATGGCAAAGATATTGTGAGTTTTGCCGAAAGTCTAATTTAGTATTAACGAAATAAAATGGCGAAAGGATGATAATAAATACAAAAAGCATCGAATCACTTTCCCTCTGCCGGGTCCGACTAGTAGACCGGATCCGGCTAGCAGAGATACTAAAACATGGTACCAGGGTGACCTTTTGACTGAATCCGGTCGCGACAACTGGCTGAATTGCTCAAGTCGCTATCAACAGACTCCGCTTATATAGCTTTCCGATGGAATTTTCAGGCAATCTTTAGCAAAAACGAACGTCTATCGCATATTGATTAATCTGTTATGCACTTTTGCAATGGCATGGGAGGTCGTTCTGGAACATTCTGGCACATTTTTTTGTCTTATTTTTGTGAGAGATCAGTGTGAACACTTCAAATTCTTGATGTAAATAGAGGGATTATTAAGCGATGATGGGGTCACGTTGTTCACTGAACGTTTGGAAAAGGTCATTTTAGTTAGTGAACAATTGATAATAGGGTCACGTAACATATAAGCAAAAAATAAGGAAAAAAATATGTTCCACGTAAACATTAATGAACATATAAATATTTCCTGAGAATTTTTAATTTTTGCAAATATTTGTATAAATATTACTATTGATTATAAGCATAGATAGTAATTAATTAATTAATTAATTAATTAATTAATTAGCAGTAGGAAATTGGAAATGAATTAAATTTAATTGAATTAAAATATTTTAAAGTTTGTGATAAACAATAATAGAAATTGGCCATTCTCAATTTATAATTAATAGTATATATAATTAATAATTAATAGTATACCTATACTTGCCTGCAAATTACATAATTCATCGGGTTTTGAATTATAAGGAAAATAAAATCGCTGACGCTTTTTCTCGAGAAATTTCGGGAAAATTTTACTCTGTCAGATCTTTCGTTGGATATTGTTGAATTTGAAATGGTAAGTTTTACGAATATAATGAGAGATATTTGAATACTCTTAAAATCAGAAAAGTCACAAGTTTTTTTGTATTCTGTGCTCTTCCATCGATCGCTTTATAATAGAAAAAGTTCCAAATCAAATAATTTCTATATGAACGTTTTATTGACATATTTTGCTTTGTTCAATTCTAATTGATATTTTTATTTCGAATTTTAGTTTCTTGTCGTTCTTTTATTTCGAATTTTAATTTCCTGTCGTTTTTTTATTTCGAATTTTAATTTCTTGTCGTTTTTTTATTTCGAATTTTAGTTTCTTGTCGAATATTATTTCGGGTAATTTTATATACTTAAATTCATTGCATTCTCGTTTGTTTGTTGTTGATTGAATGGTTAAAAATTACGCATTATACTGAAGTAAATTTCTCGTTTTCAGTTTTCCGCATTAGTTTAAAAATGTCGATGGAATTTCTGTGCTTCCTATTGAAATGGGTGAAAGTCAATCAAATAAATTTCGCTTCACTTTCAACTAATTTATGAATATTTCCGATTATTTTAAATCTTCAAATAATTTTTTTCATTGAATAACATAACATAATCTGTACGCGTATTTATCGATATTAAACTGATGGCAATCATTTGGCAGCACTCTGAAATATTATCGACACTCTGATATATTATCGACCGATGAATCACATTCTCTTTTACTTCCACGTCTTATCATTATTAAAAAAGTCATTTTCGTCAGTTTTACACTCCTTCTTCTCCCAGGATATTTCATTTAATTATATGAGTTCAATTATTAAAGAAAAGAGTGAGTTGAGTTACCATTCACTTATTGACTTTTATAGACTCTTAGGAGAAAACATCCAACCATATAAATCAGGAAGGAATACTACTGCAAGCAAAACTCGAGAAATCGCGTTCATATCAATCTCTACCTGTTTGACCACTGGCCATTTATTGAAGAGTCAAAATTGGAAACAATTTTTCTAAAAGCCTGCCTGCAATAAAAGCACATTCAAGGGTGGAATTTTGCTGGGCCAAACAAAAATTATTGGTTTGATGATATAAATCAAATAACCGATAACATAAAATATACTATGTAAAATAATATACTACTATTCATTTCCCACTTTCTTAGTAATTTATCAACATGAAAATTATTTACCTATCATTTCAGTTCTCTTTCGACGATATAAAGACTCTTTCTACAAGAACAATCAGTATGTAATTTATTTAATAAAACATGAAAAATGCTGGTATAAACAAAACGTGATAATTCACTTCATAACATAGTAAGAAAGAAATAGACAATAAATATTCCAAAAGCTGATTAATAAATGATGCATTTTCAATGAAATAAAATAAAGCAATTAAAGGAGTAATAAAAACAACTTGAAACAAAAAAGCAAATCAGAACTGATTACTTGCAAATCAAAGAGTGAAACAGTCCGTGCTGATTTTAATAAACAATTCTTTGTCGAAGGAAACTGGCGAAATTATAAAAGAAGCATAAATTCCAAGAGAGTAGGAGAAAGTCTTATGAATTATCACTCATAAAGAGTCTGACCAAACAATCAGAGAATCATCGAAAGTGACCATATCTTCAAATTTCGTTGATGAAATATTTTCTCTCTTTAGTATAAAATAAAATAAAATAAATGATAGATATACATAAAACCTTCACTTCTACTTCTCTGTTCCATTTAACGCCGATTTTTGATTTCCTTCCTGTTCCTTCGGAGATGCTCGAATTGGAATGTTCCTTGCTGCAGGCGTGCCGATAGCTGCTTTGTTTGCACAAACTGTTAACACTCCCTTATCGGATAAGTGTGATTCGATTGTGTCAGGTTGCACTTCTTTGGGCAAGACATATTTTCGAACAAAATGACGTTCGATACTGCCGTGTCCCGCCGGATCAGTACGCTCCTCATGGTGTCCCTCGATAATTAGCTCACGATCTCGAACCGATACAGAAAGCTCCTTGGGATGGAAATTGGAAACATCAGCTCGAACTGCATATTTATCTTTTTCATTTATTACCTGAAATTTATTGAATTCAGTTTGAAACATGCGAAATGGTCAAAGAATCACTACATTGCAGAAATATCTTGATATATTTGTGGAACAATCAGTCAGTCATGGTTCAAAGAAACTCTCACAGAATATTTCGGAAATAAATAATGCAGAAGAAAACTTAACGATCAACCTCGCTAATAATACAGTGATATTTTTGGCTATTTGTCTTTAACAAAACGCTAGATAAACAATAAATCTCCCGTTAACCGAAAAAAAAACTTTTACCACATCTACTTTCTATTTTCATACCAAACATAAAAACTTGCGTGACAAAAACTTCGAAAACTGTTTTATATAAATGCCAATTAGTTGAATGACCAGTCATTGAAAACAAAAAAGGGACAAAGAACTCCATGTGGCTATGAGCACATTTAAGGCTATGACTAAATTTCCATGAATCTTCCCATTTAATATCAATACGTCTAATATCATTAATTATTATATCAGTAATTCGATCATACGATTTAAGCATTAAGCTAATTTGAATGCAACGTATGCTCATTGCAAATATCATAAAAAATTTTATAATATTACCTGTCCAAGTGTATTTCCAATATTACATTCGTTTAGTACCGGTTGATGCAACCAATATGGTGCAACACTTTGAAGTGGACGATATGATCTGTCATCGAATGTATTGTCGAGAAGATTCACTATGAAACGTTCCATTGGTGAGGTATACAAATAATCGCGAGGATTATAACGGAAAAGCGACATTGTTGGACTTATTAATTTCCTAAATTGGGAAATATTTAAAGAAATTGTGACCAATATTTTAAAAAGATTTTGAGCGTTTATATCACAACCAATCAATACAACTGATAAGAATTGATCGACGTAAACGGCAGACACAAAATATTTCGAAAAATGGCAAAGATATTGTGAGTTTTGCCGAAAGTCTAATTTAGTATTAACGAAATAAAATGGCGAAAGGATGATAATAAATACAAAAAGCATCGAATCACTTTCCCTCTGCCGGGTCCGACTAGTAGACCGGATCCGGCTAGCAGAGATACTAAAACATGGTACCAGGGTGACCTTTTGACTGAATCCGGTCGCGACAACTGGCTGAATTGCTCAAGTCGCTATCAACAGACTCCGCTTATATAGCTTTCCGATGGAATTTTCAGGCAATCTTTAGCAAAAACGAACGTCTATCGCATATTGATTAATCTGTTATGCACTTTTGCAATGGCATGGGAGGTCGTTCTGGAACATTCTGGCACATTTTTTTGTCTTATTTTTGTGAGAGATCAGTGTGAACACTTCAAATTCTTGATGTAAATAGAGGGATTATTAAGCGATGATGGGGTCACGTTGTTCACTGAACGTTTGGAAAAGGTCATTTTAGTTAGTGAACAATTGATAATAGGGTCACGTAACATATAAGCAAAAAATAAGGAAAAAAATATGTTCCACGTAAACATTAATGAACATATAAATATTTCCTGAGAATTTTTAATTTTTGCAAATATTTGTATAAATATTACTATTGATTATAAGCATAGATAGTAATTAATTAATTAATTAATTAATTAATTAATTAGCAGTAGGAAATTGGAAATGAATTAAATTTAATTGAATTAAAATATTTTAAAGTTTGTGATAAACAATAATAGAAATTGGCCATTCTCAATTTATAATTAATAGTATATATAATTAATAATTAATAGTATACCTATACTTGCCGGTAAATTCATTTTACACTTTTTGAGATATCTCAGTCCAATAATTATGTAATTCATCGAGTTTCAAATTACAAGCAAAATAAAATCGCTGACGCTTTTTCTCGAGAAATTTCGGGAAAATTTTACTCTGTCAGATCTTTCATTGGATATTGTTGAATTTGAAATGGTAAGTTTTACGAATATAATGAGAGATATTTGAATACTCTTAAAATCAGAAAAGTCACAAGTTTTTTGTATTCTGTGCTCTTCCATCGATCGCTTTGTAATAGAAAAAGTTCCAAAACAAATAATTTCTATATGAACGTTTTATTGACATATTTTGCTTTGTTCAATTCTAATTGATATTTTTATTTCGAATTTTAGTTTCTTGTCGAATATTATTTCGGGTAATTTTTATATACTTAAATTCATTGCATTCTCGTTTGTTTGTTGTTGATTGAATGGTTAAAATTTACGCATTATACTGAAGTAAATTTCTCGTTTTCAGTTTTCCGCATTAGTTTAAAAATGTCGATGGAATTTCTGTGCTTCCTATTGAAATGGGTGAAAGTCAATCAAATAAATTTCGCTTCACTTTCAACTAATTTATGAATATTTCCGATTATTTTAAATCTTCAAATAATTTTTTTCATTGAATAACATAACATAATCTGTACGCGTATTTATCGATATTAAACTGATGGCAATCATTTGGCAGCACTCTGAAATATTATCGACACTCTGATATATTATCGACCGATGAATCACATTCTCTTTTACTTCCAGTCTTATCATTATTTGTTTTATTTGTTACAAAGAAATAAAAACAATTCTTTTAAACGAATAAAAGAATATGACAAGAAAGTTATAGAAAATAAAAATTGTCGAGGATACGGACAGGGGTATCGGAAAAAGAAATTGAAAAACAATAACAATATCGAATAATTGAATAATTAAATTTTAATTAATTATTTTATTTATTACAAAAAATAAAAACAATCCTTTTAAACGAATAAAAGAATGCGACAAGAAAGTTATAGAAAATAAAAATTGTCGAAGATACGGATATGGGAAAGGTATTGGAAAAAGAAATGGAAAAAGTTTTAAAAAATGAAAAAAAGTAAAGAAATGAGTATTCCAGAAAAGCACTTTTTCCCAACCGAATAATCGAATGTTTCGTCTTATCATGAGATAGTGGTCGAGAATTCGATAATCGATAATCAATAATAATTGATATCAGCAGCATAGTAAAAGCATTTTAAAAAAAAATGAGAAATAAAAATTAGTCTTTCTTTTTCGAGAATAAAAAACATTTCAGTTCGAGAACATTTACTAATTCTACCTGCGATCAGGAGAGAATGATAAATTGATGAAGAAGTGAAGCTAAAGAGGGCTTTTTGTTAAAACGAAAAAATATTTTCTGCTAATTTCAAATAATTTCCCTTCTTGTCATATAATTAATTAGACCATAGATTATATATCACAAACTTTTCAATTTCTATTTTTTTCGATTCCATGAAAAATTTTTCTTTTCCACTCATATATTTTTCCATTTCCTAATTGAATTAAATTCGATAATTCTTAATATAAAAACATTTGTACATAAATATAATAGAAATTTTTTCACAAATTAATGAATTATTCTATAAATTAAAATTAAAACTTAAAACATAATATAAAATGAATGAATAATTATTGAATTATAAGATGGATTTAACGATACTAAGTGAACAACAATTTCAACAATTTGTTCGAATTGTCGCAGCGAATTTCAAAATTAAATATGAAACATTGCAACAATTACATGCTAAAGTAGTAATTAATTCTATTTCTGATCATTAATTATATAATTATTTGTGGGATTAATTTCGTAGCATTAAAAAATTAATAAATAATTATATAATTATTTAACAAATTTATTCAACAAATTTTATAATATTAAAAAATAAACGATAAGTTAAAATAATAATTGAAATGAATTAATTGTAATAACTTATTAGAAATTTTATGACTGTAATGTTAATTCATTGATTTAATAAAAAAAAAAAAATTCCATAACTTTTCAATACATACTTTCAATCAATAATTGTTAAATTTATTCGAATTTATTTGATTCCTTTTATACTAAAAGTATTATATTTATATTTAAGTAATAATATGATAAAGACGTGAAGCATACAGTTTTTATAACCCTTTAAATGATTTTAATTTGCATAATTAGCAAATAAATAAATAAATAGCATCAGTCTTAATTTTTTTCTTTGAATGAAACTTTAGGAAGCAGAAAATACTACATTAACAATAATAGAAGCCAAAAATTCGGAAGGAAATATTTGTTTACAACTAATAAATACATATCTGATAATTGCAATCGACGATGCTGTATCAATAAGGATACATTATGTAAATTATGCATCATAAGAAGGTAAGACAAAAAAATAAGCTTGCTAAAATTTTGATACGGAATGAAAATTCATAATTTAAATGATTGAATAAATAAATTGAGGGAGTAGAAAAAATGTATTTTGAGTAACTAATTTAAAGAAAATTTGAAATAAATAAAAGTAATAGAATTTATAATAATTAAAATCAAAAAATGTATTATTTATTCTTTGCTATTTTTTGATTTTGCAACATTTCTACTTTTGAATAAATGCTAATTTACAATAATCAAATAAATTATATATATATATATATCGAGAATGGAATTATTTTGTGTCCATTTAAGAAAGAGCAGTTTGGACATACGAAATATTTATGGAAATGTTCATGCATTGGTGATGATGTATGATTTGAAATTTGCTAATTGTTAAAAAAAATTTAACTTTTAATTTTTATTTTCTAATCTAATATTCGAGAGCTAGAAGTGACAAAAGCATAGCAAAAAAAAAAATGGAGAAATAGGATATATAATTGTAATGAATTTATTTGTTTTTTGTTTGTTGACGAATGGTATTTCAAATTTTAATTTCAATTTCTATTCTTATTCATTGTCTTGGAATAATAAATTAGAAAAACAAAATAAATAAACACCAAAATGCAGGAAGCATGCTATTTGCGAGCTATATTGGAATTACATATTGATTGCAAATTGCATGCACAAATTGATACAACATATGTTTGTAATTTTTCAACAAACAAATGATAATATTCATTTATAAAATTAAATATCGAGTAAATAAATAATTAGAATTAATTGAAAATTAGAATTGGAATCAATTTTTATTTTAGTTAATAATAATTAATTAAGGATTTATTAAGCTTTCAAAGTATTTATTGTTAATAGAAAGATTAAAATATTATTTCTATTTTATTTTATTCCTCCATATAAGGTTTATTTTTTACATTTATTCAATTTTTTTTTTTTTATTTTGCTACTAAGTATATACGAGAAATTTTATATTCATGCAAGTTAATCAAACTGTTGATGATAAAACTGTTGATGATAAAATTGTTGATGATAAAATTGTTGATGATAAAAAAATTCGATGAATGAATCGATTTTAGTTTTATAGCTTTCCTTACGATAATCAACGTATCATTTCATTTGACTATTTTAATATATTTGTTATACTCGTGAAATCAGAAAACATTTTTTTAAAATAGTTGGAGTGTTGGATGAATGTCTCGAGAAATTAATTCAAATTTTATCCACTTATAATCCATCAAAGCCATTTCAATACATTAATGATGCCATTGAAGAAATCGAAGTAAGTAATTTGCAAATGTTTATATTAGAAATTTACGCTTCATTATATAATTTCTCAGATTATTTTCTTTATGTAAGTGAAAATCAAGTTACTTACTAAAGATATAAATTATTTATCACTTTTCTATGTAAATAAAAGTCATTTATTAAAAAGACTTACTTCATCTTCCATTAGTCGCTTGTATCAATAAGTACAAAAATCGCCTCAGTTTGCTTATACGTATTATGTGATAATTTAACTGATAATTTTATAATTTTTTTTTTTTGATAAAAATATAATCAGATTTTAAAATTCTCAAATTTCATCATATTTTAATGGTCTTATGATAATAATTAATCAATAATTCGATTAAATTTGTATACATCTGATTTCTGTATAGCAAGATTAATATATGATATGTTTATCCCATTCCAATTATATCATACATACTTTCTTATATATTATTATATCGAAATTATTATATAATAACTGAAAACATAGCATATTTAAATACTTTTTTCTGAATAAAATTATTCAGTTCTCAATTAAATAATAAATATTTCTATTTAAAAAAGATTTAAAATTAATATAATTTTCTAATTAAATGCAAATGAAAAATTGTATAATTGGAAATGTTCTAAAAAATGACCATTATGATTATTTCGTATTTCTCGCAAATGCCGTCATTTCCGTTGCGATAAGTAGATCAAATAAATAATTGCTAAATCATTTTAATTTTAATATTTTTTTATATTACATTTTATTAGCATTTAAATTATACCTTTATTTTTAGTTTTTATTTAATTATTTGGGAGAAAAAAAAAAATCAAATTTTGCTCATTTAACATTCCAGATGATTACTTTCTAATTACTCAGTATTTAATTAATAATTAACAATTTTGATCGATTTATATTATTTCCTATTAAAATTTTAAAATTAACTCTTTTGATTTTACAAATATTTCTTGTAAAATCGATAGTCAATACAAAATGAGCAAGCGAAGTTTATTGTATCATTAGATATCATTAGATTTCTGATAAGAGCATACAAATGATGCCTCTAGAAGAAATTAGTTTAAATTCAAAATTTTTATTTAAATTTTTTGGCAGTATGATTGGACTGTCGAATTTAGAATAAGCTTATAACATATGATTGAATGATCGAATTTTGCAAATTTCATTTTATTATTTTTTTAATAGTTCCATTTTCATAGATTTCAAAACGAGCAACAAGGATGGCGAATGAAATGAATTCATCGAAATTTAAATTAAAAATTGGAAAAATTACCGGCGATTTGTATAGATCATCCAAAACCAACGTATGAATTTTTATTAAATTAAAAAAAAAGTTGCAATTGAGAATTTTGTTAAGCAATGAATTGTAAATTAATAGTTTTAATATGATTAAATGATTTCAATTGTAAATTAACAATTTTAATATTATTAACTGATTTTAATTAATATTTATTAATGGTTCATGTTTAGTCCAATTTAAATTAAAAAGGGAAAAAAATCGGAAAATTTGAATAAAATTTTAATGGAAAAATTCAAAATTTGACTATTTATCATGCTTCCTCATATTTTCAAATCAATCAACAATCTTCCAACAATTATATGTTAGCAAAAAAGATGGAAAATTTCAATTATAAAGCATATTTGAAAACATTTCAGCGAATTATAAATTAATACTTTTTCTACAGCTGAATTTGGAATTAAAATTCGAATTCAATGATTAAGGCGAAACTAATATTTATTATTTATCATATGTTTAAATTTTAAAACTTTCCCCGTCCAATTGTTAAATTTTAAAGTAATTTTGTAGGAATCAAAAATTCTATCTATTAGTAGAAAAGTATTATCAAAACAATTATTAGTGAAAATATTAAAAAAAAAAAATGGAATGTATATACCGGTGATATGATCATATTATTTGCTACAATTATTTCTGGTAAATTTTTCAAATAATCCCATATTAGAAAATTAAAAAAATCACTATCAAAAATTACAGATAATTAACAGTTAATTTTTCAACCAATATTTTTTCGATCTATCATATCGTCAAGATGATAAGAATGACAAAGTATTGATTATATAGTTATGCCTATCTCTCTCATTGTAATATATTTTCCAAATGATACTATCTTGTTTTTCTTATATCATTTCAGTTAATGGAGAGAACAGTATTTTAATAAATCAATTCAATATATCAACAAAAAAAAAATTTACTTTTTCTCAAAATCAAGAAAATATAGTAAGAGAAGAAGAGAATTAAAAAATTTCCCAAAGTTAAAAAAGTATGGAAAAAAAAGGGCAACTAAACTTCAATATTTTTCAAAATTAAGAAAACACAATAAGAAGGAGAAGGATAAACCATTACAGATAATCTCAACCTAAATATTTCATGGTATATGGGTACGAAAAAATATTACAAATGGTGGACGATATCGCCATTGGCGAAAAGATCTCGATTGTTACTTGGAAATATTTGACTGTGATGTATCAGATTCCGGCGATATATTATGCATTGTGGAATCAACAAGTTGTGTCGCTTCTGATATCAGCATATTACACGTGAATGGTATATTTATTAGATTTCATTATATCTATTGGAATAGTATACTGTTAACATAATACATAATAATAACATGTTTTTGTAGATGATGATATAGCTGGAACTGAGCCAAATTTTCTTCAAAATTTGAAATTTGATGAAATTAATAATTGCCTACAATTAGCATGTCGAATATCAGGCTTTCCAATACCTTATGCCACATTTCATTTTCGTAATCATCGCATCATCGATAATCAACGAATGAGTAAGTTTTGGATCGGAAGCTATTAATTATGCAAATGTTAATAGAAAATTTTTTAATCGAAAAACATAGAAACATAGGAACTGATAACTTCAATTCCTTATCATTTTTTATGTATTACTTTTCATTCAAGTATTGACTGGTTTGAAGGTATTAATTTATAAAGAGCAAGAAAAGGGAATTTAGTTGTTCTTTGGTTCCTTTGGCTATAGATGTTTAGAAATGAAAATTTTTAAATTAAATTTAGAAATGTATTTAAAAAAACCTTTTATGTCTAGTTTTAATGATGAAAGGAGGGAGTAAGAGATGGGAAAAACGCAAATAGTAAATGATTAAGTAAAAATTCGAGAATATTAAATTCTTTCATAATGCAAATTCTTATGTTGTACATGAATGATTCTTTGTGTAAAATCCATTTAAAAGTAAAAACATTAAATAGATGAAACGAATAAATGTCATAAGTTGTAGTAGAAAATTTCACTTATAGATATTAATCGAAGAAATGATTGGTGATTATTAAGGATAAACAATTGTACGGTTAGATGATGAGAGTAAATAAATTGCTGTTACAAGAAATCGTATCGGACGAATCTTCTCATCTTGTTCAATGATATTAAGTAATAAAAATCCATCCACCTATATATATATAGCTGATGTATCGAATTATTTTATCAAATTTTTATTAATTTGCAATTTTCTAAAAACTTTTTGTAAATTTAATTAAATGATTTTAAACAATTTAGAATTAAATCGATGTGGTGTTATTTAGCTTTGACTAATAATTTATTTGAAATAAACAAATTCATGCTATAAACAATCCATTAATCATATTTTCAAATCAAACAAAAAAAAAAATTTGGAAAAATATTTATATACATACTACATCATCCTTCTTTTCGGAGAGGATGGGATCTTCTACTTTGTTTATTGTTGTTGTTTATTGAGTTATAAAAATAACACAATGCTGCATTTACACAATGATGTGAATTCAACAGGATTATGCGTGAAAACAGCAGCGTACGAGTTAAATAATAATATGATATAAACAAGGGATTAAAACAATGATATAGATTAAATGAATAATGATGGGTAAAAGAACAAAGGATACCAACAGTTGTTTTGGATATTAGTAGGATGTCGTGAATCTCCTTTTATTGTTGTCACTTTTCCACTTTACTGCTTACTTCTCAATGTCGCTTAATCTTTGTTTCTTCGAACTGTCACTTATGTCGTTGGACTAATGAAGGTACTTGGTGAATCCTAATACTGGCTGTCGGCGGTAAGACTGGCTGTCGTTGCTTATCGAAGTGACTGAACTGATGATACATTAACCCTTTGCCCTTCAATCGAAATTCTCTCATTCTAAACCTTTGATTCGTCTCCCGCTTTGATACCCTTCATTTGACGTACTTCATTGTAATTACTAAATCCTCTGACTATACCAACATCCTCCATTTAATCTTTTGTTATGCTTAGATACAATTAATAATTTTGCTTTCAATATATTTTCGAACACTTAAAAAAGCGGATCATATTTTTTTTAAATTCCTTCGAACACTTAAAAATAGATTATATTATTCATTTGATTTAAACAAACTTTAGAAAAAAATCTTTTTAAAATAAAGTTTTTGGTAATTCAGTTTATTAGAAATTCATTAAAGTAATATGAAACTTTCTGTCGGGAAAACCGAAGAAATCGTATGATTCATAATTGATGATCAATTTTAAGAAATTGCTTTTCATAGTCTAGTTAATGTTAAATTTAATTTCTGTCAAATATTTCATTACTATGCAACATATATCTACTTAAACAATAGAGAAAATTGTAAGGGATTTGATTACAGTATAAGAATTGTATCAGATGGAGGATTTTGTATGTGAATTAGTTTTTAATCATAAAAGAAAGGATGTGAATTTAGTCGAGACAAGATAGAAGAAACGCATAAAAACACGTAAAAAAATAACTTTAAGGAATGCGAAATTCGTTACATGATTCATTATTATTTACTTATTATTTTGCATGACTTATTTTATTATATTATATTAATTTTTTAGCGATAATTAATATTTGCGATAAATGTGGAAAAATGGATTCCTTCTTTCCGATCGGTTTCACCATCCCTTTTTATACGAAATTGTACGATTGATTTATCCCATGTGTCTAGATATTATGTTTCTTTATCTCATATATCATAGAAGATTTTTTGCTCATATGTTAACAGTGGTAAATGGTCGCTCTATAGTCGAACTCTCGAAGCCATTAGAAACAAAATCTTATCTTCCTCACGGGCGAAGTAAATCGAGAAATCCTCAACAATCTATCCCCAAGTAGTGAAGCAATTCCTTCTTGTTTTTAATGTGTTAGCAACTTCCTATTTTCAAGAAACTTTCTGGATATAATTGTCTTTGAAGTATCAATTCGCTTTCGCACATCAAAGAAGTTTTGTTTTTTCACGATACAATTATACAATATGATAGTCCAGCGACGAAATGATTATTCAGATTAGAATAATTATTTTTAAATTTGGTTGGAAGTTTAGAAGGAAATGGTTTTAGGTGAAGGATTAATAGAATCGTTTAGCGGTGAAATTGGTGATTAGACGATCGTTAAGCCGACAGTAACTTGAGCAACTGATCATCCGTTTTATCAGTTGACGATTAGTATTTAGTAGATATTTGATTTAACTGATAATTTGATACATAAAGAATAATGTGCTCATTTGATAGATGAAACGAATTGCAACAAATTGTTTAAACCAATGGCTAACTGGTGATCATATCCTCCTTGGAGAGTACAACGAGTGTTGTTTGACTTAATCATTTAAAGTTCTTTAGAATTGTGAACTGAATTACTGAACAAAGAAATTCCTATAAGTATACATTTCAAAGATACTTTGATTGTAGAGATATTTTAAAGTTTATAAATAATTTCGGTTTTTCGGCAAATGCTTCCAATGATTTCCTTTTTCCTTTTAACTTTTAAACCATTTTATACCAATAAATTATTAAATTCAAATGAAATAATAGCAGACGGAATGACAAACGAAATAATTTTTTCGATAATTATATGTATGAGAGGAATTTTAGTAATATCTATCAAACTAAATTTTAAATGATAAGAATTAAGAAAAGAAACGAAAGGAAGCAAAAAATCTTATTTCCTATGTAAATTATATTATATCTTAGAAGAATATGTAAAGAAAAAAAATTAATGATAATAAAATGTTAAAGTTTTTAGCTTTCCTTGTAATTCATTAATGATTTACGTAGTCAAACTGAATTATTATCATCATTTATCATTGTAATGGAATATAAACATAGGATAGATTACAGTATTTTAAATGAATATTAATGAAACAAGTTGATAATTTGCAAAGGAAGTTTTCACAGCATCATATTCAAGTGTCAGAATTAATTTAAACGTGATCCATTACGATTACATAAGTCTTAGCAACAGTCAAACATTTCAAGCTTGAATAATCTTTTTTTAAATCTGAATCATTTCAAACGCATATTCCGCATTTTATCAATGTTATACAGCATTTTATCAATATGAAAACTTCACGTGCATCTATCATCTTGTTTCATTAACATTCATTCTAGAATATCGATATCTATCCTGTTGTTTCTATCCCATCCTCAAATAAAATAGATCTTATCGAAATAAATGTCATTTAAAAATTTCTACTCATATTTACATTCCAACGAAATTATCATGAAAAATCTACATGTATTGAAAAATATAACAACAACCATTATCGTGAATTCAAAATCATTATATGATCCATAATTGACATTTAATAAATTGCTTTTCATAGTTTTTGTTGATGTTAAATTTAATTTCTGTCAGAATATTATCGATTGTTAATGCTTACATTTTTATTCCGCCACTATATGCTATTGTTAACTTTTATGTATTACTAACAAATGTAGCTATATGTGGGATAAAATGAACTCGGGTTCTTCCGATCCGTTTTCTCTTTTTTTTTTTTTTTTTCATATTACATATATGCCATGTAGATCTGGAGTGTCTAAATCTGTTATAAGATAAAAGTATCATACGTCTAAAGATAATATCACTTAAGTGTTACGAGTTTACTCTTAAAAGTACTATATATTTGAAAGTCTGCATGCGAATAATATCATGAACTTATTATAACAAAATAGTATGATATATGGGAAAGTATCTGATCCAAAATTTACATAAATCAAGATTACTATGCAAATTACCATTTCTCAAAATATTAAAATATTAGTGAATTTCATTTTTCTTTTTGCTTAAACGCTTATTGTTGGATTTTATTGAATTATACAATGGTAGAGGAGCATGATCGCGAAGTAATGCTAAAATCATACTGTAATGAACAGTATAACGCGGAAGTAGGCAGTGTTTATGGCGACGATGTTGATGATGTATTGTGTGATTGCATCATTATTACAGACGATAATGATAGGTAAGAATATATTATATTAATGAAGGACAAATAAAGTAAAAAGTGAAGGATGCTTTGGTCATTTCTTATATACCGTAATTTAGCCTGTCATAATCGAGTCGAATATCTGTATTTCTTAAAATTCAAATTGCTAAATCTGACTTATTTTCTCCTTATTCATAGCATAAAAACATTCGAGAATATTGCTAATTAATTTGTTAGTAATTTAAAGTATCATCGTTTATTAAGGATAAAAGTAAACGGTGTATTTCATGGCAGTTTATAGTACTGTATTTATTAGTGAAAGACAAGTATAATTTGTTATAATTTGCAATGTTGTTGATAATTTGCGACAAACAGAGATGCTTCCCATGATTGTTTATCATTACTTATTAAAATAGTTAAATATTAATTAATAAATTTATAATTACTGTATGTGCGATACTATATCGTCCAAAATAAATCATGTAGTTAAAATAGGTATTTTTCCAGGTACCGATTAAACATTAGATTTATCGAACGTCGTTGTCCCTACCTTATTCCTTCAATGCATTTTAATGAAACAACACAGCAATATACGATACATACTTCAATTCCAATTGATATTGTAAATTATTTAAAAAATTTGATAGTTACTAAATTTATATATCAATAACATAACATTTCACATTTGTAAGGAAATGATTATTTTTTGTTCGCTAGAAAGATCGAGAAATTTAAATAAAATTGAGATTGATTAATTGCACTTCCAGATAAAAGAAATATTTTATGCTCTAAAATATGAAAATATCAATGTCAAAGATTGGCTTCAATTAGAACGAATACTTAAAATGGTATATCAATGTCTCTCATTTTTGAATGTTGTTTTTTATATTTTATAATTCTAATCGAGCATTGTCATTTATGCTCCAGTATTAACAATAAAACTATTTGATAATTTTGTTGAAATTTGATGAAAAATTTTTCTACGTCTGTATGTGACTTCAACATACACTTCAATGTAAAAAGCGATTCATAATATCAATCATTGACCATACTACTTATTCGATGTTTCTAATGCGAAAAAAATTATTAATGAATTAAAATTACAAGTTTCAATCATTAATATTTTTTGTAGTTTTGAAAATTACAAAGTTTTCTCAGATTTCTCATTGATAATTGATAATTGATAATTGTTATCGCTTTCAGTGTTTCCAAAAAAAAAAAAAAAGTTAGCTAATTATAGATCGGAATTTGTATGCTAAAACGTTCAATCTTTTTTCAAATTTCAAATAGTTTTGTTGTAAAAATTTTTAAATTTTTGAAAATACAAATTTTAGCCAAATGATTGGAAATTAGAAAACGTAACACGATTTGTTGTGCAAAATTTTATTGATAGTATTAATGAGGAAAATTGTATTGCCGTATAGCGGATGTATACCAAATATTTAGCTGACAATATAAAAAAAGTTAAGTTAAATTTTTGTTTTATTTAAAAAAGAAATAAAAACAACAACTTCTTTTTTTTTATTATCCAATAAAGCAAATATCAATATCGTTATCTTTTAACATTTGATTTATTTGAATTGTAGGCTTTCGAATATGTATTGTATACTGTTAATGCATCCATAAATAACGGTCATAATCTTGATTTTTTCGCCTCAAAAGTGACAATTTATTTGAAATTTTGAATGATAATTTACTAAAAATAAATGATAAGGTATATATTTAATGCCTACATTTTAATTTTAATAAGTGGAAAATATCTGTTGGTCTAAATATTATGGCATAAAATTTTAATGTTATATTTTTTAACTAATAAAAAACATTTATTGATTCAAATAATGTAAAGTGAAATTTATAAAATTTATAATTTTTCAATTAAAAAAAATGATTGAAAATGATATTAATTACTTTTATATAATTTAGATGGATGTTTGGATTCTTCTTAAGCGATGGATTTCAATAGATCGCAAGAAACATATACCGTATTATCGACAGTTATTAAAATCTATTCGTTATAATTTACTGACTGACGAACAGGTTTAGTAAACTTCTAATTTTTACCTTAATTTAATGCTAATTTAAATTGTAATTTCATGCTCAATTTTTTTTTTTTTGTCCATTGCTACTATTATTATTAAAAAATAACTATTGTCATTATAACTATTGTCATTATTGTTATTGCTGCTGCTGTTATTGATATTATTATTATTATTATTATTATTGTCATTACTATCTTTATCTTTATTATTATTGTTTTATTATTCTCATTATTTTTATTATTGCCATTAGTTTTTATTCATTGAAATGCATAACAAAATGGAGAATAACAAATAATTGATATGAGAAATCAACAATAATTTTTATTTCGTGATTTATAATTTACTATGAAAATGATCATATTATAAATTACAATAATTTACGATTGCAGATAATATAATATAAAAAAAACTAAAATAAGCTTAATTAATGAGAAAAACAAAACATCATAATTGACAATTTCCAAAAACTTTTGAGAAGTAAATTGTTAATTTCTAAAACAAACTAATAAATTTCTATTCTTTATTGAAATAATGTATATATATATATATATATCCATAAAGTAGCATGAAATAGTTGTATCTGCAGATTTACAAATACAACAATAATATTTAGCAAAATTTGTCCACATATTTCGTTGCACAGTATTGAATTTAAAAAAGGCTAATTTTTTGATATCAAATTTGAAGAAAATAAAAGCAAAAACAGGAAATTAAAGAATTTCAGAAAGACGAAATTAAAAAGGACCTTATACATTTCAAAATTAACATTATCGATGATCAAAATACTAATATGGTCAATGAAAACCAAACCAAGAATTCAGCGTGATTTGTTAATAGTTATTGGTGGATGGGAAAAAAATGGATCATCAAATATTGTTGAAATACTAGATATTAATGATAATAAGTGGCGACGTGTTGAAATGCTTAAAGATAATCGTAAAGTGGCTTATCATGAATGCATCGTTATAAATAATGTAAAATTTTTACTACGAAATGATCAATTAATTATGAAAAAATTAGTAGATATTAATTCAAGTTTACAATAGCAAGGAAATTGATTTCATTATTTTTTAAATTTCAAATATTAATATTATATTTAGAAAATGTATATTATTGGTAGTTTCGAAGGAACGCAATATTTCAATACGATAGCGAAACAAAGAAATGATATGAATTATCTCCAATGCATCATGCTTAGAGAAGTATTTTATTTTACATGAAACTATTAAACCATTACAATTTATCATATATTACAGTACATTTTCAACAAAAATGATATGATCGTCAAATTGAATACTGTACTTTGTAGTATCTAAAAATATGCGTTAGATTTGCGTGATGATTATAATATTCTTATAAAGTGATATCTTAATATTCTGTCTTTTCAGTTAAATAATTCGAACTATTACTAATTTAATAAAGCTAAATTGATTCAACTTTTAAGTTTCATCCATATGAAAATGTATCTAATTTGCTTTTCGATCTACTTTTTAATTTGACTGTTTCCTATTTAATTTGATATTTTTATCCATATGAATATATTTTTTGATCTACTTAATTTTTTTATTTATTTTCTAATCCATTTAATTAATTTGATTTATTTGCGCTAACTTCATCTACTTTTCAAATTATACGTGGTATGCATAAATTTGATCATCTTTTTTGGCTATTTTAACTTTTTTTAATCCACTCTTTTCTTCATTTATCCATTCTTTTTTGATTTATTCAAGAATTAATTTGATCTTTTCTCTTTTTAACTCAATCTATCAAGATTTTATCTATATAAACATATTTGATCTATACTTTCTTTTTCCTATCTATTGAATACTTTTTTTTTTTTCAATGACCGGATCAGATTAATTGAAATGAAAAATAAAATTTTTGCAGATGCTATATATCAGCATGTGAAATTAATGGTACAATTATTGTTGCTGGTGGTTCAGATGGTCGTTCTAGACTTCGAACTGCTGAAATATATGATGCTCATAAAAATCAATGGACAAAAATCCGGTTATTGGATTAGTATTATTTTACATTACTTTTTATTGCTATCATTTAATAAGAAAAATTAAATTTTGCGAAATTTGAAGATAATTCAAGCAAAGTGTATAATCTTCAAATTATTGATTACAAGAAATATGATTCAAAGGCGATCTGACGCGGCAGCATATGCAATGAGTGGTAAAATGTACATTGCTGGTGGATATACCGGTGAAACCGTATTGTAAACTGTTGAAATGTACATACCGGAAATGGACATTTGGACTGAGATTGCACATATGAATTCACCGAGATCCGGTAAATAATTATTCCAATAGAGGTTTTATTTGTATTAAAATAAAAATTTACCATTTTGAATTAAATTTCGCAAATTGCTAATTTAGCGTGCCGTAAAATATTTTAAAAATCTTTCTGTTCACATATCTCATTTAACAGATTTTTTTCTATCGCCAAGTAATACTTATTCAGAAAATTGTTCTATTTGTAAACGAATAATTTAAATTTTTACATAATTTAATTGGTGATTTTAAACAAAGATATATTCGGCCTTATTCATTTCTGGTTTTTGAGATAAATGCTTAATTAGCTTTTGCAACTCCCTAAATATAATCTATATTTGAGTTTTGCATGATGGAAGTAAAAGGAAAAATAAAAGGAAATTTTTAAGTTATTTAAAATCAAAGCCTATTGCTTTAGGGCCTATCATATTCCTAGCTTTGGCATGTGCTGCGGATACAGATTTCATGCTAATCGCTGGTGGATTTGATGGTAACAATCGATTAAATAGTACCGAAATTTTACGAATTAGAAGTACTCATACAGTAAGCGTCGAACCAATGCCATTGCCAAGGTAAGAAATTTTGAAATATTTCACATGTTTGAATTTCTTTTTTTCCTCTAAATTTTTATCAGATTTTATTTATTGCAAATGTTAGCGAAGTATTAAAAATTATTTCTGTTTATCAATTTAGGTAAAATGCTAAAAATTTTCATTTTTAATTAGCAACAAATAAATATCAGAAATTAAATAAAAATTGAAATTTTTAATAGCACAAATCACTTTAACTTTAATGATATATATGTTTAGGCTTTTATCTTTTATAATTTTATTGAAATTTTGCTATTAGTTTTGTCGGTATAAAATAATAAATAAAATTATTAACTTATGTTAAGCAAAATTACTTTCTTAATTTTTTATTAAATTCATTATTGTTAGATCAAATTTTGGAATGTGCAAAATGGGAAATTATTTCTATGCTATTGGCGGTTATAATATATCAGTGATTAAAACGGTGATACGTTTTGACGGAAAGAAATGGGAAAGAATTTGCGATATATCAATACCACGTAGTGCTTTACGTGTAGCACTTTTAATAGCTTGGCCTGATCCAGTTCAATTGCTATATAATGCAAGCAAAAAATCAAGAGATGGTCATAATACGTCAAGTAATACAGAATCATCAGAATCATCGGAAATTAGCAATCTTAAAATAGTACCAATAAATGATGATCTGGACTGAAATTTTAAATTAAAAAAATATAAATTTTTATACGATGTAATTATAATAATAACAATAAAAATTATAATATATTAATTACATCCGTTTATTCTAATTCATTTCAATATTGTCAGTTAATATTTTGAAATTCGAATACTTTTAAAATTGCTTGCACAAATTTTGATATGTTTAAATTTTTAAACGTTTTTTAAACGTCTTTCATTTGAATTAAAAAAATTTTATTTCAACTATTTCTTATTTTTCTTTTTAGGAATTTTAAATTTTCTTTTTTTGCATTTTTTTCCGAAATTATTATTTATAATTTTATTAAGAATAACTTTCTCAAACTTCATCGAAATTTCAAGAAATACTAATTTATTTTAATTTCTTCTTTAAAATTTAATAAAATTTCTGGTGAAATTTAATGAAGAATTCTGATATTAACTCCGAACTGCAATTTATTTATTTTTATTTCATTTAATTTATTATTAAATGATAATCTTTCCTATGAAACATTTTATTTGATCGTTATTTTAAACATACTATGTAAAATTGAAATGCTATCATGATGGAAATGTCAAATTAAAGTAAGTCGTCAAAATGCTTAGCTTTTTTTTTTTTTTTTTTAAATCTTCGAAAATATTGACAAAAGTTGAAAAAAATTAATTTTTTTATTTATTGGTGAAATAAAAAACTTCTATATTACTTCCTCTAAATGATATTGCAAAAGGGAATTCAAAAATTCAAAAACAATTCAAATAAATAATTTAATTCACTGAAATATAATTCAAATTCTATTTTGATTGGAAAAGTTATTGTAATTCAAATTTTTTGCTTCAGAACTTTTTTCTAATTAATTATATCAAATCCATTTTCATATCACATGATAACTATACATAATATTTCGGAGAAATGATTACTCAAAAATCTAATCATAACTAATTATAAGTATTTATATTTTCATCATAACTTTAAATTGATAACGTAAAAAAAGACTGCAAGAAAGTTTTATTCTTCTAGATAAAATCAAGGAAACAGGTGTGTTTTCTCAATATATCACAAATGTAAAGAAAAAGGAAATTTCTTTTTGGAAACATATAAATCTCATCGGATTTTTCATTTTGTACATAATTTATTTATTAGAAGCTAAAAAAAAAGTTGAACTTAAATTATGCTTAATTTAATTCCTTCATTTACCATTTAATCAATCGATCAATTCTTATCTATCATTAAAAGTGGAATATGTTTTAAATTAAAAGTGGAATATATTAAAATATCAACTCTCATCATTAAAAGTGGAATATGTTTTAAAATTAAAATTAGTAGCCATACTGTTTTCTTCGGTAAAAATTTTGGTAAATTATTGGCCTTAAAATGCTTAAATGATATTTTAATTAAATAAAACAATTTTTATAAAACAAATGATAAGATAATAAGTTAAAAATGGTAAAATAATCATTTATAAAAACAACAGTTGCATCAAACAAATCGATTAAGATTTCTTCTTTTTAAAATTTTCTTAAACAATAATAGCAGAAAAAGAAAAAAAATTTGAGAAAGAAATGAAAAATACGAAGAGAAATAGAAATTTTATATAAAAATGTAGGAAGTTGAAATAATAAAAAATTAAAAGACAAATTAATATTTTTTTATATTAAAAAAAAAAAAAAAGTGTAAAGAAAAGGAAAAAAGGGAAAATATAAAGCATATTGCAAATTTCTATTTCAAAGTCTTTTTTAAAAGATAAAACAAAAATAAATTTTTATCTATCAACTAACAGCTGTTAAGCATTACTTTAGACTGCTTAACATACCTGTTTAAGTTTAACTATCAATCAGTTTATTATTTATGACTATTTGACTTTTTGATTATAATTTTCAATCAATTTATTTACATTTTATACTTCGATAATTGATTAATTAATAATTTTAATCATCTGCTTCACCATAAATTATTTCCTTAATAATTATTTTCTGCATAACATAAGCTAATATTATCATTATTACCATTATTATTATTATTTCTCTTTATTAGCTTTCAAAATCTTTAATTGATATTTTCGATGATTTGTTACAACAATAATCGTTATCGCTATTCTATTTAGTATTACTGTCTAAAAAAAAAAAAACGAAAAACCCTTTCTTGATATGGGAGGACGATTGAAGTTTCACAGATAATTATATTTGGCAAGGTATATTGGACTGGTAGTTGCTGATATTAACAGGAAGAAATTGTTTCACCATTTAAAGATTTTTCGCTTTTTCCGGGAGGAGGAAAGGATTTTGTTTCTATTAGACGTGAGAGCCTGATTGTACACCGATCGTTTAACGCTGGGCCTTACTGAACAATAATTCAAGAAAACCCTTTGATGAGTAACGCACTCTTTATCTATCCTTCGTTTATTGTGTGATTGACTGTTATCATTTTGTTATCACTATTTTATTTGAAATTCCCTAATTATTATTATTATTATTCATATCGTTTTTATAATTATTATTAGTTACATTCAATGATTCGCTGCATCAATCATCAATTATAATCATTGCTAATATTTTATGTTTAATCGAAATAAATACTAACTATTACTATTAATTTATGACTATTTTCGTCATCGATTATAAAGTATTATCAAAATTTTCCGAATATTATCCTATCAATAAAAGTAATCATCGATTTGTGAAAAAATTACGTATTAAATCCAAGCAATACCATGAAACAGTATTAGTAATACTAACATAACATTAATCATAATTACTGCTTTATCGTAAAGTTGATAAAATTCATTACAACAAATTATCAAAGCAATAATGATTATCTGTAAAATGCATGCATGCAATATTGCAGTATATACAACAAGATTACTTTTCTTGAACTCTTGCTGCAAATTAGCGAGTATTAATTGCTTGCACTGCATTGCATTGTACCAAGAAATGCTTGTTACATGCATTATTGTACTACATTGGTATTGAAATGAAATTTTATAGTTCAATGATATATTATTACTTTGACCTTTCTGTTTGAGTAAATAACAAATCCTATCCCATCATACTATTCCGTTATCAAAAAAAAGAAAAAAAATTTCGTTGAAAATCAAAACGATGAAAGTATATGCGAAAAGTTTAAATTAGCAATCAGTACTTTGTGTTTTTCGTTAAAGCTAAGGCTCTTTTTTTCTCTTTCTCAAACTTCATCTTACAATTTATAGCATTTCAAATATTACGCTTCGTCCTCTTTCATCGTCATTACCTATTTTGATTTGATAATTTAAAATTAATAAATATTGAATAAACGATCAACCGTAATAATTTTTTACTGATACTGTATTTAACAGATGATTGATACAATTCATTTATTGATTTCTTATTTTTTTTTTATTCTGTTTATTTTTCCAATTTTTTGTTAGACAAATAAAGTTATAAATATGGTAGTGATATTTTTCTAAATAATAATATGTTTCAAATTTTAGCCATAATTTCGACTCATTTTTTTTTCTTTGTAATTTATTAATAGTGGCATTCTAAATTAGATTTCTTCATTTTTCTTTGCTATTTTTTTTTCGGTTAAAATTCAATTTAAAATAACTGCTTCAAATTAATTAATTGATTAATTCGAATTAATTACTTAATTCGAATTAATAAAAACGTAATAACAAATAAATTTTTAGGCATATTAATTGAATAATTCATTAAAAAAGCATATGCTGTTTAAATTTAATAATAACGAATTAAAAAAGATTATCACAATATTTGAAATCAGATTACTTAGTCATTTAACAAAATGGCTTTTTAACTATTAAAAAAATTTACATGTTTTGTAGTAATTGATAAAGCAATGTAGTT